>CM044006.1:43443919-43886419 GCA_024085815.1 Flaveria linearis
ATTTCCCTCTATCATTAAAAAATAAAAAATTATAAAAAATAAAAAAATCTCATTTTTACAAACATCATTTTACACATATGTAATGCCTGGAATTACAAGCGGTATCTCTATCTTTTAAGATGGAGGAAAGACTCGCCACCACCTACTCCTCCCAGACCCTGCTTTTTAGTGGGATATACTGGGTATGTTTGTTTGTTTGTAATACCTGGAATTACACATGTGTAAAACATGATTTACACATATGTAATGACTAACTTACGCATGTGTAAATAGCGGGTAGATGGTTTTTTTCAAAAAAGTATATCAATATAAAAAAAATAAACATACCCAGTGTATCCCGCTGAAAGCAGGGTCTGGGAGGGGTAAGTGACGGCAAGTCATTCCTCTATCTTGACAGATAGAGAGACCGCTTCCGAAGAGACCCCCGACTCGTTAACAAAGGCAATAGCAATAGTAATGGTAATGATAATACATAGCATACAATCGCATAACATAGCAAACATACATAGATAGGTATCACAAGAAGATTTATCTAGCGCGCACCACATAAAAACCAGAAAGTAACACCCTAAGGGTTAAGTAATACATGACACCGAAAACCCTTCTCACCCACAAAACCCCCTAAAAGTCCTTAATTTTAATTCTACGCCTCCACTCAGTCCTATCCTCGATCATGTGCTCAGAAAGATGCAGGTCTATCATATCTCGCCTAATAATCTCGTCCAGGTCAACCTAGGTCTACCTCTACCTCGCCAAAAAGTATATCAATATGGCAGGCGTTAAAAAAATAAAAAAATACTAAAATTAATGGTGAAATTTTTTTAAAAAAATAATATCATAAAAAAAGTTATTAATGTTTTAGAAAAAAGGTGGAAGTGTCATGTAAGTTGCATGTGACTTAAATGTGTGACTAATATTGGTTCCTAGAATTTTCTAAAAAAAGATGGTTTTAAAGATAACTCTACCCTACATATATATATATATATATATGTGTGTGTATGTATATATAAATATAAATTATCAACTTTGGTACGCATTATGAGTTTTATAATGTTCTTTAGTGTGTCATTCCACCTTTTGTCTTTTTTTTGTTTAATTTTCAACTTTTTAATTTTAACCCAATACTTTTACATCTTTTACAATCTAACCCTAATATTTATTAGTTTTAACTTTGTCCCTATACTTTTTATATTTATAACTTTTCATTTTACGTTTCAGTCTAAATTTTGCAAGTTAACACGCCGCAACGTGCATGTGTAGTTCAACATTTTTACGCTTATTTTTTCCGCACTTCGTGGCCCCATCACAACATACTAGTCCTAGATCGAATTATATATTGTTTTATATATTTATGTTCACGTACGTGGTTTATCTTTTTCACTTCTACTTTTCATTTGTTTTTATTTTGAGTAAATTACGAATTTTGTCTTTTATTTATATATGAAATTACATGGTATGTCCTTTAGTTATAATAATTACATATGATGTCATTTTACTAAAAGATTTGCACACATATTGTCCTTTACACTAACTATAATCTAAATGTACAGTTAACTCAGTTATGTGCCCCATCGCATGAGGGTATTTTTATCATTTTTTAACGTCTAATATATTAAAAATTTTATAAAAAATAAAAATTTTAAATGAAAAAAGAAAATTAAAAGATATCGGTCCGTTAGATAAGTCAGTAAAACCAATCACTTTTGGTATGTGTTCATCCGACAATTCGTCAAAACTTTTAATGATAACAATCTCCAATAACATTACTAAAGTAAGAATTCTAAGTCACAAATCATTTAAAAGGTCGAATAATCAACAATAAACACCAAAAAAATACATGTAAATAATTTATAAAGTACTCACACCAACAAATAATGAAAAATCATTAAGGAATACAAACTTGAAGATTATCTATGGTTCTTTGAATTGCTTATATAATTACAAAAGCAAGAAAATAAACTATGAGTCGCTAGTTTATCACATAGCAATATAAGTAGGGTTGTTCAAAGTCGGATATCCGAAATTTCGGATATCCGAATTTCGGATATTTGAAAATTTCGGATAGTGATTCGGATATCTGAAATTTATTTTTTATTATTTTTATTTTTTAGTTTTTTACAATAATTTGACATATAATATTATAAAATAATATAAAAACCAACTCATATCAAAAAATTCACAATATACACTAAAAATCTCAATCTAATGTAAAAATCTATCTAAAATTAAAAAAAATAAAAAAATTATTTTTTAGTTTTCGGATAATTGGATATCCGAATATCCAAAACTTTTGAAAATCACTATCCGAATCCGAATCCGAATTTTCGGATATCCGAAATTCGGATATCCGAATTTTCAGATATACGAAAATTCGGATATTTCGGATTTGGATTTTCGGATTTTCGGATCGGATTCTCGGATTCGGATATTTTTAAACACCCCTAAATATAAGCGAGAAATTCAAAGATCAATGAAATACAAAAAGTGAAATACGGATTTTAATCTTACCATCGTTGTTTGTTCGAGTTCAAGGGGTTTCAATGGTGTGTGGGATATTGTAGGTGGTGAAGATGACCGGTATTGAGCTATCAAATAGAGGGAGATGATGGATTTAATGGTATTGAATAAGAGGAATGCGAATTCACTGACTTACCCAACGGTCCGATATATTTTTATTTTATTTTTCATATAAAATAATTAAATTTTTATTTGTTTGATGTTGTGAAAAGAAAATGATAAAAATGCACATCATATGAGAGATATATAACTGAGTTAATTGTATATTTAACTGAAAGTTAATGTAAAGGACAATAGGTGTACATATATTTTTAAAAAAGGACATTGGATGTAATTATTAAAATTAAAGGACATAGCATGTAATTTGTGTATTAATAAGGACATAATTTGTAATTTACTCTTTTATTTTTTTTTGTTTTTTATTTCTTTTTTAATACGAGTTTTTTTGGTGTTGATGGTAACTGGCGGTAGTGCGTCACTGATGCTACTTGATACGGTTACGTCTGCCACTACAACATAGGGGGCTTAATATATTAATATAAATTACAATCATGTTCAAAACGTTGCCAAGGACAACTATTAATAAAAGTAAAAAAAATTATATGATGCAAGGCTATTATATTTTTGAAATACGGGTGGACATTTTGGGTATTTACAAAATACTATTAAATCCACCAGCTCACACCTTCAAAACCGTATTTTAAAATTTAGACAAATAATAGAGATATAATCTCGAAGTATCAGTTTAATTTATATTTTTAGTAACATGACGTATAATGTGGAGTAAACTTCACATTTATTCCCGATGATTATGTCTAAATAAGGGTTTTTATTCAAAGGTTTTAAAATCATATTTTTACCTCCTGTGGTTTTAATTATATTTCAATAAACTTTTGATCATTAACTTCGTTAAATAATACTGTTAAAAACAAAAACATCTAGGTCTTTTCACCTGCAACGACTAATTATGTACTTTATCAAGTGTGTCTTATAATTGACCGAGTGCAAGCTTCAAAATATATTAGCATTCTTGAAAAATCTATCAATGCAATTCTAAGTTACTATTTTATTTTAGAACATCTTAAAAGTTAATGCTGGAAGTTGGTTGAGGTCTCTTTTTATTTTCACTAATCAAATGCTTGGTTTTCCTATTATTATATGTTAATGAAAACTTGTTGGCCTATTCACTATATGTTGTTGACGTCCTTTTGCCTCAGCTACAACACAATTTTATAACCAACTCCTACTATCTAAAAGTACTTTTAATTAGCTAAAACCTAGACTTTTAGCAAAACTTACAACAATTTGTGTATTCATTTTTAAATTTGTTTTTATAAAGCTTATTACATGGTAGCTTCTTCATTGTTAATTTTAGTCAATATGAAAATATTGAAACTGTTTAATCATCATAATACAATTAAAATCACTTTCAACATCATCTAAAGCAAGCCTTTTCGATAACCTAACCCTGTTCGACAAATGACATCTTAGTGACATGACCCGATAAAAAAACCCTCTATATAAATAAACATAGACCAGAAACTTAATTATTACCCAAATGAAAACGATTCCGAGGTTAGCCGGGATGAGAGGGTGCGATGGGAGTGGGTAAGTGAACGATATGATCACTATAATGGATGGCATGTTACAAACTAATATGTTTTTTAAACCAGATATATTTTAAGTCAAAGTTTTAGCAACATTTGTAGGTGGTAACAAGAATAACATACATTCTTGTATTTTCATTATGACTTTTTTCTTGATTTCAAGTTCTAGTATATATAAAATTATCGATGCAACGGTACTTCTACACTGATGTCATAGTTGGTTGTGTATTAGTTATCCATCACTTGGACAGTCTCTATTCCAAACTTGATTTGAAAACCCATTTTCCTAGAATATGCTTACACTAATTTGGTTAAACTCTTGTACATGTACAACTCTTTTCCGCCAATTAAACTTTACTTACAGCTTTTTCATGATACTTACAGGATAGTTTAGTTCAATTAAACCGTTTTCTTATAAAACATAAAACGATGTATTATATCAATAATTGTAAACAAATACTGCAATATCTTACAAATATTTAGCATGTATGATCAACATGGTGATCAAAACAATAAAACATGCAGCGGACATTAGAATATTAATGAATATCACTTATTATTGAACGACATAATTTGTCAGTAGTAACTAACAGATCCCAACTTTTAAAAAGAAGAGAATATGAAAAAGTAAAATATCTAATGGTTATTATCGAGTAAGTGAAATTGTTTATTTTGTAGTAGGATGTTACAAAGTTTAATCTCTAACTTTGCGAAACACTCTTAAGTTGTGGGTTACCTTCTTAGAAGCTTGGGGTTGCGCTCTTAGCTAAAACATATAGATAAACCGATTAAAATACAATTATCATCCGAAACACAATCGTATATTTATAATAATAATAAAAAACTAAAATAACCTCGTGTGAAATTTAAAAATAATCTAATACCCCGTTTCTGTACCGAACTCTACCAAATGCATTGATATTCTCCGTCGGCTTCTACAAAACCAGCCTTTCTAATTTATAATTAATTATTAATAATAACTGTAACACTTTGTTCCTCTGTATCATTATTATTATTCTTGAGTCACATATTCACAGCAATCTCTGACCCCCAATTTTCTATTCAAATTCCCACACAGATTCAAACATACATACATACATAACTATAGATTCAAAGCAGACCACCTGCATCATCATCTTCATCATCACCACCATCATTTGACCACCAATTCAACATCATTCTTTCACCAACTTGCAGGATCCTTCAGACCATCTTCATCATCTATCTTGCTCAAATTCTACACCTTTTAACTCGATCTTTACTCTCTGAAAGGTGTTTATGATTTCAAGATTTGTTGAATTGAGTTCCATCAGTTCGGTTGATCACTGATCACTTCACAATTGCTCGTCTTTTTCCTGCTATCCGCACGCTTTGATTGATCGTCGTTGCAGATTTGCAGTTATTAATCAAACTCCGGCAAACCCTAATCGCCATTTGAGGTTTTGAGCTGCTTTTGGGGTAGAATCAAATTCTTTACGATTCTTGTTTGGTCAACTTTGGAGACTATGTGTAGAGTTGAATTTTGACCTTTCATCTTCTGCATCAACCTGAGTTCATCTCTGATCTTCAATGGTTGAAAGTGCAGATTCTGTGAATGTGTAGTAAATAAATCAAATTGGGCGAAATGGGTAAGAAGAATATTTTCCATCATAGAAAGAACTCATGGCCTCCTGCAGAATTTGTGAATCGAAATACTCTGCAACTGGTGAGTTCTTCAACTTCATCTTCTTGAAATTATGTTTATTTGTTTATGAGTTTTGCAAAATCCAAGAATCTTGGATATGGATGTTTGTTCTTAGGTCTGTTAGATTTGTGTTGTTAGTTGTTCTTGAAACTTAAAGATCAGTAGGTTATGTAATGGCTCGATAGTTTAAGCTTCGGTTTTCTTGTCTGCAGCTTGATTTTGACAGTGGTGCACCACCGGAGCAGGCGTGGAGAAGAAAATTGAACAGCCATGCTGGTATTCTTAAAGAGTTTAGTGTTACCTTCATGGAAGCATTAAAAATGGTAACTTTATGATCTTTGTTATTAATAATGAACATATTAACCATAATAATCTCAAATGATATGTTAAATGCAGATTGGTCTTGGTATACGATTATGGTCATATGTTAGGGAAGAGGCCTCTCATGGAAGGGTATTTCATCAAACTCTTAAAACTACATTGTTTTGTGAATCATGTCGTTGTTAAAGACTTGAAGTGGTGATTAATGTTTGTTTACAGAGAGCGCCTATTGATCCTTTTAATCGTGAAGGCAAACCATCAGCGACCCAAGGTGTCCCTCTTGGTGGGATGGGGTAAGTTGTTTGCAAACAATGGGTTCGGTTTATAATTAATGGTTTTACGGCATGATGTGTTTTGTTATGTTGTTTTCTTGCAGAAGTGGCAGCATAACCAGAGGGTTTAGAGGAGAATTTAGGCAGTTTCAGATAATTCCTGGTGCATGTGAACCTTCTCCTATGATGGCTAATCAATTCTCTGTAATGACCCACTCTTATAACTTATAATCTTATGTCGTATTTTTCATAATTGATTTGTATATTTATAAAGATTTATACTTTCAATTCAGATTTTTATAACACGAGATGGTGGGAATAAAAAATATGCATCAGTTTTATCACCGGGTCAACATGATGGGACAGGGTAAGAACATAACACAGCAATATGCAACTCTTTTTATCTTTGTGTATTTTTGATAGCTTAAGGTAATGACTATATGTAAATGTATTTGATTCAGATCAGATCAAGGTTTATCGTCATGGGGATGGAACTTAAGTGGTCATAATTCCACATACCATGCGTTATTTCCACGAGCATGGACAGTTTATGATGGTGAACCTGACCCTGAACTTAAAGTGTCATGTCGCCAAATTTCACCTTTTTTACCTCATAATTATCGTGATAGTAGTCTTCCAACCACTGTTTTTGTTTACACGGTATACAAATCTAAACTTAGTTGTAATTTTTTTTGAATGGAAACTTAGTTGTAATTCTCTGGTCATATTAGTGAATTTATATGGTTTCTGTTTTGTTTTTGTTAGCTCGTGAATACTGGCAAGGAAAGAGCACAAGTCAGCCTTCTTTTCACATGGGCGGTGTGTTTGATTTTGCTACATATTTAGTAGAAATTCTAACATATTTATTCAGATGATATATATTTTGTAAATTTATGTAGAATTCCATTGGAGGAACATCACACTTTTCAGGAGATCATGTCAATGAGCCTTTCATGTGAGTTTAATTAATTTATTTATTAGCATTAAGATATAATTTCTTCCTTTTTACACATTTAAGTATTCGATAACAGAGGTGAAGATGGAGTCTCGGGTGTTCTTCTACATCACAAGTAAGTTTAGAGTTCCATTTTGACTTGTCATTGTAGTTACATCATCCATGAAGTGTTCTTTATGTAACAAAAAGATTAAGGTTACACTTTAATGGTGTAATATTAGACAAACATTCTAATGGAGATTATATGAAATGCAGGACAGCCAAAGAAAACCCTCCTGTTACTTTTGCCATTGCTGCCTGTGAAACCCAAAATGTAAATGTGACAGTTTTACCTAGTTTTGGATTATCTGATGATAGCTGTGTTACCGCAAAAGATATGTGGGGTAAAATGGCACAGGTAAAAGTTGAATCACTTTATAAAATCTTTTTTCTATGAAGTTTGATTCTTGTTTATAAAATCTTTACCACCCGTTCTGAATCTTCATATTAAATCATGTAACTGGATCTTGTCGCATTTAGGATGGACATTTTGACCGGGAGAACTTTAACAATGGAGCAACTTTTCCTTCATCAGCAGGGGAGGCTAATTGCGCTGCTGTATCAGCCTCCACATGGGTCGAACCAAATGGGAAGTGCACCGTTGCATTCGCTGTAGCATGGTCATCCCCTAAAGTCAAATTTATGAAGGGAAAATCATATCACAGGTTTCTAAATCTTTTAAGTATTCGAATATGCATTCATATTTTCAGTTGTGATCTAATTTTTATATTGTTTTTGTTCTTCAGGAGGTATACTAAATATTATGGGACTTCTGAGAGAGCGGCTGAGGACTTGGTTCATGATGCTTTGACAAGTATGGCATTCTTCATCATGTTCTTGAGAACTAATATCATCAACATGTTATCGGTATTAATGTTGAGATTATGCTTTAATTAGATTATAAGAGGTGGGAAGAAGATATCCAGAAATGGCAAAACCCGATCTTGAAAAATGACAACCTACCAGAATGGTAACTTCTTGTCCTGGTGCTTGCATTCTTTGAACATCCGATGAGTTATAGATTCGTACTAGCTCATGTAAAACGGGTGGTGAGATTGGGTTCGGGTTGGCTTGTACCAATGAGGCGTAGACATCTTCTATCCAGCAGTTGACGCGTAAACTTCTATTATGAAACAATGTTACTACAATAATAATCTGACTTTTTATATGGAACAATTTACCTCGTTCTTATGTTTAAATTGCTGTTGCTATGTTGTTCTGTCTTTAGGTACAAATTTACATTATTCAACGAGCTCTACTTTTTGGTTGCTGGTGGCACAGTTTGGATCGGTAATCATCTCTGCTAAACTGTTTCTGGTTGATTAGTAACTTCAGGCTTGTTAATATAGGGCTGTGTAGTATCCACTTGGGACCATCTGAACTGGTGGCCCGAACTGTTACAAGGACTAACCATGTAACAGTCCGGTCTGCAGTAGATATTTACTGGTTTCTGGTCCGGTCATGTCTGTTCTCAACGGCGTGAACAGCCCTAGTTAATAATTTGAAGTAAATCTAATGATTGTTTATAACTCTGGTTCAGACACCCCACTACCAGCAGACGACTCTGGGAATGACCAGCATCTACTGAGGATGAAACAGAAAAGAATAACCTCTCCTGATGGCATTGAGGACAATGATTCAACATACGAAAATAATAGTTCTCTTACAAATTCAAGTGAAGAAGATGAAACAGAAACTCCCGGAAAACATGAAACCACAAATCTAAGTTCAGTATCACATGATGATGAAGAAGACGCAGGCCGGTTTCTTTATCTGGAGGGTGTGGAGTATATCATGTGGTGTACATATGATGTTCATTTCTACGCGTCATTTGCACTTCTAGAACTATTCCCGAAGATAGAACTCAGTATCCAAAGGGAATTCGCAAAAGCGGTTTTAAGTGAAGATACAAGAAAAGTCAAGTTTCTTGCTGAAGGAAATTCAGGAATCGGTAAGGTTAAAGGTGCAGTGCCTCATGATCTTGGAACCCATGATCCATGGCATGAAATGAATGCATATAACATACATGATACAAGCAAATGGAAGGATTTAAACCCCAAATTTGTTCTTCAAGTATATCGAGACTTTGCTGCAACGGGAAATTTATCGTTTGGGACCGATGTTTGGCCTGCGGTTCGTGCTGCAATGGATTATATGGACCAATTTGACCGAGATGGAGACTGTTTGATTGAAAACGATGGGTTCCCAGATCAAACCTATGACACATGGACAGTTCACGGGATTAGCGCTTACTGTGGCTGTTTATGGATCGCTGCGCTTCAAGCTGCGGCAGCCATGGCGGTCCAGCTAGACGATAAGGTGTCTGCTCAAAAATACAAAAAGAAATTCTTGAAGGCAAATGCTTCGTTTGAATCAAAACTGTGGAACGGGTTGTACTTTAATTATGATAGCGGGTCGAGTAGTAACAGTAAATCTATCCAAGCCGATCAGTTAGCAGGCCAGTGGTATACAGCATCTGCAGGATTACCAAATCTTTTTGATGATGATAAGATTCGAAGCAGTTTACAAAAGATATTTGATTTCAATGTAATGAAAGTAAGAGGAGGTCGAATGGGGGCTGTAAATGGCATGCATCCTAACGGGAAAGTGGATGATACGTGCATGCAGTCTCGTGAAGTGTGGACGGGTGTCACATACGGAGTTGCAGCCACCATGATTCATGCTGGGATGGAAGAAGAAGCTTTCACGACAGCTGAAGGGATTTTCACCGCTGGCTGGTCAGAGGAAGGGTTCGGGTAAGGTCATGTGTTAGTATACTTCTTTTGAAATGAGAAGGGTCAGGTCAAAAAATATTATATATAAGACCCATCCGGTTCTTAAATAGTTTGTCATGATGACAGTTATCTTTTTATGCAGATATGCCTTTCAGACACCAGAGGGATGGACAATGGATGGAAGCTATAGATCATTAGTGTACATGAGGCCGCTAGCGATTTGGGGGATGCAGCGGGCTTTGGAGGCACCCAAGGTGGTACTTGGGGCACCGAGTGTGAACATAATGGATAGAATTACAACACCGCTTAGTTCACGAACATCTTTTAATGATAGGCGTGTTAAAAAGATTACTCACAAACTCGAGTGCTTTAGCGACTCTGTATTTTGTTGTGCCTGTTAAGATTCATCAGCTTGTGTTTATTACCAATCAATCAAACATTTTACTTAAAAATTTTATTTTCCAAAATTCATAGAAACAGGAATGTAAAGAAGGTTGATGATACATGTTTTCTTGTTTACAAGCGACAATGTTTAAATAGATACTTTTGTGATGCCATGATCCCCGATCTAGTCGAGCTTGACATTAGAATACAAAAGGGTATCCCTTGTGAGCGGCATATACATGAGGAACCATACCTGTAAGAAACCGAACAAGTTATATGGATACCAGGTTTAGTTTTCTGCTTATTAAACATAAATAATAATTACTTACCCCCATAAGGGTAGCAATTATAAGAATGATGCCTGTGATCCATGCCAGGGTTCGTCTAACAAGAAGCGTTTCTGCAATCAAAGCTGCATCATGGGAACCCTGTTCTTCCTCCAACCACCTAGGAGATGCTTGTTTTGTGAAGTTTAAGGCTAGCACTGTATCAGATTCTTTAGCAGGTGATCCATTAAAAACTACCACGCCAACGATTTGACCTTTGTATGTTGTTTGCAAGGAGTCGTATATCTTGGAAACTGAAGTCACTAACAATTCAGCACATTTCTGAACAATATCGTTTGTTCCATAGTGCTCATGTAAAGCCTGCAACATGCCACAATTACAGTTGAAAATGTAAGATAGGATCATAGGAACACGAAGTGAACAAAAATCAAAATCAAAATCAAAAAACAATTATTTATAACCTTAAGACCATCAAATCTTCCTTTGATCAATTCTGTTGGAGTAGGAAGACCTCCAGCTAAATCTTGATGTATTTGCATTGCCCTCTGGACATTATGGATGAGAGAGATGATGCTCTTTGTAAATTCTCTGTCAGCATTCTTTGTCATATGAAGCTTTAATTGAGCACCATTTGCCAAAGGGATAGTCAGTTCTCCACTCAATGGCTCTGGTGCCGTATTGATGTATGATCCACCCAACCAAGAAGCCTAGATCAATAATCAACAGATAATAATTTAGGGTAGGTAATATCTTAAATGGCATGAGAAAAATCAGTTTTGGTTTGTCATATCTAACCCTACTAAACAGGCTGTGTTCAGGTTGACCAATTAAATAAATGGTTTGTGTTCAGATTGAACTGTTTACGCAATTTAATTAGAAAATCAATCCGTCAACCTGTTCAAGTAAAAAGGTGTGTCAACCCATTGTTTGCGATGTATTACAACCCATCAACCCATTTACAACCTGATTACTACCAACATTTTTGACTTGTTTAAAACCAACTGTTTAAACGGTGTGGGAGTTACACAATTTTAATTGTGCCCAGTGTAGGGTTAAATCCCTGGCATGATTAAATATATGGGTTGTGTTCGGCTTCAACGATTTAACTTGCCAATCTGACTTGATAACACCTCTATATACAGGATTAACAGATGAAGGTATAACAAAAGGACTACAGTATAATCTAAGAGGAAACTTACAAAGGTGGTTAAATCTTTGTCGGTGCATTCCATATCCTCAGTCAGTGGTTCATTTAATGAGACTAGAGACAGCTCATCTTCATCTGCAATTATGCATAAAATTAGTCGTTTATACAACAACTCTGTTTATTACACAACAATAAAAAATGTGATACCAGAAAGCTGAATTTCAGCATCTCCCATAGCAACTTCACTCTTAACGGCTTTACTGAAAACATTACCAAGCTCAGGCCGCTTGTCTGCATGGAATTTATATAATTTTTTTATAACATAAACTTTTTCCAAGTTATACATGAGATGCTTAAGTATGGATTTAGAGATGAATTTGATTACCTCCAAATCCATTGATCTCAAGGAAGAAAACAGCATGAGGCCTATTAAACGGGTTAGCCACAAGCACCTCATTCAACTGCAAAATTAACAAGGAATTACAACAATTGAACAGAAGAAATTATAAGTAGAAACAAGAAATTTGAATAATTTGAGTAGTGTAATTTTGCCTTCTCTGAACTGGCAGAGGACAATGTAGAAGGAGGTGCAAAACCAAGCAGGATTGAGATAGCCGCACCTACTTCTGGAAGTGACATTGATTTTGACTGCAGAAGCAAAAATAGAACTTGCTGTCATGACATATACCCTTAACTTTTCATTAAAATTTAATTGTTGACGAATATTATAGTATGCAATTGATCATTGTTTTATTTGCAAGGTTAATCATCATTATTTGGTTAATCATGGCTAAAGAACACATAACTGAAAGATTAACCCTTTATGAATTATGTTTTTTGCTATGTACAAAATTTTGTTTTGATGATACTTGTTACTTGTATTTGTTAAACGCATGGAAATTATACGCTAGAAGGACAAGAAGACGTTCAACAGTGTGATTCTTAAAAATATAATCACAAATCATGTTCTGATCATTTATTCGTTCTATCTTGTAAAGTGGAGTACCTTGTTCGCTAACCAAACATTTTGTAGAACATGAGTAGATCAAGGATGATTGAAGATGAGCGGATTAATGAAGACAAGGACTTAATTGAGCTCTAAAAAGAGAAAGCTAATCAATTAACCATTTTGTAGCTTTGGCAAACTTTGAGCATCATTAGTGCATCAGTTCTTGTTTTGTATATGTGGTTTTGGTATCTTGCTGACCTAGTAATCATCATCGACATTAATTTTTTTAGTAAAGTTATAACAGTATCATTATACTTGTATTATTATCTCAATGTTTTTCTAAATAATTCTAAAGCTTAATTTATAAGTTTTTGTCATTCAGAACGCTTCTCAATCATTTTTCATTCATCATTTTAAACTAAGAATTAAAATGGGTATTTTTTGATTGTTCAATCGGCCCAAAAACAAAGAAATTTTCATTTACCGTTTACTTAACAGCCCTTAATTATCCATGTAGTCCCCTGTTAGTGCATACGTAATTACACATTTTAAAATGCACTCCTTGTTTTGATGACAATAAAAAAAATGAATATGTGATAAAATGCTAAACATAAATACTCATATGTTCATATCCTACATTCTCAAAAGAATATCATCACAAATGTCACATTGAAGAAAATAAAAAATAGTAGACTATAAACCAGAACGGTCAGTCCATTGGATAACACCAATCAAGTCAACTTTCCTTTTTCACATGGTCACCCTCCGACATTCAATACATTCATATTAAGGGTAGACGAGTGCTGTTGGAACTTTTAGTTGATCAGTAAAGTATAAACATGTTTTTAGGTTTTACAAACTAACACAATTTTTAAACTAATCCTAGTTTTTCTAAAGCAATTCAAAGTTAATAAAATGTGAGTCTTTGCCATAAGTCAAACCCATCAAGGTAAGTTGTGTTGATAAGGTCAAATGACATCTTCCTAAAACTCTCTTAATCAGTGTTTCAGTTTCAGCCCTTAACAAAAGCTATCAATCAAATTTCACCTAAGCACAACAGCTAAAATTTGTTTGACCGAAATTGCTCAAGATGGTCACTGCACGGCACGACCATGGATCGATCATGTGTGCAGGATGTGTGATTTTTTCAATGTTTGCTAACCCCTCTATTTAAGCAACATTTCCACCAACACTTACAACTTGCCTATTACATACTAAAAATCAAAATCATTCTTAAGTGATTTTGGTTCCTAACATATTTTTTACATGAGATTCAAGATCATAGATTAGCAAAAGAAAAGGTTGTTTGCAGCATTGTAACACTCATTTAAAAAGTTGTATGTATCTATGAGTGTGATCTCTATAGTATTAAAAGGAAGTCATTAGCAATTCCTACCAAGTGTAATTAATGATAAGTTGGTGATCCCTACCAAGTGTAAAAAAGAGACATTACTACTGATATGTACAAAGTTCAATAGAAGATTATACAAAAGGTGATCTCTACCTATTCTTAGAGAGAAGATAGTGAAAACAACTTTTGGTTAAAAATCAATAAGTAGATGTAATGTGGATCTGTTAGACTGTTAACATCTGCCCGTGACACTACTACTTTAATTATCTTTATATTATTTGTTAAATGCTTGAGGAGTTGTTATATTTAAAAATCAGACTTTAAGCAATACTCGACTTAATAAAAGAATAGGCTCTAAAACTTTAAGGTGCCGTTTGGTTTGCATAATGTTTTTAAAAGAATTAGACTCCAACAAATTAGTAGAATTCGAAGGAATTAAACTTTAAAAGAATTAGAATTTGTAATATGTTTGGTTGACACCATGGATCAGAATTTAGTATTTCTTCTTTAATATAAGTTTTTCCATCACTTTTCAACCAAGCAAGATAAGGAATGGAATTCAAATTCCAGTTCCATCATCCCCCTTGGAGCAGACGAGTACTTACTATTTTTTGTGAAAAAGATGAAGTTCAAAGATAAGCTCTACAAAGACTTGCAGTTATGCTTGTGTATGACATAGAGTGTTTGGCAAACCAAAAGACAATATTTAGATTAACCCTTACAAGATAACAAGGATGTCAATCTTTGTCTTTTAAAGACTTGAAATAACATTGGAACAGCCATTTTAGTTTTGCGACAATTGCTTTTATTTATGTATTAAAAATTATAAGACTCTCATTACCAACTATGCAAATGAGACTTTCTATTGTATGAACATAATCTCTTTTAGTTCAAATAAATATATAATATGTAGTAGAAAATTAATATGCAAAGGCTTCAATCACAAACATCATGACTAGAAGGTTTTGTAAGCAAATTCGGATAACTTAACTCTGTTCTGTGGTTATTGTATACTATAATTGTCCTTTAAATGTTACAGCAGCGTGTAACATTTTATATATTCAAGTAAAACATATCCCATTGTGTATTAAAGAATTGCTTTGGTTAATTGGTTAGTTAGTTTGTAATTGTTTTAACTTCAAAAAGTATAAGACTAATAGTCTAATACAAACTTTCTATAAAGCTTTGCAAATCAATACTGTTGTTGGTTTTCATATTACTAATATAATAGCGTCCTCACTTAACAAAAATATCCATTTTCCATTAAATTTGGAAAGCTAACGAGAGTACAGAACTCAATAATAGCAACCGTTGGCCATCCATCTATACAGGCATCTCCCAAAGGTTAATAAGCATGCTGCAATTCTATTTTGAACGATAACCTTGGTTCCATATGAACTTTTTCGTGAAATAAATAATAATAACTGTGAATCTCCTAGATTACTAAACAATGATTACAACAACACGGTATTAGCTTCTCAGATAACCTTTATGATAAAAAGACATGAAAACCCTTATTTGATGCATTATTCATTCCATCAAAATCTGAAAACAATTTCTTGAACTACCTACCATTACCAAACATGCAAACTTCTAATATTGATGATTACAAATAGAATATATAAATCAAAAGCATGTTATTAACTGTAAAATCAAAATCTAGCAATGTAAGTTACTTGATTCCCTACTTTAAATCACATCAGGCCAAAATGTTCTCCATTTAATTACACATTGCACCTAACCCTGGATAATTCACAATAATAAGCATCAGTATTCTGTAATCACATAACGCATAAGTAATCAGGCATATATATGTCCACGAACAAGAAGTAATCAACAAACAAAACTAGGTATAGCATTATAACACGAATATGCATCTACAGCTATCTGAATCCAAATTTTCCAAAAATGACGCCACAAAAACTGCTTATTAACCTCCACATACCAAATCAGCCAAAAACATTTAAGCATCTACATCGATTTAAGTCGAAAACTACGTAGATTCAGTAAACAAGCACAACAAGAACTAAAACAAGCATCAAATCGAGAACAAAATTCAACACAAACAGTTACCTCAGATGAGCGAGACTGAAAATAAGAGTGAGTGGAGCTATCAAGGAAATAAACTGAGCCAGTTCCATCGGCCTACATCCAAATCAATCAGATATAAAATTCACCGATCCAAATGAAATCAACAATAAAAAGAACTAGAACAACGATGATGTGATTAGAAACCCTAGATTGACAGCAGAGGATGGACAAAATAATAATCAGCAATATCAACGGAAAAGTTGAAGATCTTTTGGAATCCATCGAGGAAGATAGAATACGTCTCCGATGCAGGATTTGGAACAAGGAACGTGGTGGTTGTTTTAACCGTATTCGCCTTCGGGAGGTGAGGAATGAGACAATGAGGATGGGATGTAATATTGTGGAAACGGTGTCGTATTGACCATGTGATCCGGGTGAACTGTGAGTGCAGAACTACTGCAGAAGTGGTGTTTTTAATGGGCCTTTTGGGGTTTGTTTCTCTTCGGGGCCATCCGCTGCCCTCTGAAAATGGCCCTGCCCTGGTGGTGCGTTCATAGTTTCACTTTCACTAGGTGGGGAAAAATCAATTTAAACCAGATTCGAACCGGTTTGAACCGGTACCCATACGATTCGATATGAAAACCGACTTTATAAGCCAATTCATAACTCTATAAAAGCATGCAATCATAATGTTATGAGTAAAGATTGTAACTTAAACAACTACTTTTCCCCGCCACGCGTTGCGGCGGCATTGAACGGGAGCATGGTAAAGTATAGAATACAAGCAATCCGACTTGTTTCCGGACTAGATTAACGTCAACACGTAGAATAACTCGAATTTATACCATTGAATAAAATCGAAATGTAGACATTCGCTAAACATACATAAAAAAAGCTCGTGCAACGACGTCGTATGCGACATGATAAAGTATAGATTACAATATTCCCGACTTGTTTCGAAACTAAATTTGCATCGAAACGTAAAATAACTCAGATTTATACAGTAGAATGAAAATGTATTATATTTGACCCTACGTATTTGCAAACAAAACTTACGTCAAAACGTATATCAACTCAAAACGTATATCATAATAAGCACGAAAATGCTTTATATTTGACCCAATTCATTTATGTACAAAATTTATGTCAAAATGTAAATGAGGTCGAAACGTAGATCATCTCATAAGAAGCAACACTAGTTTAGTTCGTCACGACAGTTAATATTGATCAGTCAAACCATCAATCGATTTGGTTCACATTTATACAACACCATTACCCCACCTCGAATAACAAGGCAAAATTAATATTAGGCATCCTCAAATTTGTGGATGCATTTAGTCATTCTTCAAACTGTCAAGTGAAAAATAACTATAGCCCAAAAAAACTGGACTGATGCAAAATATTTGAATTCAATAATAAATTATTATTTCAATAAATAATAATAATAATAATAATTTTTCCTTTCAACTTCAGTTAATATATTATAACTAGCTTTAGTAAACCCGTGTATTACACGGGTTGAATAAATAAAATATTAAATAGAATAAAAATATTAACTATAAAAAGATAGACTAAGACATGATATGATTAAAATTATGTATGAGTAATAATTATAAATAATAAAATAATAATATGAAACTTTTAATTTTTTCTTTTGTTTTTTTGAAAGATAAATTAAACATTTGTTTTAACAACATTTTATTTTTAAAAATTTCCTTACTATAACTCCTTATTTTAATTATTTTGTTTTATAAAAACTTTACTTTAAAAAAACCAATTTTAAAATATTACATAAAAATAGTTTTATTTTTTAGAAAAAAATATTTTTATAAAAAACTATCTCTAAAAAGTTCTCTTTCTTAATCTATTAAAAAACTAATTATAATGTAAAAATAAATAGATAATATTATTAGTAATTAATATGGTTATTTAATAGGAGAGAGAAGCGGGAAAAGTTGTATGAGAGTGAATGTGGTGATGACACGTGGCACACCCATTTACCCTTTTATTAAAGTAGGAAGATACCGTATCACTGTCCATGTCATCACATTATGTAGGGATGGCAACGGGCGGGTATAGGTCGGGTATGAGTGATTCCAACATCATACCCGACTATAAAAGAGTGTATTATACCCGCCCAAAAACCCGTCGGGTATTTACCCGTCGGGTATCGGGCATATCCACTGGTAATCGGGTACACCCGTAAATGATATAAAACTTACCCATTGGGTATACCCGTCGGATATCATTTTAAATTACATCATAATATCAAAATATAGCGGCACTTCAAATTAACTTTGTATCATAATACGATCGGTTTGCAAAAACGCAAACAAACACCGACATAATATCAATGTTTATAAAGGACACAAAATACTTAGAATCATTTGTTTACTGGGGTTTTGGTTTGAGGATTTTAAGAAACAAATATGTTTTATATAATATATAATAATATTAATATATACTTAACATACGTAAAACCAATTAAACAACTATGATACAATTAAAATAAATAAATAAAATTAAATTATTTCGGGTATATAAACGGGTAATCGGTATGTGTTATCGGGTAATCGGGTCGGGTAAACGGTATTTCAGATAATCCCATACCCCGTCCCATACCTATGATTTTTTTTTTCTTTTACCCATACCCGACCCCATACCCGTTTACCCGATCCGATACCCCGTCCCAATTGTCTCGGGTTTCGGGTTTCCCCAATGGGTACGGGTATAATTGCCATCCCTAACATTATGCACCACCATGTTAACGTTTTATCATCACGAAAGAGGTTCAAATACAAAGTGTATTTTTGCTACAAAGTGTGAGAATATACAATGAGTCAAAAAAAGTCATAAAAATTATATCTCACAATTTAAATCGAATTTCGAAAAAGTAGTTCCGAACTTTTGTTCCCCTTGCCGTCTTCACTAAGAAAAAATAAACAAAAAATAAAAAAAATTAATGGTTTTTTATTATGTCATTTATGAAAGACACAATGACGTTATTGTGTCATAAAAAGACACAATTAAATTTTTTATTTTATTTTTACTTTTTTTCTGAAAGAGGATGACGAGAGTAACAGAAACTCCGAAATACTTTTTTGAAATTCAATTTAAAATGTGAGATATAAATTTTTTTGACTTTTTTAGATTCACTGTATCTTCTCACATTTTATAGTAAAAATAAACTTTATAGAGATTATTCTACAAAGTGTATTTTTGCTATAAAATGTGAGAAGACATAATGAGGCTAAAAAAGTTACAAAAAAAATTATATCTCAAAATCTAAATCGAATTTTAAAAAAGTATTTCGGAGTCTCTGTTAATCTCGTCATCCTCTTTCAAAAAAATAAAAATAAAATAAAATAAAATTTTATTGTGTTTTTTATGACATAACAACGTCATTTTATCTTTCATAAATGATATAATAAAAAACGTTTATTTTTTTATTTTTCATTTATTTTTTTTCTTACTGAGGACGACTAGGGGAACAAAAACTCGAAATTACTTTTTTGAAATTCGATTTAGATTTTGAGATATAATTTTTGGTAATTTTTTTGACTTATTATGTCTTCTCACACTTTGTAGCAAAAATACAATTTGTATTTGAACCTTCATCACATAAGTTATGAACTAAAAAGTAGACATAACCCTAAACAAATCCAACATCCTTGAAATAGGCTCGGTTAAATAACACAAGTTTTTCACTTCTTCTTGTAAGGTCTTTGAGAGTCGCTAATGATGCAAGATTGCTATCCATGGTCGGGTTCATCATGAAATACTTTTCATGTTTACCAGTAGACCTAGGTATATATATATAATTGATCTGGCTAATCATTCAAATGAAAAAGAAAAAAAGATTACATACTTCACCCATTCTAATAATCTAAGCCCAACAATGTAACTTTGCTTTTTCTTAAATTCACCCTAGAAACCAACCCACAAATTGAAAGTGAGAAATGCAAATGTTACACCCATTAATAGAAATTCAATTTAGCCTTTTAGTTTATATGTTAAGCATTACCGTATGTATAAATCATATGTTATCAGGGCCGGCCCATTAGCATAATCTATGGTTCATTGGGCTTAGGGTCCCAAAAAACTAAGGGCCCCTATTTTTTTTAAAAAAACTTGTTATGGTGGGCCTGTGGCCTGTGGGCCAAAAGAACAGATATGCATAACTCTGGAGTTTGGACAGAATCATAAGAACGGATGCAATTATGCACGATGCAAGACAGGCGCATTCCATGCCCTAGCTCATCGGCCATCGCCCATGGAGGCAATCGCTTTTCCGACTTCTAAGACAATCGGCCTTTCTAAGACGCGTAAATGATTCGACGCACGTCACGCGAGCGCACAGCCTCATCGGCCATGGAGCAGCGGCGGTGGCGGGCTGGGCAGGTCGATGAGGATGCCAACAAGAAGAAGAAGAAAAGGAAGAGGGCTGAAGTTGAGGCAGAGTTTGAGGAAAGAAGATATGATGGGGTTGATTTCGATTTGAAAGATGATTTGGGGGTTAATCGAAAGATTGGGGAGAAGAGGAAGGAGTTGGATAAAGGGGAGCTTTTTCCAAAAGAAGGTTTTGATGATGAAGAGAAGTTGTTAAGAACTGTGTTTGTGGGTAATTTGCCATTGAAGGTGAAGAAGAAGACGTTGTTAAGAGAATTTAGTCGATTCGGGGAAATAGAATCGATTAGGATTCGATCTGTTACGTTATTAGATGTGGGCTGTCTTGAATATGCTTGAATTTACATCAATTGAGCTTATACAAATTGGGTGTTTCATTTATTTTGATTTGTTGTTTTTACAGGACAAAACTCCAAGGAAGGGTGCTATCATCAAGAAGCAAATCAATGATGCTGTTGACAGGTTATATAAATAAATAGAACAGATTTCTTAATATTGATTTGTCTTCGATATGTTTTGTTAAATCAGTTTAATAGTATGTTTCTATTTTCAAGCTGAATGCACCTATTATGATGATATTTGAGCTTCTTTTAGCTCTTTAAAGTAGAATTATATGCATGTGCAATGGTGGAGGGGTGATTTTGGGGGTGAAAATTGTTTAATCCGCGGCTTTTTTATAATCGCACGGTAACTCGGTAAGCATAAAGCCGGCCCTGTACCCATCAGCCCCACACATGCCTGTTCCACTTCTCCACTTCTCCATACTCCAATCGCAAGGTTAGATTATTCTTTTTAATTCTTGATTTTTGAATCTTGATTGATAAGTGATAACCGACCTGATTAATTGCTCATTCCTAATTGTTTACTAAATACTAATAGCTTAATAGCTTCAATTTACTTTTGAGCCTTTGATTTGTTGTCTTAGGTTGGTTTAGGCAAAAAGATTTCCCTGATTAGGTATAGTTTTAAGTTGATTTAGGTTGGTTTAGGCAAAAAGAGCCCCATTTTCTTAGTTCGGTTGGGGTCTCAAAAAACGTTGAGCCGGCCCTGTATGTTATCAAGCTATATGACAGTTTTTTCTTTGTGTTTTAGAACCACATTATCATAACTAAAATGATTCATTTATTATCACAAAATGAATGTGTAGAGCATATAAAATAGCAAAGAAATTAATTTAAAAACTAATAATATAACACTTCATACTTTTCTAAGGTTCATCAAAGTACAAAACAGGCATGCAAAAGATGCAAAACATATAAAAGCAAGTCATATTTTTCAACATCTTCTTTCTAAATTTTAATTAGATTTGAGACACCAAACTTGAGAGCGTTCCCTTTGTCCCGATTCATAGGAAAAAAACATGTAGGTTCACGGATATCATTGGGAAAATGACATTAATTATTGAATGCAACTTAAATTATAAAGATAATTAAATCGGTTACATATGGTCTCTAATTCAATTTAGCAAAGATTTCCCACATAAAACAGTTGTAAAACAAAATTTACGAGTTCAAGTTTAGCTTAAACATAGGGGTTCGTCTTGAGTTAATCTGACTGGTTCAGATGTTAACATGTTTAATCATATAAAGTTTTAAAATGGTTTTTTGCATGTTAAAACTTAAACAAGTCAAGTATTTTAAGTCAGATCACTACAAATCAAATGGGGGCTTCTAGAGATGGATATATACATGAAAAATCCATCATCAAAGATAGCATATGTCCATAATCGGTTGGTAAGGCTTCATGGGCAAAAGGGACGTGGAAAATATTCCACCTACGCATCACCGACAAATATTACCAGGGCATCACTAATGGAGCCTTTGCCATGAATTAAGGACAATTTCATTTTAGAAAAACAGTTCATATCACTGATAGATTACCGACGACAGTTACATTGAATGATTAGTGACGGCTCGTTTAGTGATGACCATAGCAACCCCATCAGTGGTAGATTACCGACTTCTGTCTTTGGTCCCTTGAAGAACCAAGAGACATTCACTGACGACATTTGGTTGGAAACACATAGTATTGTTGGTTTTTATTAGAAAAATAAAATATAAAGATGCATAATTTCCTTGAATAAAATATATATAATGGAAATAAAAATTACAAAATATGCAATAATCTACAATAATACATAAACATGTCTTTACAATTACACCTAGTAGGGAGTGTCCATTCTAGTATTTGTGTTCGGCTTGTAATTAACATATGTCTCATGAAGTAACTAGACATGCCACTTTTATGTTTAACCAAAAAAAATGAAGTAACTAGACATGCCACTTTTATGTTTAACCAAAAAAAATGCTTCTCTCCTTTATATAGATATTAGGAGCATAATGACTATAAGTTGAACTTGTCATGACCCGTTTTAAACAATTATGGTTTGACATATACAATGTCAATTGTCATGATTTCTCTGCCGCGTTTTAATTTTTTTAGCAAGAGAAGCCGTTATGACATACATTGTTTTAAAAAATTTAAAAACCTCTTATCATGAATACATTTACGAGAAAACAAGAAACTAAAAGAGAAAGACCATAGAGATCTACGTCCTCTTGTTGAGAAGTTGTAGCTAAAAGCACTGATGAAGTGGATGAGCAATCAAAAGCTTCCCTCTGAAAATATCAACACCAGTTAATGTAGTTTAAGATGGTGCAAGCCAAATTACATTGTGTATGTCAAGTTATAGTGATGAAACTTCAAGGTCACTTGTTAAAACATCCACTAGAATGCGTATGTAAGTATATGGTAAAACACACAAGAATAGTCCAAGAACAAGTGATTAACTAATCTTAAAGTAGAGAAGTTAGTGTGTTGTTCTAGCTCAAATGTGCTCCAAACACCATCTCTTTTCTACCTTGAAATTCTTTACCAACGACTCATAAAGAATGGGGAGAAATGTTATATATTTTATTGTAATTTGATTGACTAGTCGATTAATGTGATCACGATATCAATAAAACAAGTCGGGAGGTGGGGAGCACACAATTGTTTGAGTTTATTATGATTATAGATATTAGTACCTTCTTAGGGGAGAAGCCTCTAAGGAATAGGGGTTCCAAAGGGAAAACACCCCCGGGAGCGGGGCCCAAGAGGCGGCAACCCCTGGCGGGGTCCATAAATCAGCTAGCTTACTACAAATCAGCTAATAATACCTTGTTCTTTATAAAGTAACCACAACAAATGTTGATTTATGCAAAAGCAGTAGATAACATGTTTTACTTGAAAGCAACATAAAACATGTTTTTAGCATGAAAGCAGCTCATAATATTATGTTTTACGTGAAAACAACACGGAATGTGTTGTTTTACCTTGTTATCTTATTGTAAACAACATATAAATTTATGTTGTTTTATATGATATTTTACCCTAAAGAACAGAAAACATGAGGTCTTACCATGTAACACCCGGATATTTTAATAGACAAAGAACGAAAGAATAAACGTGAATAAAAGTGAAAAAATGTCATTTAACCCAAGTTGAGGGGCTAAAAGTGTCAAAAGTGTAAAATTTAATATTATTTTGTACAAAAGCAACATGGCCGCCCATGCCATGTTACTTTTCACCTTTTTCATTCGGATTGTAGAGAGAGAAAGAGCAGAAAGCTTCGGTTTTCTAGAGAGAAGAAGAAGAAGAAGTTCGAAGGTAAGTGTTTTATGTTAATTGGTTCGGTTCTTTGAGGTTCTCCACCTTAGAAACCGATTTCTAAGTGTTGTTTGTGTTTTGGTGATGTGTTATGCTTGTTTTAGGAGTTTAAACTCTTGTGCACACAAGTTTGGAAGAGTTGTGCTTGGTTGATACATCAGGTGAGTTCTAGACCCCGTAATTTTACATGTTTTAACACTTTTGGGGCTGAAAATGTATGTAAAACCATTTTTACAAAAGTTATTTAAATACCCGTATGTATCTATATATGCATGATGATGTTTTTATGGTTGTTATATGTTAGTTATACTTAGAATGGTGTTATTAAGCTTAGAACATGTAAGAAGAATGATTAGGGCTAATAATATGTTAGAAATATGCTAAACAGGTTGCCCAATTGCCTAAATAGTACCCCAACTGCCTAAAAATTGCCTTAGAAAGTTTCTGTCAGCCTATACGCCCAAACAGGGCCCAAGCACCCAAACAGTGCCCTAACCGTCTAGGAAATGCCTTAGAATTTCCAAGTACAAACCCATGCGCCTGAACAGTAACCCATGCGTCTAAGACTTAGTCCCAGACGCCTAAGTACAACCTTGTTGGACCAAAAGAACCAATGAGCCAGATCAGAAAAACCTTTAAGTCCCACAGACATCATAACAACTGAAGAAGGCTACATCAGCTGAAGACATATACTGAAGACAAAGTCTGAAGTTCAAGTATTGAAGACAAAATCTGAAGTTCAAAGACTGAAAACAAAGTCTGAAGATCAAGAACTGAAGACAAAGTCTGAAAGTATCTACTGAAGACAAAGTCTGAAGTTCATCTACTGAAGACAAAGTCTGAAAGTATCTACTGAAGACAAAGTCTGAAAGTATCTACTGAAGACAAAGTCTGAAGTTCATCTACTGAAGACAAAGTCTGAAGTTCATCTACTGAAGACAAAGTCTAAAGTTCAAGTCTTCAGAGGTTATCACAACAGCTGAAGTAGTTCTCTTCAGTAGTTGTGATGGTTTTATTTCAGTAGTTTTCTTTTATAGTTTCAGTAGTTTGTTTTCAGCAGTTTACTTAATGTAAAACGTCTGAAGAGCCTGTTCTTCAGACGTTGTAGTCTCAGTAGTTATAGTATTAGTTTACACAGCTTTTATCGTGAGAAGATGTCAGCTGTTGTAGACATCTTCAGTAGTTTTGTTTATTTTCAGTAGTTGTTATATAACGGTTAGATGTCACTATCAAGTGACATCTGCTGACGTCACCTTCCTTTATAAAAGGAAGGTTGACCTAATTTGTATAGGGTGAAGCGTGTGTTGAATGAAAACATTCCTTTTTGCAGAAATATTTTCTCTCTCTATAACAGCACTGTTTCATTGAAATATCATTTGTGTTCTTGCTTAAATTTCGTCTAATTCTTATACTATTCCGCTGCGAATCAAATCTAACTGATCAAACTAGATCTGAGATCCTTTCAAATGGTATCAGAGCTGGTTAATCATTGATCGATTTAACAATTGATCATTGAAACTGCTCTTTTGATATCTAAGTTTGATCGAATTTGCAAATTTGCAATAATTGGTTATAGAGTTTGATTTTCTGTTACTTCCGGTGAATTAATTTGAGGTTCCTCATGTTTAAAACTGATTTATTGAGTTTTTGAGTTAGATTTGTTAAAATTACATTGAATTGATTTGAATCTAAGAAAATGGCTACACCAACAAATGATCCTCACAATACTGGCTCCTCAACAAAGCCTCCGATGCTTGTTAGGAGTGAGTATAACATATGGCAACGCCGAATGCTCCATCACCTGTCAATCAATAGCGCAGGTTGTTGGAAGTCTGTGGTTCATGGACCATACAAGCCTATGGTGAGTCTTCCTGAGAAGAATGAGATGGTTCCGAAGAAACCAGAACAGTATTCGGAATTCTGGCCATGGCACTGCCTAATGAAATCTATTCAGGGCTTATGCATCATGAAACTACTCATGATCTCTGGGTTGCTCTAAAGGAACAATTCGGAGGAACTGATGAGGTTTTGGCAAACACTAGAGAAATCCTTGCCCAGCAATATGAGACATTCTCTCATGGTGAGTCTCTGACTCAGCAGTTTGAGTGATTCTCATGTTTGATATCTGAGTTGAAAATGGTTAAACAGGAATACTCAAACAGCCAGATGAACAATAGATTCCTCAGATCCCTGCATGAGAGATGGGATACATATACTATTGTCCTACGCTCCAGTGCAAATCTGGACACTCTATCTCTCACCCAACTTTATGGGAAACTATTGACATTTGAACGAGAGATAGAACAGAAAAGGAAACTGTCTTCATCTGGGAAGCTCACTGATGACTTTGTACCAGGAAATACTGCACTGGTCGGTCAGGAGTCAGAGTATGCTGCATCGGAAAGTTCATATGATGAGCATATTGATTTCTCTACA
Source organism: Flaveria linearis (assembly GCA_024085815.1). Classification (NCBI taxonomy): domain Eukaryota; kingdom Viridiplantae; phylum Streptophyta; class Magnoliopsida; order Asterales; family Asteraceae; genus Flaveria; species Flaveria linearis. Next base: position 43,470,690 of record CM044006.1, read on the forward strand.
AATAGTGGAGAACATGCTTTTGTTGGTGTTGATAATTCAGGTGGTGGTAGTGATAATATGTGCTTTTTGATGGATGATTTGAAAGGGATTCCAGATGATGATCTGGAAGAGATGGATATTTTGAGTCAAATGGCAATGATTAACATCAGATCTCAAAAGTTCTACAAAAGGACTGGTAGGAAATTTCCAGGTCTCTCTGGCAAAACCAAGGTTGGTTTTGACAAGAGCAAGTTGAGGTGTCACAAGTGCCATAAACTTGGACACTTTGCAAGAGAGTGTAGATCATCTGGATCTAACTCATCTGCACCCTTTGTGACATTCCCAGGCAATAGCTCACAAAACAAAGGGCAACATTCCACCAGTTCTGGTCATCCATCACAAGTCCAATCATCTCCTGCATATTTTGTCCCTCAAAGTCCTATGCCATATCCTTACCCCTGTTTCTACATGCCTCAGTCCAATCAGGTTCAAGCACCCATAGCTCAACAACCACATGCCCTACCTGAGCCTCAACCATCTCAATCTTATCAACAATCTTAATCTCAACCACAACATAGCTTTTTCACCCCTGGAGTTGTTGATTGGAGCAGTTTACCAGATGACATTTCTGGTTATCATGAACAACTGTTTCCTGGTGCTGGTCAACATGGTGGTGAAAATCCTTTTAGAAATCTTGCTCTTATAGCCCTGGAGTCTACTGATGGTTCATCCTTAAATGCTTCAACATCACAGGTATCACGGGTATCTTCAGAGGCAATGGCCAAGTTATGTTCTAAGTCATGCATAGCCACATTTGCATCTATTAGAGAAGCAAATGTAGCTTTAATCAATAAAAATCTTAAGCTAGAGACAGTAATTTCCAAAAGAAAAGCTGAGTTTGAGTCTGTTTTAAATGAAAAGAATGATGAGATTCAAAATTAAAATGCCAAATCACTGATTACAAGGCAAAGGAAGAGGTGATGTTAGAGAAGTATAAGGACCTCAAAAAAACACTTGCAGATACCCAAGTAGAGTGTGAACGCTGGGTAACATCATGCAAGGGGTTTGAGATGCTTCTCAACAAGCAAACAGCTTCAAATGTGAAGTTTGGAATTGGTTATAAACACACTGTTCCTCCTACAGATTTTACTCCCAAGTTAGAAGTAGAATCTGAAGGAGAAAGCAATGACCAATTCACCTCATCATGTGATTCACCCTCTGATAATGCACCAAAATCAAAGGATGAAGTCAGCATTAGCACCTCTGAAAACCAATCAACTGATATTGAAACACCAATGCTAACAAACACATGATTAGGAAAGAGTTGATCACTTCAGGTCTTGCCTCACAAAGTACTCAAAGTACTGAAGGGCAAGTCACAACACCTGAAGAACAAACCCAAAGCACTGAAATCAAAAAGGGTTTGAAAACTGCTGAAGAGTCTATCAGGAGTTCCACAAGTACTGATAGAAAACTGCTGAAGAACAAATCTTCAGTAGTTAAGACTTCATCAGTACTTAACATAAGTACTGAAAGGAAGAAAGTACTGAAGAACAAATCTTCAGTAGTTTCATCTTCTTCAGCAGTTGATCAACTGAAGATGAAGAAAAAGCCATGTGAAATATATGGCTTATTCAATCATCTCACTGATGATTGCTGGTACAGAAAGGGTTCAAAACTCAACAAAGATAAGAACATTAAAAAGAAAATTAACAAAATAAAAAATGAGTTTGAAACCAAGTTTGTACCAGCGGCATCTCAACTTGAAACCCCAAAATCCTTGAAGAAATCCAAAAAGAAGGAAGAGGTTAATCAGGAAACAGCTGAGGTTGTTCAAAGGAAAATGGTGCAACACAGGAATCCATCAAAGTCAAGAACTGATGTGTCTGATGAACTGAAGGCTTTAGCAAACAATCAAACAAAACTTGTTATGATGGTTCAATATCTATTGGAGAGAGTCAATTAAATAGATGTTCCTGTGATTAAACCACAGAAAAGGAAACCCAAGTCAAAATCAAAGGAATCCTTTTCTGCACTATCTCCACCACCACAAGTTGTTACTCATGAAAAACCAGTTAGTGTAAAATCTGTTGATGAGAACAGACCCAAAACCAAAATGGTTTGGGTCTCAAAAGCTAACTAGTTTCTTGTGATGAATGCAGGGTTCTTCAGCATGCCAAAGAAGCATCTGGTATGTGGACAGTGGAGGATCCATGCATATGATAGGGAGCAACTCTCTTCTTAATGATTACTCTCAAGAAAAGAAGGGGTTTGTTTCTTTTGGTAATGATGCTAAGGGTTACATCATCGGCAAAGACTTTGTTTCAAATGGTGAAATAAGGTTTGATGATGTCAACCATGTGGAGAATCTCAAGTACAATCTCTTGAGTGTCAGTCAGATGTGTGATAAAGGACATATTGCCCTTTTCACCAGCTAAAACTGCAGGATTTTATCTTCTAAAGTTCTGAGTCTGATTGACAAGGTATTGGATGATCATACTCTCCTGAAGGCCAACAGGACAGGAAGAGTCTATGCCTTGGATTTATCAAAGAAAATTGATCTCAAAGGCCATCCTTGCCTGTTCTCCAAGGCCTCTACTCAGGAATCTAAACTATGGCACAGAAGGCTTGGTCATGTGAATCTTAAAAACATGAATCAGCTGATCCATCATGGTTTAGTGAGAGGACTGCCAATGAAGGAGTTTAAATGTGATGACAACTGCTCTGCTTGCTTAAAAGGAAAGCAACACAAAGTATCTTTTCCTTCAATAGAAGAGCCAAAGTCCACTGCTTGCTTGCAATTACTGCATATGGACCTTTTTGGTCCTGTAAGAGTGATGAGCATGGCCAAGAAGAAATACTGTCTGGTAATTGTGGATGATTACTCCAGATTTGTATGGAATTTCTTCTTGCATTCAAAATATGAAGCTGCACAAGCCATTATAAACTTTGTGTTGTATGTTGAAAAACAACATTCCCTTCCAGTCAAGTGTGTGAGGAGTGATAATGGCACAGAGTTTAGAAATCACACACTTGATGAATTCTACTTGTCTAAGGAAATCAAGAGGTAGTATAGCATTGTAAGAACTACTGAACAAAATGGAGTGGTGGAAAGAAAGAACAAGACCCTTATTGAAGCTGCTAGGTCAATGTTGGCTGATTCAGGTTTGCCACTAACCTTTTGGGCTAAAGGTGTCAACACAGCTTGCTATGTGTAGAATAGAGTCTTAGTGAATCAGTGGCCGATGAAGACTCCTTATGAAGTGTTACATCATTTGGACCCTCTGATTTCATTCTTTAAAGTATTTGGGTGTCCCTGTTACATTCTTAACACAAATAATCCACTTCAGAAGTTTGAATCAAAGGTGGATGCAGGATACTTTGTTGGATATTCCTCTACTTGCAAGGCATTCAGAGTTTTCAACTGTAGAACAAAGACAGTGGAAGAGACTTTGCATGTAAAGTTTAATGAATCTCCAAAGGACAAAATTCCATAAAAACCTATGGAGCTATTTGATTTAGACATACTGTAATATGTTCCTTATCAGTCTCCAGCTGTTGCAGTTCCTGCAAACAGTTCTCCACCTGGTGGTGCTGCTGATGATGATGCCAGTACTCACTTTTTCAAGTTTAGTACTCAACTGCCTGAGTCATCTAAACCTGATGCTCCTAGAGATTCAGTAGCTCCATCCATAACAAATGCTGATGAGATCTCTGCATCATCTACTTTGTTTGAATTACCATCTCCTTTATGGTTTCAAGAGTCTGTATCAATATCTGCTGCTGCTGAATCTCCTGGAAACACTTGCACAGATCTTATTTTCTATCAAGAGCTGAAGAATCACCTAATGTCTTAAATCATTGGTGATATCAATGCTGGAGTTTCAATCAGAAGTCAATTGTCCAATTTCTGCTTCTATGCTCTCTTCATCAGTCAGCAAGAGCCAAAGAATTATCATGTTCCATTAAGAGACAATGGATGGGTTGAAGCCATGCAACTTGAACTTCTTCAGTTTAAAAGGCAGCAAGTGTGGGAGCTGGTTCCTCTACCCCAAGGTAAGTGGGCAATAGGTACTAAATGGGTGTTTAGGAATAAAACTGATGAAAAAGGTCAAATTGTCAAGAACAAAGCCAGACTGGTTGTATAGGGGTTTGTACAAGAAGAAGGTATTGATTATGATGAAACCTTTGCTCCTGTAGCCAGACTGGAGGCAATCAGATTGTTCTTAGCTTATGCTGCTTTCCACAATCTTAAAGTTTTTCAAATGGATGTCAAAAGTGCATTTTTATATGGTAAAATAAAAGAAGAGGTTTATGTGTGTCAACCACTAGGTTTTGAGGATAATAAGCATCCAGATTAGGTGTATAAGCTTGATAAGGCTTTATATGGGTTAAAACAAGCTCCTGGAGCCTGGTATGAAACATTGTCTAATTTTCTTCTTCAAAATAATTTCACTAGAGGCTCCATAGATAAAACTTTATTCATAAAGAAAGTAGGACAGCATAAGCTACTTGTTCAAATTTATATAGATGACATCATTTTTACATCCTCTGATCCACAGTTGTGTGATGAATTTACAAAGTTAATGCAACAAAAGTTTGTAATGAGCGCCATGGGAGAATTACAGTTCTTTCTAGGTTTGCAAATCAAACAAAGAGCTGATGGAACTTTCATTCATCAGTCCAAATATACAAAGGATCTTCTGAAAAAGTTTGATTTACAAAACTGTAAGCCCTGTTCTACTCCCATGAACACCACCACACAATTAGATGTTGATCAGAAAGGTAAAGCGGTTGATGAAACTCTTTACGGATGTATGATTGGTTCTTTGATGCACCTCACAGCTTCTAGACCAGACATTATGTTTGCAACTTGTGTCTGTGCTAGATTTCAGGCTGCACCTAAAGAATCCCATTTGATTGCAGTCAAAAGGATCTTTAGATACTTGCAAGGAACTCAATCTCTAGGACTTTGGTATTCCACTGGGCACTCTTGTAAATTGGTTGCTTTATCTGATAGTGACTATGCAGGGTGTAAAGTAACCAGAAAATCAACTTCTGGTGGATGCCAATTTCTAGGCAACTGTTTAGTTTCTTGGCAGAGTAAGAAACAAACTTTAGTTGCTACATCCACTGCTGAAGCAGAGTACATTGCTGCTGCAAGTTGTACATCTCAGGTATTCTGGCTTCAGAATCAATTACTGGATTATGGCATTACAGAGACTACGACTCCATTACTAATGGATAATGCTTCAGCTCTTTGTATTGTTAAGAATCCAGTCCAGCATTCCAGGACCAAACACATTGAGGTCAGACATCATTTTATTAGGGATTGTTATGAAAAAGGTCTGATTGATTCAAAGTTTGTTCCTAGTGCTGATGAGCTTGCAGATATATTTACTAAGCCTTTGGACAGTGCATCTTTTCAAAATATGATGTTAAGGCTTGGTATGCTGCAGCTGAAATAAATTGACTAATACTGATGCTCTCAGATCATAAGTACTGATGAGCATTAGTATACATAAGTCAAGAATAAGTACTGATGAGTTATTTTGTCTTCAGCAGTTTTCATAACTACTGAAGTGTTATAAAGACTGAAGACTAAAATACTTAAAAGTACTGAAGTACATGATTTGTTGAAAAGAACTGATGAAGTTACAACTACTGATGTGGTTATAACACCTGATGCCTTTTTTTAACAAATAAGTACTGAAGAACAAATTTTTTCCAAAAATACTGATGTGTAATCTTACACATAAGTACTGAAGACAATATTTGTTCACAAGTTCTGAAGAATAATTTATTTCAACAGATCTTTTGAACATTTGTTCAGAAGAGCTGAAGAATAAATATTCAAAAGAGCTGATGACCAATGAAACGTCTGAAAATCAGACAAAGTCTGATGAGTAAATGTTGAGGTCAGAATGAAACAACTGAAGCCTATGAATTGATGACAACAACTGATGAGTAAATTTACTCTTCAACTGATTTAAACAACTGATGTTTCATTTCAAAACAACTGAGGCCAAAACCACGTCTTCAGTAGTTTTCAACTACTGATGACTAACACCAAGTCTTCAGTTGTTTACAATCACTGAAGGTTAAAACCATGTCTTCAGTCGTTTCAAACTCCTGATGACTAACACCAAAACCTTCAGACGTTTTCCATCAGCCGTTTCATAACCATACCCTATAAATACCAAACCCTAACTTCAGAGTTTTTCATTCTCACAACCCTATTATTCAAAAACTCTGAACTTCCCTCCTGCATTAATGGCGGCCATGCAACTCAAACCACGCCACAACTGTGTAGCCTACCTTACCAAATAGGCTTTTTAGAACAAGTTCGATGACGCCATCGATCTGATGGTTGAATCCTGTAAGGCCCTGAATCCGGAAACCTCACAAATTGGCCATTTTACATAAAACCTTATTTTTAGTTCAAAACTGATAAAGTGTTATTCATTAAAGCAGCGGAAATATGAAAATGTTAATTATATAAATAAAACTAAAGCACCAACTTAGAGTCGAACCCGGATTTGTGCTAGAATTTCTTTATTTACAAATCATTGTCTTAACAACATTTACTCCTTTATTATTACATAAAACATAAAAGCTGGTTGAATCTTTACAAGATGCCAATCTTCACCCTCCAAGTAGCTCCTAATCAGACCCTGCCCTAAAACTTGATTTACCTGCCAAACAATCTAACATACATACAAAAGTCAGCTTCGCTGAGTGAGTTCTAGTTTTAGTTTTAAAATAAGAAACTACTAAACTCATAGCATACAATAACCTTTTTACTTCTTACACAACTTGTCATATTAACTTTTACTTATCAAGCATGCAAATCTCTAAGGGCCATCTCTCTTCTCTGCCCCCATGGTTCCAGCCCATGAGCCGACAAAGCATACTGTAACATACGGGTGCCCCTATCGCTCTCTGTCCATAGACCGACACCCTTGTTGCCCCTATGGCTCTCTGTCCATAGACCGACAACACCTCTTCCGGGGTCACGTTAACCCCACGAGTGATCGTCACCACTCCTGCTCTCATAGCTGTAACAACTATCCCGTGACAGGCCAGAAAGACACTGCCCCGTTGTTCTTAAGGCAACTATGGCTCACTGTCCATAATCTACCATAAGGCTCGTAATAGGCCTAGTTACTAGAACCAAGCACTATTTCCAAGACTTCTTAACCGTCAATTCCATCTCGTGCCCCTTAGACCATGCAAGACTTAGAAAAACATCAATCATAAACGTAGTAAGGACATTTTAACTTTAAAACTACTTATGTTAATAAACATACAATATGGCCATTAAAACATACATTTTCCATGCTTAAACACACACATTTAGAATACGTTTAACATTTACTAATTTCAAAGGCAATTCCTTTAGATCATTCTAACTATAGACAATAAATATACGTAATTCAAAGTTGTTACTTTATCAAATCATATAACAAATTATTTTAAAATAATCTTAATTATAAATCGTATGGTATGCATGTCATCCCTAAAACAGTAAAGCATGTATAAAAGAAGGGGATCTAGAACTCACCTAGATAGCCGAAAGCCGAAAACCCTAAGAGAAAATCCAAGAAGCATCACATTGTAAAGCCAATTTCGCCAAGCCCTCCCCAGCGAAACTATAATCCGTTCTTAGCGAATCTACTCTTTTGCTCGGTAGATTCGCCTAACTTTCGTTAGGACTTTGGTTATTTCACCATTAATCATCATAATTCATAACATCCCCATTATCATTCTCATATCATCATCATCATCACATAGACATCATTGACACTATCAATATAATCAACATATTATCATCAAACACCATCCTAAACATCATCATCACTTCTTTTTTTTATGTTAATACCAACCTCATGTCACACCCAAAGCAGTCAAGAAAGCCACACCCTCATGTAATATTGTTATTCTAATCACAATTCCATCATCAAGAATCAACACCACTATCACTCTGAAACGTATTCTTTGTTATTATCATCACTTAACATCATTACCGTCATCTATCAACAGCATCATCCAAATAGCACCATCATCGCTGAATCATCATCACCATCGAACCCTCATCATCCTAGCATCATCATCATTTTCGAACCATTATCATCATAGAATCATCATCATCTTAATCGAACATTCATCTTCATAATACCCCTATCATCACCGAGCACTCTCATCAACAAACCATCACTAGCATCGTCAAATTATCAGCATCGAAAGCTTCTGTTCCAACTCATCTTCATCGTAACACTAAGATCACCACCACAACCAACCTAACCTAACCATCTCTAGGTGGTTCGAAAGCTACCGGGACCATCAGGAATTCAGACCGGAAGGTAATCATTTATGTTGAAACCGTACCATTGAAGGTGAGCCAAAACCAAGCCATCGGAGCTGGTTCTAGGTCGGTGTCGTCACTGCCACGAGGCTCCACCACTTCCGGAGCTATGGTAGTGGTCGTTGGGTGGTCGTTAGCACCTATGCTCGGTTCATGAGCTCACCCTTCTTGCCAGAAGAATGAATCATTGTTACCGCTACCGCACACTACCGAGAACGTCACCGAGAGAAGATTGAACTCTCGATCTTGCTGTGACCTTGAATTGGAGATGAAAGAAAGAATATAAGGGGGGTGTGAGGTTGCTTCTTCTGATCATCACCTTGGCCAGAGCAGGCTGCCAGAACTCCGACCATAGCCATGAAGGTCGCCAGAGGGGGAGGGGAAGGGAGGTCACTCCATTGGGGAAAGAAGAAGGGGAGGCCGATTGCTATGGGGGGGGTTAGGGTTATTGTATTAATTTCATATTTAGCCATAATTGGTCCCTTAAGTTTCAACATTTTGTTTTCCAACCTAAACTTGATAAACTAACTAATCTTTTCGAGAATAAAATTCAATAATACTATTATTAATATTATTTCGCCACTTAGGTTCATTTTGGAAATTTAGGGCATTACAAGTCTATCCCCCTTGTTTAGGTTTCGTCCTCGAAACCTGTTGGTCCTTATACAACGTGGGATAATACTTTCTCAATCACCACCGATTCTCATGTTGCTTCTAAACATGTTCCACACACACCATATAAGGTATGATCTTCTTTAGCCATCTACACATAGCCTTTGCAACCTTCAAACATCCTAATGCACTTCTCTTATGGATCAATTTCATTAACGCAAACATTATTACTACGAACCCTAATTCATGAGTAAGTATATTATCATCTTGTATTTAACCTTGTGAACAACATAACCATTGTTCTGCCATGTTGTATTGAATATATATATATATATATATATATATATATATATTCAATCAGATCTTTGTATGGAACACATGGTTCTAGGTTTTTGACACTTACTGATAACATTATTACCAAGGCTCATGTTAACCTTCCTTATTTAGTTCATGTTCACATTTAATAATTAACTTCTCACTCAAACTTGGTGTCATTTCTTGTGAACCTTACAAATAGCAAGATTATCTTTAGGGAGTATAGAATAAACAATCTATACTAATCGGTCACTCCCGTAAGCTATGGATTTTTGACATTATTCTCCAGGAACCCTTTTACATTACTGCTTCTATTTTATCAAGATCTATCATGATTTCAAGAACTTTGCCTCACATAACTAGAATGCTCGCTCTAAGGACGTTACTTATAAATTCTCTTTCATTTCTCCTTGACACTTCACAAATATGACCTGTATAGCCTTACTTACTCTTGGAGTTGATAAGTACATCCTCTATAACACTATCACAAATGCATTGAGCATGATTAGCAATTCATATTCATTAAGTCCATGAACAATGCAAAGGAGCTCATCATTTCCCAACCGGTACTGGAATGTTATCTCTAGGGTATCGTACTCTTTAACCAATAACTATTGATGACTCTTCCTACACTTGGTTCTAAAAAAAAACTTGCCTCTCACAATTGGTGAAACAGTCTTTTAGTTCAAGGTCATAGTTATCTATTGTTCATTGTCTATTTATTCAGCTCTCTACAATCCTTACACATGTACCTTCTTTCATTTTTATTCTTTTCAGACAACACCGAAGTATTATATGGGTGCAATAATCAATCTGTCAAAACCTTTATTAAGGGGGTCTTGAAACTATGTCACTAACTCTTTCATTCCTGACAAAACAATCAGTACAGTGACATGGCTACAAGCTGAGTCCCAGAAGACAAGTTGATCTCAAACTCTTTCTTCTAACTCCGAGAAGGTCCTCCGGGGTCACATTAGGAAGGCACGCTCTATAGCTACGTCTGTCAACTTTAAGACTTCGCCCTTAGCATCTTTTATTTACATAGGATATCCTCCTCAACCTTGTTTCATAAACTTTTCTATCTCATTATTAGGATCATCCCTGAAATCATGCAATTCTAATTATCATAAGTCATGACCATACTTCCATCATGTACAAACCAACGGGTCATATTTCCATGTTGTGCAGTATCAGTCCCGTATGCAGCTAGTCGATTCATATCCAAGACCATGTTACGTCCAATTAGGGTAGTAACATGCAATCCAGAAGAAGGCCCTAACTTTCCATTACTATTTTACAGTCATTTACAGACACTTCTATCCAAATAGCTTTACTAAAGGTAGCTCCTACATTATCGCTTTACCTTCTTAAAACATCTCATCAATCATTTAAGCTACCTACAAGATTCGGAATACTAACGTTATCGTTTAAGGCAATGGTCCAGATCATGATGAGTATTGTAAGTTTTCATCTCTATCAATAATTCCTTGTTGAAACACCATGCAAGGAAATACTCGTCTGAAGAAACCTATTCCCCTGGAGATCTTGTAACTTAAACCGTTAACTCTTCTCACTTGTGAGTTAGCCCATGGGTACAACACTTCTGAATTCCTGGTTACGAAGTCTAGAACTTTATTATATGTTTTTGCTGGTATCGCTGTCAAGTCTCTAATGGTCTCATCGGGGAATCACACACCTCGTACACCTCTGTCAACTTTCCACTTTCGTTTTACCACATCTGGCGTGAACCAAACAAGCCTTGCACCCTTGTCTACTAAGACTTTTACACCTTTCATAAAACTCTTCTTTGACGCCATGTTGACTTTATCACCACTACCGCATCTTTAGTATCGGTCACCCTTGGCCTGTTCCACAACCACCGCAAGCAAGGTGGGCATCACATCAGATAGTGGTGCACCTCTTGGGCAATAGCTTCCTTCACTGTTTCCCTCAGCTTTGTTCGGTCAGTAGTAGGCTCCTCGGCTTCCATTTCTATCTCGATCTTCTCCCCAATCGGTTTCTCACTGGCTTTCTGGTTGACCTTCCTGTCGGTTTTGCAGCATTGCTTGCTGCTTCTTTTGCCTTAATAAGAGCCTTCCCGTAGTGCTTCTCCAAGTGGCCATAAATGGAACCGCTTTCTTTAGTGTCATCTCTCTACTTCCTATAAGATTTAGAATGTCAATATGGTCTGTCAAGGAAAGTTCAGATCATGACAAGTTTTGTAAGTTTTTAATAACAGTGGCCAATTGTGATTAACTACTTACAGAACTTCTCATGTCCTAAACTCTCCTATCCTGAACCACATTAACACTAGAACCTACTATACCTATTCTATGCACGTATAGGTCACATAAATTCAGATAGGCACCACAGATAACGTTATCATACCCTATCCTCGGTTCTAACTTACATAAGAAAGCACTACACATCAGATATATACTTACAACATAATTTGTTACCTCCTGGCATGGAGCTTCTTGGACTGGCATCCCTGATACTTGGTCCCATTGTCTGTTTAAGTTTAGGTTTATAAAGTAGTTTTCCCAAATCTCTTAAATATTGGCTCTGATACCAACTTGTAAGGCCCCGAATCCGGAAACCTCACAAATTGGCCATTTTACATAAAACCTTATTTTTAGTTCAAAACTGATAAAGTGTTATTCATTAAAGTAGTGGAAATATGAAAATGTTAATTATATAAATAAAACTAAAGCACCAACTTAGAGTCGAACCCGGATTTGTGCTAGAATTTCTTTATTTACAAATCATTGTCTTAACAACATTTACTCCTTTATTATTACACAAAACATAAAAGCTGGTTTAATCTTTACAAGATGCCAGTCTTCACCCTCCAAGTAGCTCCTAATCAGACCCTGCCCTAAAACTTGATTTACCTGCCAAACAATCTAACATACATACAAAAGTCAGCTTCGCTGAGTGAGTTCTAGTTTTAGTTTTAAAATAAGAAACTACTTAACTCATAGCATACAATAACCTTTTTACTTCTTACACAACTTGTCATATTAACTTTTACTTATCAAGCATGCAAATCTCTAAGGGCCATCTCTCTTCTCTGCCCCCATGGTTCCAGCCCATGAGCCGACAAAGCATACTGTAACATACGGGTGCCCCTATGGCTCTCTGTCCATAGACCGACACCCTTGTTGCCCCTATGGCTCTCTGTCCATAGACCGACAACACCTCTTCCGGGGTCACGTTAACCCCACGACTGATCGTTACCACTCCTGCTCTCGTAGCTGTAACAACTATCCCGTGACAGGTCACAAAGACACTGCCCCGTTGTTCTTAAGGCAACTATGGCTCACTGTCCATAATCTACCATAAGGCTCGTAATAGGCCTAGTTACTAGAACCAAACACCATTTCCAAGACTTCTTAACCGTCAATTCCATCTCGTGCCCCTTAGACCATGCAAGACTTTGAAAAACATCAATCATAAACGTAGCAAGGACATTTTAACTTTAAAACTACTTATGTTAATAAACATACAATACGGCCATTAAAACATACATTTTCCATGCTTAAACACACACATTTAAAATATGTTTAACATTTACTAATTTCAAAGACAATTCTTTTAGATCATTCTAACTATAGACAATAAATATACGTAATTCAAAGTTGTTACTTTATCAAATCATATAACGAATTATTTAAAAATAATCTTAATTATAAATCGTATGGTATGCATGTCGTCCCCAAAACAGTAAAGCATGTATAAAAGAAGGGGATCTAGAACTCACCTAGATAGCCGGAAGCCGAAAACCCTAAGAGAAAATCCAAGAAGCATCACATCGTAAAGCCAATTTCGCCAAGCCCTCCCCAGCGAAACTATAGTTTCGCTGAATCCGTTCTTAGCGAATCTACTCTTTTGCTAAGCAGATTCGCCTAACTTTCGTTAGGACTTTGGTTATTTCACCATTAATCATCATAATTCATAACATCCCCATTATCATTCTCATATCATCATCATCACATTGACATCATTGACATTATCAACATAATCAAGATATTATCATCAAACACCATCCTAAACATCATTATCACTTCTTTTTTTTATGTTAATACCAACCTCATGTCACACCCAAAGCAGTCAAGAAAGCCACACCCTCATGTAACATTGTTATTCTAATCACAATTCCATCATCAAGAATCAGCACCACTATCACTCTGAAACGTATTCTTTGTTATTATCATCATTTAACATCATTACCATCATCTATCATCATTACCATCATCTATCAACAGCATCATCCAAATAGCACCATCATCGCTGAATCATCATCACCATCGAACCCTCATCATCCTAGCATCATCATCATTTTCGAACCATTATCATCATAGAATCATCATTATCTTAATCAAACATTCATCTTCATAGTACCCCCATCATCATCGAGCACACTCATCAACAAACCATCACTAGCATCGTCAAATCATCAGCATCGAAAGCTTCTGTTCCAACTCATCTTCATCGTACCACTAAGATCACCACCACAACCAACCTAACCTAACCATCTCTAGGTGGTTCGAAGGCTACCGGGACCATCAGGAATTCAGACCGGAAGGTAATCACTTCTGTTGAAACCGTACCACTGAAGGTGAGCCAAAACCAAGCCATCGGAGCTGCTTCTAGGTCAGTGTCGTCACTGCCACAAGGCTCCACCACTTCCGGAGCTATGGTAGTGGTCATTGGGTGGTCGTTAGCACCTATGCTCGGTTCATGAGCTCACCCTTCTTGCCAGAAGAATGAATCATTGTTACCGCTACCGCACACTACCGAGAACCTCACCGAGAGAAGATTGAACTCTCGATCTTGCCGTGACCTTGAATTGGAGATGAAAGAAAGAATATAGGGGGTGTGAGGTTGCTTCTTCTGATCATCGCCTTGGCCAGAGCAGGTTGCCGGAACTCCGACCATAGCCACGAAGGTCGCCGGAGGGGGAGGGGAAGGGAGGTCACTCCGTTGGGGAAAGAAGAAGGGGCGGCCGATTGCTATGGGGGGTTAGGGTTATTGTATTAATTTCATCTTTAGCCATAATTGGTCCCTCAAGTTTCAACATTTTGTTTTCCAACCTAAACTTGATAAACTAACTAATCTTTTCGAGAATAAAATTCAATAATACTATTATTAATATTATTTCGCCACTTAGGTTCATTTTGGAAATTCGGGGCGTTACAAATCCCCATACAAAACGGCCTTTCTTTTTAATCCAATCATACACGCCGAGTCCCTAAAGTAATTCTGGACAAACGTCACCCTCACAACTGGTGAGAATGATGCCGAGGTCACTCTCCAGTCATTTGTCAACCAAAAGAAGGTGGTCGTCACTTCTGAAATTATTAGACAAACCCTAAATCTGAATGATGCCACCTTCGTCACTGAATATCCTAAGGGCACAACTGACTTATCTTTCGCCCATTATGGATACGAAGGTGACCTAAGTGCTACCACAATCATGAAGAAGCACTTCCATGACCCTGAACGCCTAATCTTTCGCATGGTTAATGTCTGTCTTGCCCACAAATCATCTTTATGGGACGAAATGTACTTTAGGTGGCAGCAGGTATTGTATTCTATCCTTGAACAACAAAATCTAAATTTTTCTGAAGTTATCTTTTTGGAATTAAAAGATATGGCGTTGAAACCTGTAGCTAACAGATGGATATTATATCCAAGGTTTCTTATGGCCATTATTGAGAATCAATTAAAAGCTAAGAGCCGTGTTGGCCTAGGTGTCCCTGCTGTGGCTGTTTTGCCTGAAGTATACTCTAGGCACAACTCAGACACACACCTAAAAGAGGCTGCCAAGCTGCTAAAACCCAAGCAGCGGGAACCCACAGCCTCATCCTCTAAATCCAAAGTCCCCACCAAGCCAAAACATAAAAAGCCCAAAAAGGCTACTCAGGGAGTTGAGTCCCCTGAGGATGCCCCTGTAGCACCAAGGCAGGAAGAAACTACTGGCAGTAATCCACTAGTAATTCTAACAACTCCACCAACCATAGCCACTCAGGAATCCTTTCAAAAGGATCCTGAAGCAACCATTTCAGGGGATGCCACATTACTGGAACCTCTCTCATTTGAGAAGGTTGCCATTAAAGAGCACCATTCACCCCAGGTGCAAACTACTTCACCCCTATCTCCCACTGCAACCGCCTCACAAAGCCCAACATTTATAATTGCAGAAGTGCTGACTCAGCTTAAAACTCCACCCACTCCCCAAGAACCTATCACAACTGGGAGCACCTCAACCACTGAGAGGAAGGATCATAGTGTTGCTGAGAACCCACAGCACAGGGATTACAATGTTCTATCTCCCTGTGTAGAAGAGGAGATAAGAACTTCTGGTGAGGCTGCCACTTCTCCTGTTTCAACACATGAACAGGCTGAAGTTGGTATCATCTCTAAGACCTCACCAGAGGCAACTGCTGATGAAGGACATCATCCTAAGGCAGGAAGTCCCCAGTTCCAAGACCAAGGGGCACATGTGAATACTGATCTACACTCAGCACATGTTCATCCTGATATAATCAGGAGGTTAGATGATTCAATAAACACTAATGATGACCTGGGCTTCTTCTATGATGTTTTAGCCCATAACACTATTCTTGAGGATGAGGTAAGTAGACTACAAGAACTACTTGCCAAAATGTCTCAAGAATTAAGTCCATCTGCCCACATTCACCCACAGATGGCACCTTTTCTGAAGGTCCCCTATACACAGAGCCACTCCCAACTACTCAGCCACCAGCCTCTGCTTCTGGCACTATTTCTCAGGGACAGAACCCCTCTGAGCAAATGGTTACTATCTTTAAATCTTCCCTGCCTCTCATCACTCCCATCATCACTGACATAGTGTATCAAGCCCTTGATGAGAGGCTCTCCTCAAATATAAAAACCCTAGTTGATGATGCAGTTTCTAAAAGGCTTTCTGACATTCAAACCCCTGAACCAAATGCAACCAAAAAGGGGGAGTCTAAGTCAGTGAAAGTAGTCTAAAGGAAGAGGGTTAAAGAGGAAAAGGAGAATGAGAAGGAGATGGAGAAGGAGAATGAGATGGAGAAGGGAAAGGAGATGGAGAAGGGGACAGAAAAAGAAAAGGACTTTCATGTCACATACAAGAAGAAGAAGGGTGGTGAAAAGACTCCTGATGAGATGAAGTTAGATGAAATGATTAAAGAAGCTGATGAGCAACATAGCAGGTCAATGGATAAAATCATTGATCAGCTATTCAGACAAGGATTTGATAATGCTAAGCTTGATTCTGAGATCAGGAAGTTGGAGATTCAGGAGATTGAACATTGATGGGCTAGCTACAGTGAGAAATAACAGGAAAGGCAGGAAGCTATGGTCAGATTTATATCAAAGTATTTGGGGAGATCAGTTCTTGAAATGAAATCATGGACCAGGGAAAGTATTTTGAAGATAACCAACAAGATATGTTCGTCTGAAGCATTCACCAAAGGATTACTCATAGAAGCCCTTGATGAAGCTGGTGCTGGGAGTAGGACTGTTCTAGCAAAGTGGTCCAAAGCCTCTCTTACAACAAAAATGCTAGAGCAGCCTGTACAATCTCCCACACCAAAACAACCAACATCACAACCCACAAAACCAACTCCTTTACCCAAGAAACCAACTCAAACTGCCGATGATGCACCCAAGAGGAAGAGAAGGTTGTTGAGGCTTCAAGAAGAAGAAGAAGATGATGATGATGAGGAGGACAGGCTGCCCATTTCAACCGTTATTAAATTGCCTGAGGCCAAGAGTCAACCAACAACAATTACTCCTGCCATCCAGATGCAAACTATGAAAGTAAAACTTGAAGAAGAACAAATGCACAAACTACATGATGAGCAGTTGTTGAGTTTGGTTAACAAAGATTTTCCTCACACTTCATCGATTTTATCAATGAGGAAACATACTCAGAGGTTATATGCTCTCAGGTTCACTTTTCAATATCAGAAGGAGAGAGTAAGAATCTGGCCTGATCCTAGGGTGAGTCATAGAATTCACAAGAAGAACATTCCACATAGATACAATGGCCAAGTGAAGAAGATTGTAGATGCAGTGATCATGCTGGCCATTGTAGTATCACACTGGGAAATCCTAGAAGACTTCAAGAGAGCTTATAAAGCTAATTTTCCCCCACAAAAGTTGTTAGAAACAAGATGGTGAAAACGGGGTTAATTTATAAAAGGCTTGAAGAAGTTAGACATAATGAGCTCTAGTTGTTACTAGAGGGTAATCACCCTGATGAATTTGCTTACAGAGTAATAACAACTGTGGAGTTAAGAAATGGGAAACAGGTCAGATATCTATCTGAGTATTATGGGCCTGAGTTCTTTTTTGAAGGAGGAGCTGAAGAACTCACACAAGAAGAACAAATTGTCTTCTTGGAGGCCTATGTAAGAGAGTCTTACAGACTCATTGTAGGGAAGTAGGTTTCATGGATGGGGTAAAAACTCTATGTCCAATTCCCCAGGACAGAGTTCCCATCCATCCCTTGCCAATTAGATCTATTGAAACCTCTTCCCAGGCCTGTGCTTATACTGGTCATTTCTGAGCTGATCCAGAAGAAACAGACAACTTTTTTGCCTAATAAGTGGGACTCAAATAGTCTTAAAGGTTTTGGCTGCATTGGTTCAGGGGGAGTTTGTTGGACCAAAAGAACCAATGAGCCAGATCAGAAAAACCTTTAAGTCCCACAGACATCATAACAACTGAAGAAGGCTACATCAGCTGAAGACATGTACTGAAGACAAAGTCTGAAGTTCAAGTATTAAAGACAAAGTCTGAAGTTCAAGTACTGAAGACAAAGTCTGAAGATCAAGAACTGAAGACAAAGTCTGAAAGTATCTACTGAAGACAAAGTCTGAAGTTCATCTACTGAAGACAAAGTCTGAAAGTATCTGCTGAAGACAAAGTCTGAAGTTCATCTATTGAAGACAAAGTCTGAAGTTCAAGTCTTCAGAGGTTGTCACAACAGCTGAAGTAGTTCTCTTCAGTAGTTGTGATGGTTTTATTTCAGTAGTTTTCTTTTATAGTTTCAGTAGTTTGTTTTCAGCAGTTTACTTAATGTAAAACGTCTGAAGAGCCTGTTCTTCAGACGTTGTAGTCTCAGTAGTTATAGTATTAGTTTACACAGCTTTTATCATGAGAAGATGTCAGCTGTTGTAGACATCTTCAATAGTTTTGTTTATTTTCAGTAGTTGTTGTATAACGGTTAGATGTCACTATCAAGTGACATCTGCTGACGTCACCTTCCTTTATAAAAGGAAGGTTGACCTAATTTGTACAGGGTGAAGCGTGTGTTGAATGAAAACATTCCTTTTTGCAAAAATATTTTCTCTCTCTATAACAGTACTGTTTCATTGAAATATCATTTGTGTTCTTGCTTGAATTTCGTCTAATTCTTATACTATTCCGTTGCGAATAAAATCTAATTGATCAAACTAGATCTGAGATCCTTTCAATCCCAGACGCCTAAATAGTCCTCATGCGTATGAGATGGTCCAAACGCCTAAATGGTAAAACGCCCAAATAGTGCCCATGCGCCTAAACAGGCCTCATGCGCCTAAACAGGCCTCATGCGCCTGCATAGTGCTCATGCGCCTAGAACACTTAGAACATTTTCTGAAATTTTGAGAAAAACAGAATCATTAGGTTTTGACCCAAGTTTGACTTAGGGTTTTTAATTGCTACTGTATTTGCATTATTATTAAGTTGTTCCTATGGTCATAGTGAATATTATTGTGTGGCTTATGTAGTGTGCTTATGATCATAAATGCAAGTATTATTCTTAATAAAGAGAAAGATTAATGATAAAGAGAAGTGAGACATAATTAAAATGTTAAAAGTCTTGTAAGCATATAGGTGGTGTACAACCATGTTGTCGTTAGCTCAACTGTGTTGCGGTTAGCTACCCCAAAGGATGCACACAGGCCAATCAATTGAGATTGGCTGACCTTTGTAGCATACCCTAGGTGACTGGGTCAGCCTTGTGTACAGTGATCATAGCCCATTGAGAGACCAGAGGCCCAGCACCAGTTTCCCCGCGCATATAGTTTAGGGTATTGCTCATTGGTCAACATAGACAGTGAAAAATAAAGTAAAAGAGTATGAAATGAACAAAGACATACAATAAAGAAAGAAGGCATTACCTTGTTGTATAGTTGATGCGTGCTCACGTACAAGAGTAAGAGAAGTATTTTTATAAAAACAGTATTTTCATATATAAACATTACACAAGGTATTTTAATACTTTTAAAACTAGAACTCACTCAGCAACGCTGACTTTTATACATTTTCAGTTAACAGGTAATTGTTGCTGAGGATGGCACGAGAGGGTGAAGCTACTCGGCAGGGAAAGACTGACATCCATTCCTATGTTATGATATTGTTGTTTTGTAATGCAATCAAACAATCTTTTGTAACTTGAACATTACTGTATTGCTTAACAACAGTATCTTTTAATAATAGAGCATGGCTTTTGCTAACATAATTCCGCTGTCTATTTTATGAAATGTATATTAGTATGTTTTATATGCAATGAATGACCAACTGTGAGGTGCCCGGATTTGGGGCCTTACATACCATGAAACAAAATATAAAGTAAAACAACATAAAGAGTGTTTCTTATACAACACAAAATGCATTGTGTTATTGTAAAACAACACAATTCCAGATGTGTTTTAAGTGACGTTTTAACATAATACAACACACAACACTTATTGTATTACCCTAAAACAGCATTGAACATGTTGTGTTACCGTAAAATAGCACAAAATTTTTTAGTTTAAACAAGCTCGATGACTAAAGACTGGTGAATTAATGTATTCACGAAATGTTAACTAAATACATGGGAAAGAAACTAGTTATATAAAAACATTAAATAACAGCTAGGGGCATATCCCCTGGCTGGCGTCGAGCTTGTTTAAATTTGAAAGCTAACTGTACATAAAGATGTAAATACTTCTTTATATAATGCTCTTAAAGGTTATAAAGGATGATAAAATTCCTATCAATGGAAGATTGTTAAAAAAATAAACATTATCGCAAATATGAGTAATTTCATCAATTCTAAATTAATTAAAGGAAATCTTATTTTAAAAGAAAAATATGACGGAAACTTTTATTTTAATGAAACAAAAAACTGTTAATGTTAATATTAAAATTAATAATTTAATCATTCTTTGTTAACATAATTAGCAATTTCTTATGACTTTTGAAAAGATGTTAAACAATTTTAAAGTAATATGATGATAAGATATATAAAATTCATTGTAATTAATATGAGTTAATAGTTTTCAAATCCATTGTAACTCAATATTGAATGATGTAACGACATGTGAAAATACAGACATGACACTTAGGTGGACGGGCTAGAAAAGGGTTATGTGTACCTATAGTTATTCTTTTGTTATAAGTTATATATTGTCTAGGTTTAACATCCAAATCCTATTTAAATATGTAGTTGATAAAGTTGATTAATGTGTTACTTTTAAGAATGACATATCTATATTAACATTGCTATATGTTGTGCCATTAACTAGTGTGTCATATTATCCTCATGTGTACCCAAGAATGACATCTGACACTTATAACTAACATTAAACATTAATTAAAGCATTCTGGTTAATCAGACTTTTTAAACAAGCTATTTGAAATTTAAAAAATCTTAACGCCACTATAGCTGGCTTTGGAGTAATGTACTACTCCACATCTTTTACAAAATGACACATAATTAAATCAGTATAAAATAAAGTGTCTTTTAAATATTATAACTAGCTTAGTATCCCGTGTATTCACGAGCTTAATAATAGAACTTAGGTAAAAAAATATTTCATCTTTTTTTTAATGTTTGTTGTTTTAGAAAATTTCTTATTTAATACAAAAAAATTATTCTCTAGTAATTGTAATTATAGACGGATTTATTTCTTGATTTATTAAAAAAATTCTTATTAAAAAGTTTGATATTTTAAAATTTTTCTTATTTAATACATACATACAGTCATACTGCAATATCGATGAAGAGGGTCAACATAACAGTTTCATAATAAGTAGAGACTTAGAACACTTAATAAATCAAATAGGAAACTAAATTATGATATTAAGAGCACAAGTAAAGAGATAGAACAAGAACAAGATAATATGATTTTCAAGAATATTGTATATTGCTCTTAAGTTCTTTTACAAGTGTTACAAAACATGTAAATAAAAACAAGTACTTGAGACACTTTATACTACATCCTACAGCTGGTCATACTTTGAAAGGCAGTTGTAAACACTAATCTAGACAACAAGATCAATATAGAGTCAAAAGGTAGATAGCCTTTTGACCTGTGACTATGACATGTCATGGCTCACATCCTAATATATTACAAAAAGGTTAAAAGTAAAAAAGTAGAAAGTTACAGACAAAAGACCTTAATCTACAGTTTGACAAAAGTATAAATATTTCACAAACTCATATAAGTTGGTGAGTATTCAGAGATAGCAGCGGAAAGTGGTTCAGTTTTTGTTAAAACATGATTCAAAAAAGCATCACTTCTCTGTCTTTTGAAAAAATCAGTCCTTGGCTTTGCAAGACTTGTCTTTGAAGCTTCAGAAGACTTCATCTTTGGCTTTAGAAGATATGGTCTTTTGGCTTCAGAAGATTTGATACTTAGCATAACTCATTGAGTTATATCAAATGTTCCAAAGTAACTTCCTTATACTTCACATGTGCATGCTAAGAGCTCTTTGGTTGTATCCGCCTTTAAGTAATATCCTTACAAACTCCCTCTAAGCTGATGCTATCAAAACTAAAGAGACCATTGAGTCTTGTTCTTTATCTGTTGATAGTACTTATCAGAATCAAGACCATTCCCTTAATCATCATTTGGTCAGGATCCCTCAAACTCTTAAAATATCTTCTCATATCATAAATATCATACAAAGGATGGTCAAGAATGTTATGCCAAAAGTAGATGTCTTGACCTCCTTGATCTCTAGTGACATACCATCTGTCTGGATTACTAGCCAACATCTAATAGAAGATGGGTCTCTCAGCAGCAAAAGGCTCTACTTTGACTGGACTTTATTGAACAGCCTCTTTTTGAGTAACCTCAAGATGTTCTGACCGATCCTGAGGAATTGTAAGCGGGTAACAAACTAGCTTTCAACAGCCTGAACAAGCTTTAAAGACTGCTCCTATAGGGATACCGGTGGTGGATCAAAGCAGAGTTTGTAGAGGTGGATGTCTTGGACTTCTTCTTCTTCTTGTCCCTTCTTATGGTCATCATTTCCTCTTTCTGTATTTTAACTAAGAAAACTGGCCTGTAGCACCAGATTGTTCTTGTTTATCTTCCTTATTTAGGCCTTTGTCCTTCATAGGTTTAGAAAGAGAAGGACATGACCTTGTTGTGGATCAGAAGATGAAGTTGGTTATGGTCTAGCACTAGGTCCAAGTTGTGTTGTCTCTTGTGGTCCAACCTTGACCTCAACTTCAGGTGCAACCTAACTTGGTGGAGAATGCCAGTCAATAAGCTCACCCGTTTTAATATTTTGCTTGATCACTCTAATGTGCTCATCCATGATGGATTGATATAGTGGACCAAGTCTCCTTCCAAGGAATCCACATAGCTTCAAGAATCTATCCATCTTCTTCCTATCAGTAGATTTCTTCAAATTTACTTTGATGGTGGCTCTTGACTTTACAGCCCCTTCCCTCATCTTCCTCTTAGCATCTTTTTGCTCTTTAAACACTTGTTGCTCAAGCTGCTTAAGGTATTCAAACTCAATGTACTCATAGGATAAGAGAAGAAGGGGTGCTGCCTGATAGAGTCATGCCTACATGAGGTTATTGCTCAGTTGCCACAGCCTCTTTCTCAGGTTTTTCTTGAGCTAGGGAGAGAGAATAAGCTTTATAGAGTCTTTTTCTTCTCTTTTCTTCTTTGATTTTGAGGAGCAATTCTGCATCCTCAGCCTCCTTTCTCTCCTTTGACAACTTAGTGTCAGGTAGTTTATTCAATTCTTCTAAGGGAAGAGAGATGAGTTCATCTACATTGTAATTCCTTGTCCATAAATAGTTTAATCTGGCTGCACTCAACTCATCATCTTGAATGTTTGGCAGGGGGTAGCCTTGATTACAGCTTCCATGAAGCCTGGGGTCTCACTTGAACTCTCTCCCCTTAGATTTTTCTTCCTCTCTCTTCCTCCTCCTCAATCTACTCAAGAGTCAAATTCCTTTTCCTTTTGTCACTCATAGGCTTGAGTGACTCAGGGTGGATAGAGCTTTGGTCTTCGTTGCTTGGTGTTTTACTTAAGCTCTGGTCAGAGAGAGGTTGGGAGACACCTTCACCAGCTGGTGCCTCACTGAGGGTAATGGGTGTTGAAGCAATTCCTGTATCAAATTTCACAGGTTCTACTACTGGGCCTTCAGCTAAGGTTTCCCCTTTGAAGCTAATCTTAGGTTTCACCTCAACATCCAGTTGACTAATAATCTTTCCTGCAAGCCTCTGTCTATATAGGAAAGTTCTCAGCCTAAACTCTTCAACCACCATATCTTGAATCCTCTAAGCTAGTCTATCAGCTTGCATGTTTTGACTTGGGTTGGAAAGTGACATATTAACTATAGGAAGACTCTCATAGTACTTCCGGGTCTAAAAATTGAATATTCTTATTGCCCATAAAGTCTAAGGAGTATCAGGGCTCTTCTATCAATATCATACCACCATCTATTATCTCATTTTTAGTAAGATAGGATGGGGTATACATAGCCTTAGGAATACCATACTCAAACAAACTTTGAATGGATGAGTCCACATCAATGTGGGTCTGAGGAGGTTGTTAAGTATGGACAAGTGCAAGTGAGGGTGGTGAATCCTCTATGTCCATACTCTGGGAGGAACTCTTAGGTTCTGTGATTGTAGGTAGGACTTTCTCACCCTTTTTGGTAGTATCACCCTCTTACGCAGGGGAGCTAAAGGTTAGGTCCACCACATCCGCAGGTTACTGTGGCCATGGTTGAGTTCTCCTAAGGGTTCTCTCAACTAGCTTGCCCTTGAGATCGATGAACTCAAGTTGCTGGTCATTGACCCTTGTTTGTAAGGTAGCCACCTAAGATTTTAGATGACTTACCTTTGAAACTATATAGGTACATGTTTTGGTCAATTTATGCACCTTTACTTACAGACTTCCCTTATCTTCATCAGAAGAATCATAGAGGGAAGAGAGAATAAGACCAAGGTCTTCTTTCTCATCACCAGCATAGAGTTCTTGGCTGCTAGATTTCCCTTGCACCATGACAGCTTCAGTTGAAGTGTTAATGGGTTGGGTTGCCACGGTTGAGGTCTTAATAATTAATAAAATCAATTGTAAAAGTGAGAGCCTCTTCCATATGGATCTTCTAAATAGGTTAAGAGAGGTCCACCTTAGTTAGGGGTGGATATGTGGGCTAGATATGGGTGATTCAAGAGCACTCGTCTCTCCTTAAGCAGAGGTGGAGAAGAGAGACTCATGGTACTCAATGAATTCCATATCCTAATCATTATAGAATTCAAGGTTTGTGATTGGTTGGTTGAGGTCTAAAGGATGGGAATAGTAGCTTTCCCCTGAAGGTTGTTCACTAGAGTTTTGAGACTCTAAGTGAAGGCTTGTGTTATGAGCTCATCAAGCTAAGCATGAGGAACCTCACCATTGATCAAAGAAATAATAGGAGTAGTTTGCTTCTTAGGAGAAGTGGGAGATCTAGTGTCCACTTCCTCCTGTGTGGGTCAGTATATGGGGGCCTGCACAAACTGAGTAGGTTGTGCAGGGGTTTGTTTGGATCTTCTTAAGTAGGTGAGAGTGATTTGTGGATGTGTGTATGGTGCAGATGTAGAAGATATGGGTTCAACATTGACTTGTGTTTCCAAGTTTTCACCTTGAGCAATGAGCTATAACATTTTGTGACCAGGGCTGTTTCTACCCCTAAGAAGCCCATTGTAGGCTTTTCATCATCTTAAAGATGTCAGACTTCATCTGTCCTATTTTAATAATATTACTTGTTCCCCTTAATTATGAACTCAGTTCATAGTTAAGAATGTATTGAACATATCTAGGGAATATATAATACTCTAAGTAGTCCAAGTTTCCAATCAAATTTGTATAAACAAATTAAGTACATGAACTTTACCCCTTGAACAAATCAATGGACTATATAGAAAAGGTACTTAGGAATTTGATACCAGGCTTAATGCTTATTGGATAGAGAGTGAATGACTACATGGAGGAGGTACTTCTATTGAGAGGAGACTTTTCCTTTCATAAAGGTTCTTGTAGAGTAATCCCCATATGGCCTATCTGCCTGAATGAGTTGTTCATAATAGATTTTGGGAATGACAACTCTCCTTCTTCATCATCCAGCCTTGAATGTGTGTGATGGTGGCTGGAGTGATGAAAATTGTCCTCCCCTGCACTATGGCAGACAGTGCCTTCTCACCATCCAAGATGACTTCTTGGTAGGTCCTTTAGAAATCTAAAAGCTAATCTTTCATATAATGGATGGTTTATAGTGAGGGCGGTGACATAGTTGGATAGAGCCAAGAACAAAGGTGGTTTGTGGGTGAATTTAGGTTATAAACTTTTGCAGATGAAGAAGAAAGGGAAAGTGAGGAACTGTTAAAGTATATTTATATGAACTGGATTTGAGACAAAGTTAATGCAAAAGGACAAACTTTGAAATTCGGATGTAGGTCCAACCTCTGAAAGAGTGCCCAAAAAGATAGTTTTCCTTGGAAGTCTAAAATATTACCAAGGTAATTTGTTTTCGAAAGTTTTGATAAAAGATTACGAAGCCAATTTGACTTTGAAAGATATTTTTTAGCTTGATGAAAATTTGATTCGAAAGAAAAATGCTTAGAGTATTTTTACTTCAGAGATATATTTGGTTTCGAAAGAGATTAAATCTAAGAAGTTTTATTCGTAAGAGAGCAAAGCTTCTGAGGCTTAATTGTTTTCATAAAAAGATTTCCTTAAAAACATATAAGTACTTAGAAGCATATTCAAGCTTCGAAAGATTGTCAAAATTTATTCTGAAGGTAAATGTCTTAGAAGTAGTTATTTGTTTTGAAGACATAATGTTCTTCCTAAATAACTTAATGTTTTCCGATAGAAAATATATCTTAAAATTTTTAGAATTCTAAGGAATATCATTTTAAAAGTTTTCTTTCAAAGTAAACTAGGCTTATGTAGGTGATGAAATTGTCAACTTAAGACACGCATATTAAAAAATAATTTTGAGTTTAGCTTAAGGAAAATCTACTCAAGGTTAATCATCGCAATAGCTGATATAAGATACCTAAATATCTGCACATCAAAAGCTTTTGTGAACATATCAACATATTATTCATTTGTGTTAACTTTGACTAGTTTTATTAACCATTTATAAAATTACCTCTAATCAAATGATACCTGATTTTGATTTGTTTTGTCATTGAGTGTTGCATAAGATTCTCTGTAATAGACATAACACTCTTGTTGTCTATATGGATGGAAGTCTCTTTGATGTTGAACCCATAGTCCAGCATCTGATTTTGAATCCAAAGAACTTGAGCACAGCAGCTTGCAGAAGCAATGTATTCAGCTTCAGCAGTTGATGCAGACACACAGGATTGCTTCTTGCATTACCAAGAGACTATCTTTCCACCAAGGAATTAACATCCCCCAGATATAGACTTTACAATCATATTGCAACCACCATAGTTACTATCTATATAAGCATACATATTGGAGTTTAAATTCTTTGGATACCAAAGGCCCAGTTTTGGAGCACCTTTGAGATATCTGAGAATTCTCTTATCAGCAACCAGGTGTGACATCTTAGGGTTGGCTTGATATCTTACACAAATACATGTAGCAAACATAATATCAGGCTTGCTAGCTGTGAGGTACATGAGGGACCTAATCATAGCCCTTTAGAGATATTCATCTGCATACTCCTCCTCGAGATCAGGTCCTAGGGAATGGTTTCTGGCTATGGTGTCTTTACAACCTTATATTCAGTCAGATTGAATCTGGTGAGTATGTCTTGTACATACTTTGACTGGTTTATGAATATGCTATTGTCAACCTTCTTTACTTGAATTCCTAAAAAGAAATTGAGTTATCCCATAGCACTCATTTCAAATCTATTCTTCATCAGCTTCTCAAAATGTTTGCAAAGCCTTGGATTAGTTGTCCCAAACATAATGCCATCTACATAAACTTGAATCGGCATCAAGTCATTACGTGTTACTTTAATAAAGAGTATTCTATCAATAGTATCCCTCTTGTAGCCATGCTAATAGAGATACTGAGATATATCTCATACCACTTTTTTGGAGCTTGATGTAGTCCATAAAAAGCTTTATCAAGCTTGCAAACATAATCAGAATAATCTGGGTCTGCAAAGCCAGTGGTTGTTTGACATACACTTCCTCATCAATCACCCCTTATAAGAAAGTACACTTGACATCAAGTTGGTAAAACTTGAAATCCTTAGATGCAGCAAAAGCAAGAAATATCCTAATAGCTTTTAGTCTATCTATAGGAGCAAAGCATCTGTGTAGTCAATCCCCTCTTCTTGTGTGTATCCTTGAATAACTAATCTTGCATTGTTCTTAATGAAAAGACCTCTATCATTTTTCTTGTTCTTAGAAACCCATTTGCTACCTATTATGGTCTTCCTTTGAGGAAGAGGACATATGTTCCAAACTAATTTTCTTTTGAATTAAAGCATCTCCTCCTGCATTGCTTCAACCCAACTTCCATCCTTTAAAGCCTTATCAACTTTCTTAGGCTCAAGTTAAGACAAGAAACAAGAGTATAGGTAATCATTGTTGTCATGAGTTTGTCCTCTTGTTCTTACCCTTATCTCAACATCTCCAATGATGTTTGTGGTGGGATGTGTCTTGTGGATTCTCAGTTGAGGAATCATAGCAAGTTGATTGGATATATCTAAATTGGTGAAATTCAAATCTTGCAATGGAGTATCACCCACCTCATCAACACACTTTTCAAAAAAAAATCTTGATCCAATGAGTGTGTGATATTATTGATGTTCTCTTCTATGGAGTGGTTATCAGCATCAAGATATTCTTGATCATTATCACCACCTCCATTTCCTACTACATTGGAAACTCCTTCATTTAAGTTTTATGACTCTATGCTTGAATTTGTATGCACCTTAGATGTATCAACTGAATTTGTGATGGTTGTGCTGATAGAATGACAGAATCTAAGCATCTAGTTTGATCAATTAGGTTGTATTCGCAGCGGATTTAGTACAAGAATTAGAACAAACAAGCAAGAACACAATTGATTTAACAATAAAACAGTAAGTTATAGAGAAAGATGGAAGTTCTGCAAAAGAGAATATTTCATTCAATACATGCTTTGACTGCGGCTGTAATTAGCAACGGCTACAATTAGGTCATCTTCCTTATATAGGGAAGAATAACCTAATGCTGATGTCACTTGACAGTGACATCAACCGTTATTTCACAAACTACTGATAGAACACCTAAACTACTGAAGATGTCACAACAGCTGACATCTTCTTACAAAATGCTAAGTGTTCTAACTATTACAAGTACTGAAAAGAAACTACTGAAAAGGTTCAACGACTGAAGAACAAACTCTTCAGTCGTTTACAAACTACTGAACTATAACAGCTGAAGAACAAACTCTTCAGCTGTTGTACAAACTACTGAAAAAGAAAATTACAAACTACTGAAAGAGAAAAACCATCACAACAACTGAAGAAGACTTCTTCAGCTGTTGTGACAAACTCTGAATCTTCAGCACTTGATCTTCAGACTTTGAGCTTCAGATGTTTCATCAGCTGATGACTTCAGTAGTTGTCATCAGCTGATGTCTTCAGTCTTTGTCTTCAGACTTTGTGCATTAGTTATTGATCTTCAGTTCTTCAGGTCTTCAGCTATTGATCTTCAGCACTTGAGTCTTCAGTACTTGAAGTCTTTAGTACTTGTATTCTTCAGTACTTCAGACTTTAGTACTTGTGGTCTTCAGTACTTTAGATCTTCAGCTGTTGAGTCTTCAGTCTTTGTCAAACTGCTGATGAAGCTTTCAGCAGTTGTTGTGATGTCATGTGGGACTTAGAGGTTTTCCTGATCTTGGCTCATTGGTTCTTTTGGTCCAACAAACTCCCCCTGAACCAATGCAGCCAAAACCTCTAAGCAATTTATTGGTCCCACTTATTGATGGCAGAATGATTGGTCTTTTTCCTTCTTGATCAGCTTAGAAGATGACCCATGTAAGCACTAGCCTGGGAAGAGGTCTCTAAGGTTTGATTGGCTTAGTATGGATGGGAACCCTGACTTGGGGAACTGGACACAGGGCTGTTGTCCCATCCATGAGACCTACTTCCCATATATGAGTCGGTAGGATTCTCTAGTGTAGGCTTTGAGGAATATAATTTGTTCTTCCATGGACAGATCCTCAGCCTCACCTTCAAATAACCCTTCCCGCCCATATAGCTCCGAGACATACTTGGCCTGTCTACCGTTTTTGAGCTCAACTGTTGTCATCTGCCTATAGGCGAATTCATCAGGATGTTTGCCTTCAAGTAGCAGGTTGAGCTCATCTTGTCTGAGGTTCTCAAGCCTCTTGTAAACTAACCCCTTCTTGACCACCCTATTCTCCAATAACTTTTGGGGTGGCTGGTTAGTCTCGTAGGCTGTCTTGAAATCTACTACAATCTCCCAGGTTGTAATTACAATGGCCACTGTGATCACTTCATCTACGATCCTCTTAACTTGGCCTTTGTATCTCACTGGTATATTTATCTTTTTAATCCGGTGAGCCACCCTAGGATCAGGCCAAGTCCTCACACAATGTCTTTGATATTGGAAGGTTTGCCTAAGAGTGTGGAGTCTCAAAGCTTCTTTCTTCATAGGGATTATAGAAGAAGTAGCAGCATAAGCTTGATCTATTGATTTTAGCATTTCAGCATCATGAAGCTTCTGTTGCTCTTCTTTTTCTAACTTAACCCTCACAGCATCCATTTGTGAGGTAGGAATGATGGGTTTAGGATTGGCTTTAGGTAAGGGTATGACTGCAGAAAGAGTCAGTCTTTCCTCCTCATCCTCCTCTTCTTCTTCCTCTTACAGCCTCAACACCCTTCTCTTCTTCTGCAAGGGTGAATCATCGGCAATAGGTTTTGATGGTGAAGGGGTTGGTTTTGTGGGTTGTGTTTGGGTTGTTGGTGTGGGAATTTGGGCAGGCTTTGCTAGCAACCTAGAGATAAGGGCAGGTTTAGTCTGTTTGACTAGCAAGGTCCTGTTCCCAGCACCGGCTTCAGATAGGGCTTCTGCGACCAGTCCCTTGGTAAAATGACCAGCCGAACAGATCTTGGTGGCTATAGCCAAGATTATGTCCCTGGTCCAAGCCTTCACATCTAGGACTGGTCTCCCCAGATACTTCGAAATAAACCTACTCACAGCCTCGAGTCTCTTTCTTTCCTCTTGGCTATAAGTGGTCCATCGGTATTCTATCTCCTTTGTCTCCATCTTCCTAATTTCCTGATCTAGCATGGCAGTGTCCATGTCAAAGCCTTGCCTGAACAGCTGATCAATGATAGAGTCCATTGATCGGCTATGCTCAGCATCAGCCTCCTTGACTAGGACTGCTAGATCAGTATCCACCTTCTCTACCCTCTCTCCCTCCTTCTCTCCTCTCTTCTCTTTATAAGTGACACTGAAATCTTTTTGGATTTCAGCCACTTCTATCTGTTCAGCTCTCTCCTCCCTCACCTTCTCCTTCCCCTTCACCTTCACAGTCTCCTCAATCCTCTCCCTCTCGTTTTCCTCCTCTCTCCCTACTTCTTTCTCCTCCTCTACCCTCTTCCTCTTGGCTTGCACTGATGTCTCCCCCTTTTTGGGTGCATTGGTTGGGGTTTGACTATCAGCAAGCGTCTTAGCTACAGCAACCTCCACCATGGGTTGTATTTGTGAGGGAAGCCTCTCACAAGGGTTTTCATCACAATGTCTGTGATTATTGGTGTGATGATAGGCAGGGATTTTTAGAAGATAGCAACTAGTTGCTCAGGAGGGTTCTGTTCCTGAGAACTAGTGCCAGAAGCAGAGGCAGGTGGCTGAGTTTTTGGGAGTGGTTGAGTATTTGTGAGACCTTTAGGTGAAGGTGCCATATGTCGGTTTATGGTGGCAGATGGACTTGCATCCTGAGACATTTTGGCAAGCAGCTCTTTAAGTCTACTTACCTCATCCTCTAGCATGGTGTTTTGAGCAACCACATCGAAGAAGAAGTTCAGGTCATCATCAGTTTGCACTGAATCACCTGACCTCCTGACATTGTCAGGATGTACATGCACTGAGTGTGGCTCAGTAGTTGCATGTGCCCCTTGTTCTTGGTTCTGGGGACTTCCAGCCTCTTGATTGGATCCATCATCGGCAGTTGCCTCTGGTGAGGTCTTAGTGATGGTACCAGCTTCTTCTTGCACAGATGTTGATGCAGGGGAAGTGGCAGCCTCACCAGATTGCCTTATCTCCGTGGCCACACTTGGAGATATGACATGTGATTCTCTGTATTGTGGGCTCCCATCAACACTTGGTTCCACCCTCTCCATGGTTGGAGATATCCCAGTTGTAATAGGTGCCTGGGGAGAGGGTGGAGTGTTTAGATGGGTCAACACTTTGGTGATTATTAGGGTAGGGCTTTGTAGGGCAGTTTCAGTGGGTGATGGGCTAGAAGCAGAGTGCACATGAGGAGGAATGTGCGTTTCAATGGCAGTCTCCTCAAGTGAGAAAGACTCCAGATGAGCAGCCCCTGAAATGGTTGCATCAGGCTCCTGTTGAGAGGAAACCTGTGCGGTTGTGGTAGGTGGAGTCGTGGTGACTGTTGGGAGAATCTGGCTAGCAGTCACTTCCTGCATTTGTGTTGCAGGGGCATCCTCAGGGGACTCATCTCCTTGAGTAGCCTTTGTGGGTTTCTTTTTGGGTTTGGGCTTGGTGGGGACTTTAGACTTGGAGGTGGAGGCTGTGGGTTCTAGCTGCGTGGGTTTTCGCAGCTTGGCAACCTGTTTGAGTGTCTGGTCGGTGTTGTGCCTGGAGTATACCTCAGCTAGAATAGCCATGGCAGGGACCCCAGTGCCAACAAGTCCCTCAGCATTAAGCTGATTCTCTATCATGGCCATAATGAACCGAGGATATAAAATCCAACGGTTTGCAAATGGTTTTGAGGCCATGTCTTTGAGTTCCAAAAATATTATTTCAGTAAAATTAAGTGGCTGTATCTCAAAGATAGAGTACAATACCTGTTGCCACCTTGTGGACATCTGGTCCCATGAAGATGTTTTCGGGGCCAGACAGACATTCACCATATGAAATATAAGGCGTTGAGGATCTGGGAAATGTTTCTTCAACAAAGTAGAAGCAGCGAGGTCACCCTGATAGTCATTGGTAGTGAAAGAGAGATCAAGGTGCCTTTGGGGTAAGAGGTTGGGAAAGTGGCATCCTCCAGCTTTAGGGTTTGTCGGATTGTAGCTGGAGTAATGACCACTGGGTGGTTGTTCACGGACGACCGGAGAGAGACCTCGCCATCGTTCTCTCCGGTTTGAACGGTTATGTTTGTCCAGAACTGTGCTAATAAATCGGCGTAGATGATGGGATTTAGTAAGAAGGCCGTTTGGTAGGGTGAGTCGACCATCAAATCTATCGCACGATGAAATTTGGTCTAGAAGGGCGATTTTGTGAGGTACGCGACACAGTTGTGTCATGGCTTTAGTTGCATGGTCGCCATTAATGGTGTATGGGAGGTTTCAGAGTTTTTGAAATTTTAGGTCAAATGAGAATGAAAAGCTCTGAAGGGTAGGTTGGGTATTTATAGGCTAAAAGAAAAACTACTGAAGGTTTTGGTGTTAGTCATCAGTTGTTGAAACTACTAATGACGTGGTTTTAACCTTCAGTGGTTGTAACATATGAGGACTTGGTATTAGTCTTCAGTAGTTGAAACTACTGAGACCTTGGTTTTGTCCTTCATATGTTGTAAACGGTTGAAGACTTGTTGTTAGTCATCAGTAGTTATAAACTACTGAAGACCTGGTTTTCATCTTCAGACGTTGTAACAACTGAAGACTTGGTGTTAGCCTTCAGTAGTTATAAACTACTGACATCAGTAGTTGTAAACTACTGAAGACGTGGTTTTGCTTGAGTTGTTGTAAACAACTGAGGACTTGGTGTTAGTCGTCAGTAGTTATGAAACTACTGAAGACATGGTTTTGTCCTTCAGTTGTTTGAGTATGAAACAGCAGATGCAGGTATCAGCTGAAGAGTAAAGTTACTCATCAGCTGTTTCCGTCAATTCAGTTGTTTCATTCTAACCTCCACATTTACTTATCAGCTCTTTCGCTGACTTTCAGATGCATCATTGGCCCTTCAGCTCTTGTGAATATTTTATTCCTCAGCTCTTGTGATCAGATGTTCATAAGTGCTGATAAATTATTCTTCAGAGCTGGTGAACAAATTTTGTCTTTCAGTACTTGTGTAAGATTACACATCAGTACTTGTGAACAGAATTTGTTCTTCAGTACTTATTTGTTTGAAAATTGTTCATCAGTAGTTATAACCACATCAGTAGTTGTAACTACATCAGCTGTTTTCAACAAATAATGTACTTCAGTACTTTGAAGCATGTTAGTCTTCAGTAGTTGTGAAAATGCTGAAGACTAAATTACTTATCAGTACTTATATTTGACCTTTGCATACTAATGTTCATCAGTACTTGTGAACTGAGAACATCAGTATTAGTCAAATTATTCTAGCTGCAGCATACTAAGCCTTAGTACCAAAGTTTGAAATGTGGCACTATCTAAAGGTTTAGTAAAGATGTCTGCAAGCTCATCAACACTAGGCACAAACTTTGGATCAATCAGACCTTTTTCATA
Organism: Flaveria linearis; assembly: GCA_024085815.1. Taxonomy (NCBI): domain Eukaryota; kingdom Viridiplantae; phylum Streptophyta; class Magnoliopsida; order Asterales; family Asteraceae; genus Flaveria; species Flaveria linearis. The sequence goes on from CM044006.1 coordinate 43,504,904, forward strand.
GCAATCTCTTATAAAATGATGTCTGATCTCTATATGTTTGGTCCTGGAGTGCTGGACTGGATTTTTAACAATACAGAGAGCTGAAGCACTATCCATTAGTAATGGAGTCTTAGTCTTTGTAATGCCATAATCCAAAAGTTGGTTTTGAAGCCAAAGTACCTGAGAAGTACAACTTGCAGCAGCAATGTACTCAGCTTCAGCAGTGGATGTAGCAATTGATGTTTGTTTCTTACTCTGCCAAGAAACTAAACAATTGCCTAGGAATTGGCAACCACCAGAAGTGGATTTTCTGGTGACTTTGCATCCTGCATAGTCACTATCAGAGAAAGCAACTAATTTGCAAGAATGCCCAGTTGAATACCAAAGACCTAGTGATTGGGTACCCTGCAGATATCTAAAGATCCTTTTGACTGCAATCAAATGGGATTCTTTAGGTGCAGCCTGAAATCTAGCACAGGCACATGTTGCAAACATGATGTCTGGTCTAGAAGCTGTAAGGTACATCAAGGACCCAATCATACATCTGTAAAGGGTTTCATCATCCGCTTTACCTTTCTGATCAACATCCAATTGTGTGATGCTGCTCATGGGAGTAGAACAGGGCTTACAAGTTTGTAAATCAAACTTATTCAACAACTCTTTTATGTATTTGGACTGATGAATAAAGATTCCATCAGCCCTTTGTTTGATTTGCAAACCTAGAAAGAACTGTAATTCCCCCATAGCACTCATTTCAAACTTTTGCTTCATGAGCTTTGTGAATTCATCACACAATTGTGGATCAGAGGATGCAAAGATGATGTCATCAACATATATTTGAACATAAAGCTTATGCTGTCCTACAGTCTTTATGAATAAGGTTTTATCAATGGTGCCTCTAGTGAACTTATTCTCTAGAAGAAAAGTTGATAGTGTCTCATACCAGGCTCTAGGAGCTTGTTTCAGCCCATAAAGAGCCTTATCAAGCTTATACACCCAATCAGGATGTTTATTGTCCTCAAAGCCTGGTGGTTGACACACATAAACTTCCTCCTTTATTTTACCATATAAGAAGGCACTTTTGACATCCATTTGATAGACCTTAAGACTATGAAAGGCAACATAAGCTAAGAACAATCTAATTGCCTCCAGTCTGCCTACAGGAGCAAAGGTTTCATCATAATCGATGCTTTCCTCTTGTGCAAACCCCTGGACAACCAGCCTGGCCTTGTTCTTGACAATTTGGCCCTTTTCATCTGTTTTGTTCCTAAACACCCACTTAGTGCCTATTGCATACTTACCTTGGGGTAAAGGAACAAGCTCCCACACTTGCTGTTTCTTGAACTGAAGAAGCTCAAGCTGCATTGCTTCAACCTATCCATTGTCTCTGAGTGCAACATGGTAGTTCTTTGGCTCTTGCTGACTGATGAAGAGAGCATAGAAATAGAAATTGGACAATTGATTCCTGGTTGAAACTCCAGCATTGATATCACCAATGATTTAAGATGTGGGGTGATTCTTCAGGTCTTGATAGACTATAATATCAGTGCAAGTGTTTGTAGGACTTTAAGCAACAACAGATGGTGATGAAGATTCTTGAAACCATGTAGGAGATGGCAGCTCAAATGAAGTAGAGCATGCAGAAATCTTATCAGCATTTGTTGTGGATGGGGCTGCTGAAGCTACAGGAGCATCAGGTTTAGTGGACTCAGGCAGGTGGTCACTAAACCTGAAAAGGTGAGTACTGGCTACATCATCATCAGTACCACCAGGTGGAGAACTGTTGACAGGCACAACAGCTGGAGGTTGATAAGGAACATATTGCAGTATGTCTAGGTCAAACAACTCCACAGGGTTTTGTGGAATCTTGTCCTTTGGAGATTCATTGAACTTGACATGCAGAGTTTCTTCAACCATCTTTGTCCTACAGTTGAAAACTCTGTATGCCTTGCAAGTTGATGAATAACTAACAAAATACCCTGCATCAACCTTACTAGCAAACTTCTAGAGTGGATTGCTAGTGTTGAGAATGAAACATGGACACCCAAAGGCTCTAAAAAAGGAAATCAGAGGGGCCAAATGATGAAGTACTTAATAAGGAGTCTTCATCAACCTCTTATTCACTAATGCTCGATTCTGCACATAGCAAGCTGTGTTGACAGCTTCAGCCCAAAAGGTCAGTGGCAATCCTGAGTCAGCCAGCATTGACCTTGCAGCTTTAATAAGAGTCCTGTTCTTTCTCTCAACCACTCCATTCTGTTCAGGAGTTCTGGGAATACTAAACTTCCTCTTAATTCCCTTAGACAGGTAGAAGTCATCAAGTGTGTGGTTTCTAAACTCTGTTCCATTGTCACTCCTTACACACTTGACCTGCAGGGAATACTGCTTCTCCAGAAATAACACAAAGTTCATAATAGCCTTGGCAGCTTCATCCTTGGTGTGCAAGAAGAAAGTCCATACATATCTGGAGTAATCATCCACAATTACCAGACAGTATCTCTTCTTTGCCATGCTCATCACCCTGACAGGACCAAAGAGATCCATGTGCAAGAGTTGTAAGCAGGCAGTGGACTTTGGTTCTTCTATTGGAGGGAATGAAACTCTGTGTTCTTTTCCCTTTAAGCAAGCAGTGCAGTTGTCTTCACACTTGAACTCCTTCAAAGGCAATCCTCTTACTAAACCATGGTTTATCAGCTGATTCATGTTCTTAAAATTAACATGTCCCAACCTTCTATGCCATAGAGTAGACTCTTGAGGAGAGGCCTTGGAGAATAGGCAAGGATGGCCTTTTATATCAATTTTATTTGAAAGGTCTAGGGCATATACTCTTCCTGTCCTGTTGGCCTTCAGGAGAGTATATTCATCCAACACCTTGTCAATCAAATTTAGAACTTTGGATGACAGAATCCGACAGTTCTGGCTTGTGAAAAGGACAACATGGCCTTTATCACACATTTGATTGATACTCAAGAGATTGTACTTGAGATTCTCCACATGGTTAACATCATAAAAAATTATTTCCCCATTGGAAACAAAGCCTTTTCCGATGATGTAACCCTTTGCATCATTGCCAAAGGAGACAAATCCCTTCCTTCCTTGAGAGTAGTCATTAAGAAGGGAACTGCTTCCTGTCATATGCATGGATCCTCCACTGTCTACATACCAGATGCTTCTTTGGCATGTTGAAGAACCCTGCAATCATAACAACACGTTAGTTAGTTTTAGAGACCCAGACCTTTTTGGTTTTGGGTCTGTTCTCAACAACAGGTGCAACACTAATAGGTGTGTTATGTGTGACAGTCTGAGGTGAAGGAGATGGTGTAGAAGAGGAACCCTTTAGCTTGGATTTCCTTTTCTGTGGTTTCAACACAGGAGCATCTAGTTGGTTGACTCTTCCCATTAGATGCTGAACCATCATTACAAGTTGTGTCTGACTTTGTGATAAAGCTTTCAGCTCTTCAGACACATTGGGGCTTGCTGATGATGGATTCCTGTGTTGCACCATCTTCTTTTGAGCAACCTCAGCTGTTGCCTGAGTAACCCCTACCTTCTTTTTGGATTTGCTTTTGGGCTTAGGGGTTTCAGGCTTTGATGTTGCTAGTACAAATTGGTCTCAAACTCATTTTTCATTTTATTCATTTGCTCTTTAATTTTCTCCTTTTGTTTGAGTTTGGAACCCCTTTTGTACCAGCAATCATCAGTAAGATGATTAAACAAGCCACATATCTCACATGGCTTCTTCTTTATCTTATGTTGATCATCTATTGAAGAAGATGAAACTGCTGAAGACTTGTTCTTCAGCTGTTTGCTGTCAGTACTTGCAGTTTTCTTCCTTGTAGTACCTGCTTTCCTGACATCCTCTTCATTAGGCTTCAAACCCTTTTTACTGGCAGTTTTCTTCTCTTCAGTACTGGCAGTAGTTGGGGTTTGAACTTCAAGTGTTATCACTTGCTCTCCAGTACTTTCAGTACTTCTAGAGACAACACCTGAGTTGATCAACTCTTTGATCATGTGAAAACCATCAACTGTTGTAGCATCAGCTAATTGGTTTTGGGAGTTAATGCTGACCTCTACCTCTGATGATGCTGTATCAGATAGTAGGTCACATGATGAGAAGGATTGGTTATTGCTCTCTCCATCCGATTTAACTTCTGCTCTTGAAGTGAAATCTGTAGGAGGAGCTGTGTGATTATAACCAATGCCAAACTTCACATTGGAAGCTGATTGTTTACTAAGAAGCATTTCAAAACCCTTGCAGGATTGCACCCATCGATCACACTCTACTTGGGTGGTTGCAAGAGTTTCCTTGAGGTCTCTGTACTTCTCTAGAAGTACATCTTCCCTAGCCTTATCATCTTTTATTTGGCATTTAAGCTTATAAATCTCATCATTTTTATCATTAAGTGCAGCCTCAAATTCAGCTTTCTTTTTGGAAATGATTTGCTCTAGCTCAAGGTTTTTATTAATTAAAGCTACATTTGCTTCTCTAATAGAAGCAAATATTGCTATGCATGAATCAGAACAAAGCTTGGCTTTAGCCTCAGAGGATACCTGTGATGAAGCATTAGAGTATGACCCATCAGCAGACTCAAAGGCCATTAGAGCAAGATTCCCAAATGGATGATCACCACCATGTTGACCAGCACCTTGGAATAGTTGTTCTTGACCAGATAAATCATCTGGTAAACTACTCCAGTCAACAACTCCTGGGGTGAAGAAGCTGTGTTGTTGAGGTTGGGGTTGATGATGAGATTGGGAAGATTGAGGCTCAGGGAGAGCATGTGGTTGCTGAGCAGGGGGTGCTTGAACTTGACTTGGCTGAGGCATGTAGTAGCAGGGGTATGGGTATGGCATATGACCCTGAGGCACAAAGTATGCTGGTGATGCCTGTGCTGGTGATGGATGACTAGAACTGGTGGAGTGTTGCCCTCTATGCTGTGAGCTATTGCTTGGAAAAGTCACAAAGGGTGCAGAGGAGTTAGATCCAGATGATCTACACTCTCTAGCAAAGTGTCCAAGCCTCTGGCACTTGTGACACCTCAACTTGCTCTTGTCAAAACCAACTTTGGTTTTGCCAGAGAGACCAGGGAATTTCCTCCTAGTTCTCTTGTAGAACTTTTGAGATCTGATATTTATCATAGCCATTTGACTCAAAATATCCATCTCTTCCAGATCATCATCTGGAATGTTCTTCGAGTCCTCCATCAGAAAGCACAAGTTATAACTGCTACCTCCTGAACTACTATCAACACCAACAAAAGCATGTTCAGAATTGCTAGAGAAATCAATATGCTCATCATAGGCATTCTCAGATGTAGCATATTCTAACTCTTGACCTATCAACGCATCATTTCCTGAGACAAAGTCATCAGTGAGCTTGCCAGATGAAGACAACTTCCTTTTCTGTTCTATTTCTCTTTCAAATGTAAGCAGTTTCCCATGAAGTTGGGTGAGAGATAGAGTGTCCAGATTTGCACTGGAGCGTAGGACAATGGTATAAGTGTCCCATCTCTCAGGCAGGGATCTAAGAAAGTGGTTGTTCATCTGACTATTGGAATACTCTTGTTTAACCATTTTCAGCTCAGAAATAAGACAAGAGAATCGCTCATACTGTTGAGTCAGTGTCTCACCCTTCCTATGAGAGAATGTCTCATATTGTTGGGCGAGGATTTCCCTAGTATTTGCTAAGACCTCATTGGTTCCTCCGAATTGTTCCTTCAGAGCAACCCAGAGATCATGAGCAGTTTCATGATGTAAAAGCCCTGAATAGATCTCATTTGGAATAGCCATAACCAAAATTCCATGGGCTTTAGCATCATTCTCGAACAGCTTAAGATCTTCGTCCGAATATTGATCAGGTTTCTTCGGAACCTGCTCATTTGATTCAGGAACGCTCACCATAGGCTTGTATGGTCCATGCACCACTGACTTCCAACAACCAGCACTGTTGACAGACAAGTGGTGGAGCATACGACGTTGCCATATGTTATACTCACTCCTCACAAGCATCGGAGGCTTTGTTGAGGAGCCAGTATTGTGAGGATCATTAGTTAGTGTTGTCATTTCAGATTTTAGTCAAATTCAAGGTAAACAAAACAAATCTAGCTCACAAACCACGAGAACCTCAAGTTTAACAGTCAGAAGCAGCAGAAGATCAATCTCTATAACTAATTCTTGCAACTTGCTAATTCGATCAAACGTAGATGTCAAAAGAGCAGTTTCAAATGATCAATTGTTAAATCGATCAATGATTAACCAGCTCTGATACCAATTGACAGGATCTAAGATTCTAGTTTGATCAATTAGGTTGTATTCGCAGCGGATTTAGTACAAGAATTAGAACAAACAAGCAAGAACACAATTGATTTAACAATAAAACAGTAAGTTATAGAGAAAGATGGAAGTTCTGCAAAAGAGAATATTTCATTCAATACATGCTTCGACTGCGGCTGTAATTAGCAGCGGCTACAATTAGGTCATCTTCCTTATATAGGGAAGAATAACCTAATGCTGATGTCACTTAACAGTGACATCAACCGTTATTTAACAAACTACTGATAGAACACACTAAACTACTGAAGATGTCACAACAGCTGACATCTTCTTACAAAATGCTAAGTGTTCTAACTATTACAAGTACTGAAAAGAAACTACTGAAAAAATACGACTGAAGAACAAACTCTTCAGTCGTTTACAATCTACTGAGCTATAACAGCTGAAGAACAAACTCTTCAGCTGTTGTACAAACTACTAAAAAAGAAAATTACAAACTACTGAAAGAGAAAAACCATCACAACAACTGAAGAAGACTTCTTCAGCTGTTATGACAAACTCTGAATCTTCAGCACTTGATCTTCAGACTTTGAGCTTCAGATGTTTCATCAGCTGATGACTTCACTAGTTGTCATCAGCTGATGTCTTCAATCTTTGTCTTCAGACTTTATGCATCAGTTGTTGATCTTTAGTTCTTCAGTTCTTCAGCTATTGATCTTCAGCACTTGAGTCTTCAGTACTTGAAGTCTTCAGTACTTGTATTCTTCAGTACTTCAGACTTCAGTACTTGTGGTCTTCAGTACTTTAGATCTTCAGCTGTTGTTCTTCAGTTCTTTGATCTTCAGCTGTTGAGTCTTCAGTCTTTGTCAAACTGCTGATGAAGCTTTCAGCAGTTGTTGTGATGTCATGTGGGACTTAGAGGTTTTCCTGATCTTGGCTCATTAATTCTTTTGGTCCAACATAGAATTTCCATTTGCAGTGTTTGTTACCGCTGGAGCTAAAATATTTTTCTTACTTGGTCTTTTCAGCTTAAATCTTGAGTCAGGATCTTCTGTTGATAAATTATCTATAGATCCTGAAATATTTTCATAAGATTTGTTAAAATAGTTGGTAACTAAATCAAGATCAAACAACCAATCAAGATCACAACATTTCACACTAGGAGTATGCTCATTGAAGATGACATTGGCTGACTTCTCAACTACTCTAGTTCTGATATTGTATACTCTATAAGCATTGTCTTGGTGATAGTATCCAATGAAGTGTCCATCATCTATTTTCTCAGCAAATTTGACTATCTGATCTTTGGTATTTAAGATGGTGTAAGGACATAAAAATGATTTGAGAAAACCAATGAAATGTCTCCTTTTGTGCCACAGCTCATAAGGAGTCTTACCATCAGTCTTGACTACTAAAACTATATTGTGCACATCACAGATAGTGTTAACTGCCTCTGCCCAGAAGGTGATGAGCAGTTTAGAGTCAGATGACATGGTTCTAGCAGCTTCAATGTTAGTTATATTTTTAGTCATAAATCACAGTAATTTTAGGGTATATTTCTGCATATATTTTGCATTAAATGCATGCATCTCTCATTTAATTTATAAGATAGTAGTTTTAGTAGGATGGAATCTACTCTTGTATATTTTTTATTTTTATAGGATAATTAAATGGCTGGAAAAATGAGTGATAAAGTTTCAAACTTTGAAACCAAAAAAAAAATAGGAGAGTTGGTTGAGAGGAATGGAGAACCCAAAAGATAAAAGGAGGGGAGGCTACAGAAAGAATGGGGATCCATCGAGCAAAGGGAAAAGAAAGAAAAAAAAGAAGATCTTTGTGAATGCTTGGATTGCAAAAAGCTACAGGAAGGACAAAAAGGAGAATCTTCTTTTCTCCACTTTGGAAGATCAATTAATTATTGTTGAGTTTTTCTTTTCGTAAGTTTTTTTGTTTTCATTAACCTAGCCACCATGTCCGACTAGGGCACTCTTTAGTTTCAACATTAAGGTTAATTTCTATGGCTTTGGTTTGAACTTATGTGAAACAATTATGAGACGTTTTTATTTCAATAGTTTGTTTGCATGATTCTTGATCCTGAACTCGGATCCAATCCGATATATATTAGATTGTTAATAAACCTGATCAACTTATTAATTTTTTTTAATAAAGTTCTTCAATTTTTAAAACCCTAATCAAGTTTTAGTTTTTGATACAAGGAACAAATAATGTTTTGTGTTTGTCTATGAGCCCAAATTCATTATAGAGTCATTCAATCTAGTTAAACATTCCAAACGGCATGAGTGTTTAATTATAATTGATACTTCTATCGTTGCAACCCGCACGCTAAGATCCGAACGGCGTGAGCTTAGAGTAGCGGGTTGGCTCCAATCAACGAACTGCGATTGATTGGACATTAGATAGAGGGGATATCCGAACGGCGTGATGTCTAGTATCGATACAAATCATTAATTGAAAAACTGTCATTGCACCATAATCGTTGATAATCATAAGCCAAATCGAATCAAGAAATTACCTTAGTGTTGGAATTAGTCTTCATATTTGAATTAATTTCACCATTTAATTAAAGTCTTTATTAATCTCTTTTTCATAATTAAAAAAATACAAAAAAATGTCAATTTACATTTTTCTGGCAGAACCTTAACACGGCCGCGTGGAATTTCCTTTACAGTTTTGACACGGCCGTGTCGGGTCACTGGAATTTTTCTACTTTTTATAAATTACCTTAAGTTTTAGTTTGTAGTTAAAACCGCCACCTTCCTTAGTCCATAATCAATCAAAGTAGCTGTGTTAAAACTTTTTTGATATAAAATAATTGACGCGTATCCCAGAGGACACGAACCCTACTTCCACTCATACTATTCTTAGTATGTGTACGGTAGGTTCACATTTTCATTATTTATTTGCTGGATTCGACACCCATCAAATTGGCGCCATTGCCGGGGATACGACGATTCTAATCATTTTATGCCAAGATCTTTTCGTACAGGTACACCACTCGAGATTGATTCGGAGATTGAGAAAACCGCAAAGAGGTTAAGGAAACAAGCAAAGCTCCGAAAGAAGTTAGCAAGTTCCTTAACACCTATTACCTCACCTCTAGTCACCGGCATTTGGCAAGATATACCCTTGTCAAGTGAATCTGAATCGGAATCTGAAATCGAATCACCACAACATTCATAAACAACAACCAGTCCACCATAATCACCTACCCATCAAGAACCACTCTCACCCAAACCAACCATGACAGCTCCAGCAGAACAAACCCTTAGACAATGGGCAACCCATGATGTTACCCAACAACCCCTCTGCATAAACTACCCCATCATGGGGGACTTTAAGCTGAAATCCAGCCTCATCCACTTGTTACCACTCTTTCGAGGCCTTAAGAACGAAGACCCTCATAAGTTTCTTAAGGAATTTCATGTTGTGTGTTCCAGAATGAAGCCACATAACGTTACTGAAGATCAAATCAAGCTTAGGGCATTCCCCTTTGCTATGTAAGATTCGGATAAAGAATGGTTATATTACCTACCACCAGGGCCGTTAAACACATGGAATGATCTTGCAAAACTATTTTTAGACAAGTACTTCCTGGAAGTCAAAGCCTCTATTCTACAAAAGGAGATTATTAGGATCAAACAAGCAAAAATAGAAGCTTTGCATACTTATTGGGAAAGATTTAAGAAGTTGTGTGCTTGATGCCCACAACATGGTATCTCGGAAGACCAATTACTTCAATACTTTTGCGAAGGGTTAGCTCCACTAGAGAGGCGTTTGATAAATGCTTCTAGTGGGGGAGCTTTACTTGATAAAACACCAACCCAAATCAGAGCCTTGATATCCTCTATCACTGAAGATACCAAACATTCTGCACAAGAAGAAGGATGGTATGATGATGTACCACGGGTGGTTAAAGAAGTGAGCACTCCTCACATTGAAAGCCAACTTGCTGAGTTGACTAAAGCTATAATGCAGCTTACAAAAGGAAAGGAAGTTGAGCAAAAACCTTGAGCACGTGAAATATGCTTACAATTTGGACACCCCACTGACATGTGTCCCACACTTCAAGAAGATGTTGAAGAGGCACAAGCGATAGGAGGTTATCCGGGGCAGAATTCAAGAGCATATGAACAACCCATAAATAATAAAAATTGGGTACAAGCACCCAATGTTGGTTATCCACAAGGACCCCACAATTCCATCAAAGACCTCAATTCAAGATGCAAAACAATCAACAAAACTTTCAGCCTCCACAACAACAACAAGTAGGGAGCTCGGGGATGTCTTTAGAAGACATTGTCAAGAATTTAGCAACTAGCACGTACACATTCCAACAAGAAACAAAAGCTAGCATTAAGAACTTAGAGCAACAAATGGCTCAACTTGCCAATTCCGTAAGTAAGATTGAGTCTCAAGGTAAACTACCCCCGCAAACCGAGACAAATCCTAAGCATAATGTTTGTGCTATTACCTTGAGAACCGGAGAGAGTTGTGAAGGCTCGAGAATACATAATGAAAATAAGAATGAAGAAACGGTTATTAAAAATAAGAAGCATAAAAGAATAAAACCAAAGTCAAGTAATAGTGATGTGAGATTTACTCCTCCACCTCCATTCCCTTCAAGACTAAGAGGCACACAAAAAAGAAAAGGAAGAACAAGAAATCATAGAAACTTTTCAAAAGGTGGAGGTAAACATTCCACTTCTTGATGCTATTAAACAAGTTCCACGGTATGCTAAATTTTTAAAGGAACTTTGCACGTCAAAGAAGAAGCTAGTCAAAGAAGAAGCTAAAAAGGTAATGAAACGGTAAAGGTAAGTGAAAATGTTTCTGCTGATTTACAAAAGAGATTACCCACTGTTCCTTGTAAATTGGGGAATGTTAGTGTTCTTAGAGCAATGCTTGACCTTGGAGCCTCTATTAACGTTCTACCATACTCAATTTTTAAAACACTTAATGTAGGACCGTTAAAGAGGACCGGGGTAGTCATTCAACTGGCTGATAAGTCTATGGTACACGCAAAAGGTGTATTAAAGGATTTGTTGGTTCAAGTGAATGAACTAGTGTTCCCAGCTAATTTTTATGTGTTAGATATGAAGAATGATGACTTTATAAATTCAAGTTATGTATTGTTGGGAAGACCATTTTTAAAGACTGTAGAACTAAGATTGATGTTTATAATGGTACACTTTCTATGGAGTTTGATGGGGAAATAAATCAATTTTAACATAGATGATGCATTACGTTACCCAAGCGATATTTCATCCTTAAACTATTTAGATATAATTGAACCACTAAGTGTTGAATGCATTAAGTTATCTAACATTGATGTTCCAGCTTTAGTGTCAACCAAAATTATTGATAAGGATGCAAAAAAGAGCGTATTAAAGATTTTAAGCTTGGGGAGGTTTTGTTGGAGCTTGTACCAGACTGAACAAGACTTCAAAGAGTCTAGCCAAAGACGTCAAAGAAAGGCGCTATGCGGGAGGCAACCCGTATTTCATTTGTTTCTTTTTTTCTTTCTGTCTTTCTTTTATATAAAAAAATAAATAAAAATTAAAAAAATAAAAAAAAAATAAAAAAATAAAAAAACGGTGTCAAACAAGTGTCAAACAGTAAGTTAAAACGACCGTGTTAAAAGTACTTGACAAAATTTCAAAACGGCCGCTCAGGCTTCTGTTTGACTTAGAAATTCCAGAATATTAAAACGGTCGTGTCAAATTTAACACAGCCGCGTTACGTTGCTGTTTGTTTTAGAGAAAATAGAAAGGGGATGTTTTATTTATTTTTGTATTAGAAGCCCTAATTCTAAACATTTTCCCCTTGCCATCTCTCACACCAACTTCACCGCCATTCTACCCGTCCTCTCCATCCACCACATCCTTCACCTCATTAAATTCCATCCCATTCTCTACTCCAAGCATCAAGGACGACACTAAATTCAAAGCTTGGGGAGAGGTAATTTCATTTTTTTCTAGTCATTCAATTACGTATTGCATTTAGGATTGCATTGCATTTAGTTAATCATTGTCATGATAGTATTAGGTATGCATTACATCACTGTAAAAAAAAGGTAACACCTCCTAGCCTCGGGAAAGATTTTGGGAACAACATGAAAAATGATATTAACTTTATTATGCTAATCATAGGTCACATACCAAAGAAGGTTGATAGTAATAGAAATATATTTGTATCCCGTTATGCTAGTGCCCTTTGTTCTTGGGTTTACAAAGATAAAAACGCCTAATGTCCATGTGTGACTAATGCCGATCTGATCACATAAGGAGACTGAGACCTAGGAAAAATAGGTTGAGAGCCGAGTCCATTTGAAAAAAAAATAAAAAAATGAAAAAAAAAGGAAAAAAAACAAAAAAAAAAAAACAAAAAAAACAAAAAAAGAAGAAGTTAGTTATATGATAAATAAGCTACAATAATGGCAAATCATTTGTGATCTCGCGTGGTGAAAAATTGACCACTTGCTCTCTATAGTCCTTGAGGTTAGGAAGGTTTCCACCGTGTGAAGGGAGGTGTTGGCACACGTAAATGACCAATTTAACATGGATTAATTAATATGAAATGATAAATCCAGAACTTAAGGGTTAGAGGATCATAACTAGCAAATTGGGTATATTTGTTGATGAAAATCTTGAAAGCCTCATTTGTGCACGACGACTGAAAAATTAGCATAATAAGATGATTTCATGCTCATACTACTTACACGAGGCTAGGATAGGTGTTGCCAATATCCTAATCATATCACTATTTGTTTTGTTTTTACTCATCGGTTTATTCATATTCTTGACTTCCTTGAGGACAAGGAAAGGTTTAAGCTTGGGGAGATTTGTTAGTTATATTTTTAGTCATAAATTACAGTAATTTTAGGGTATATTTCTGCATATATTTTGCATTAATTGCATGCATCTCTCATTTAATTTATAAGATAGTAGTTTTAGTAGGATGGAATCTACTCTTGTATATTTTTGATTTTTATAGGATAATTAAATGGCTGGAAAAAGGAGTGATGCAAGATCGTTTGATGGTCACTCAACAGAAGGTTTTTCTCTCAAACTCACCTTGAACAGCACTCAGCAAGAGTCTATAAAGAGTTGATCACAATATAACAAGTAACAAGCAGTAAATAAACACAGAATGTAAATTTTCAAGGTACTTTATATATTGCTTCTCAACTTAAAGGATTACAAGACTCTTGAACTCAAATCGATACTTAATGAGTTACAAAGAGAAGATATATATAATACTACCTACAGCCAGATATACTTTGATACCAGCTGGAAACCTCTAACCAAATATCTATACTACAAGACTACAGGTGAGGTATCTTAGACATTTTGCCTAAGAGTTGGTAGTCAGGACATGTCCCTGACTTACCTTTTGTCACCAACTAAAGTTGGTAACATGTACTATCATAAAAAGATGAACAGTAGAATAAAGTATGGTCAACAACATGGCTCTTTAGAAAGATGCCATGCTGTATCAGAGGTCTGCAGCGGACTGTCAGGGACCATACTTATATCTACTGGACATAGCAATGTCTTCCGAAGGATAAAAATGCTTCGGAAGAATAACTTCTTCCGAAGCCACTTATACTTCGGAAGACTGCTTCTTCCGAGGCTTGGAGTCTTCTTTGTCTTCGGAAGCAGACTTTGTCTTCAGCTCTTTCTTCAGACTTTGTCTTCGGAAGTCTTCAGACTTTGTCTTCAGCTCTTTCTTCAGACTTTGTCTTCGGAAGTCTTCAAACTTTGTCTTCAGCTCTTTCTTCAGACTTTGTCTTCGGAAGTCTTCAGACTTTGTCTTCGAAAGTCTTCAGACTTTGTCTTCAGCTCTTTCTTCAGACTTTGTCTTCGGAAGTCTTCAGACTTTGTCTTCAGAAGTCTTCAGCTGTTTGGCTTTAGCTGTTGACTTCAGCTATTGCCTTCAGTTGATATCTTCAGCTGTTGTTCTTTAGACTCTCGGAAGATCTCATACTTAGCTTCAGAAGCCCTTGAATGTAGCACCAAAATGACTATGTGAAGTGGTTTTGGTTGCACCAGCCTTATCATGACCCAACAAACTCCCCCTAGGCTGATGCTACCAAAACTTCACTTCCCTATTCTTCTTAAAACTCTCAGCACCATTGAAAGTAAGTGTTTATCAGTTTCTTCATTCTTTCCTGATGTGGTGCTGAGGAGTTTGTACAAATCCTTGGTAGACAAAACCTCCACTCTGTCATCTTGGATTATGTGCACCCTTTATTGTGGCCCTCTGAAAAGAGTTAGTTGATGGGAACTATAGTCATATTCCCATCTAACTATTGGTTCCAATTCCGGACCTTCCACCATCTGTAGAAAGGCTGTGCCTTTGGTGGTTGGTCTTTCCTTGTCTTCCGGTCTTTTCAACTTCAACTCTTCTTCAATCTTGGCTCTTGTATTCAGTTCAGCCAAGTGGAGACCGCTGATATGATTTCTGATATGTGCAGCAGTCTCAGAGTTGGAGGGATTAGAGAATGGCTTTTCTACAAGCTCAGCAATGTCAAATCTGCTAAGATGCAATAGAGAAGTGGCATTAAGCCTGTTGGTTTCACCATTCTCCCTTTCCACAACAAAGTTGTGAGAAGGTTCATCGAACCTCCACTGGATTATAGCTTTTCTAGGTCCAGGAGATTGACTAGAAATCCTGTCCTCTTTCCTTGTATCCAGTAGAGTCACCAGTTTCCTTCTTAGTCTCTTCTCTTCAGCATTGAGGGTATCAGAGTTGAGACCAAGAAGTCTTACAGCCTGGCCCAAGGTATCTCTAGGCAACTCAAGAAATTGGCCTAGGGTGAGGGTGTTTGAAGAGTTATCAACATAGGTGATGTTGATAAAGTCTCCTTCACAGGAGATGCTGCTCATAGTGATGCAGTTGATGAGCCTAGTCTTGAACTCCTTTATCTCCTCAAAGGAGAGATGTTGAGAAAGCTATGGGGATGATCTTGGTTCTTGTTGGGTAGGTTTAGGTTTAGTGGTTTTGGGTTGTGTTTTGGGTTTTAGGATGGGAAGTTTGGGTGATTGAGGTGATGTTGTTGGTTTGGGTAGAGTTGTGGGTTCAGGGGTGAAGGTTTCATTAGTGGGTTTGGTTTTGATGGGAAATGAGATTGGTTCTTCTGGTGTGGGTTGTGGTTTAGTAGTTGGCTGTGGTTGAGTGGCTAGGGTGAAGACCATTCCCTGTCCCCTCCTGTACATCTCCTTCCTTTTCCCCATACGGATGTCAGCTTTTATTTCACTGACTATCCGCTGGAGTGTCCTTTTGGACATAGGTCCCACCTGTCTACCAGAGAAGCCATGAGCCCGGAGATAGTCTTTCATCCAGGTTTTGTCATTGGACTTCTTGGTGGCAGTGACCCCCTTTGCTTCCTCTCCTTCATCTTCTCCCTGGCAGCTTTCTTCCTTTCCTTCTCCATTTGATCCTGCTCTTTGTTGTGGAGCAGCAGGATCATGTCATCGTCGTGTGGAGATAGTTCAAGAAGATTGAAGCCTCTTGAGAGTAGGAATTTGATCCCATCCTCTCTCAGCTGCAGAACTGCTTCCCTTTGTTCTTTTTTTTCCCTCTCCAAGGACAACCTGGCTTCTTCTTCTAGCCTTAGCCTGGTCCTCTTCTCCAAAGTCACCAACTCCTCCAGTGGTAGCAGGAGTACTTCCTCATTGGTAGCTCCTAAGCTGATGAGCTGGTCAATGAGTGTTGTCCTTCTCTTAGTGTTGATTTCCTCCTGATTAGCTGCAGCTGCCTTGGAGCTAGCAGCTAGCAACTTCTCAGCAGGAAACCTACCTTTCTTCTTGTGCTTTTCAATCCTTTCCTCTTCCTGAAGCTCTTCCGCAGTCATTTTCCTTTTGCCTTTGTCTTTGGCAGAGATTGACTGTGGTGGTTCTTGGATAGAGGGTTCAGATTGAGAGAGAGGTTCAGCTGGTGTTTGAGATGGAGGTATATCAGAAATGTCCTCCCTGCTCACCTCAGATGCTATTTCAGCAATAACATCTGTGATGATCAGTTCCTCGGACATTTGGAACAATCCTTCCGCAGCTTCCATCTCAGCTTCGGAAGACTTGTCTTGTTCTTCCGAGGTTTCAATGTCAGCTTCAGAAGTTTCAGCCTGAGCTTCAGAAGAAGAGGCTGCTGCAAGTTCTGTCCCATCTGTTTTAGTTGCTGGGCCATCAGTCCCCATTTCCCCTTCGAAGTTAATCTCAGGTTCCATGTGGAACTTAGGTTGACCAACTTCTTTCACAGTGATAGAAGGTGCAGTCAGTCTTTGAAGCTCCTCAGCCCCAAAATAAATAAGTGTGGTGTCAGGGCTGGGCTGTTCTAAGGAGGATCTCAATACAAACTTTGTGAAAAGTCTGTAGAGATCATGAAGCATCTTTGAGTCAATCTCTAGAAATGATTGAGATGACTCAGGTAGTGTGATGAGTTGGGAAGTAAAGGACTGGGTCTGTGGTTCCTCAGATGTTTGTCTCTGAACTTTCTCCCCCTTTTTGGTAGCATTATCATGATAGCTAGATGAGCTAGAGGAAGAAGTCAATGAGACTTGAATAGGTACATGCCTAACAGACCTCTCCGTCTGTTTCTCAGCTAGTTTAGCCTTGAGATTGTTAATCTCAAGTTGCTGAGTGGCAGTCCTTGATTCTAAGATCCTCACCTGTGATTCCAGGTTGGAGACCTTAGAAAACAACTACTGAAGTGTGAGTTGCATACTTCCTTCATCTTCATGCGAAGAATCACGGGGAGATGAGATAACATACCTAGTATGCTCAGTCTCACCACCAGATATGGCTTCTTGGCACCCTGGATACCTTTGCTCAAAGTCATCTCTTTCAGAGATGTCAATGGGCAAACTTGCCGTAGACTCAGTCCTAATGATGTTACCACTGTCCTGAGAGCTCAATGAGAGACTCTGAGTAGTGGCAGCTGAGCCTGCATGAGTCCCCTCCACATCAGTGGGACTCACCTCAGTAATTGGCTGCTGATGGGGGCTAGAGACAAGGGATCTCTCTTGGCTCTGTTGATCTTTCAGAGGGTGTTGTAGATCAACTTCATGGCCATGGAGAGATGTAATCTCTTCATCAGTGCGGAGTAAAAGGTCAGTGAAAGATAAGGAGGTTAAACCTACTGACCCGGGACCTAGATCAATGTCTACAGGCATTGAGCCTATGGTGGGGCTGTCCCTTGAAGGCTGTCTTGCACTTCTTGAAGCCTCTGTAGATGGAATTATGGAGAGCAGTTTAGAGAGAAGTCATAGCCCTTTGATCTAGCTCTATTCTCTTCCTATCTTCTTCTGAGTAATCATCAACATCTTTTGGAATGATGCGATTACCAGTAGCAGAAGTAGTGCTTGGTATGAAGGGACCATTGACAATGGAGTCCCACATCCTTGAGTCTTGACACTTGATGAAGCCTTCCATTCTAGTGCACCATGTGTCAAAGTCTTCAGGGGTGATCAGTAGGGACTTGGTCATGGTACCGGTTTCCATATCAGCCTTGGAGAGAGCGGCCATTTGAGTGAGTGGTTTGTAGTGAGGAGTGAAAAGCAGGTTGATTTGGATAGTAAGATCTCACAATCAAGAGCCTGGAGCTCTAATACCAATTGCAGGATCGTTTGATGGTCACTCAACAGAAGGTTTTTCTCTCAAACTCACCTTGAACAACACTCAACAAGAGTCTATGAAGAGTTGATCATAATATAACAAGTAACAAGTAGTAAATAAACACAGAATGTAAATTTTCAAGGTACTTTTATATATTGCTTCTCAACTCAAAGGATTACAAGACTCTTGGACTCAAATCGATACTTAATGAGTTACAAAGAGAAGATATATATAATACTACCTACAGCCGGATATACTTTGATACCAGCTGGAAACCTCTAACCAAATATCTATACTACAAGACTATAGGTTGAGGTATCTTATACATTTTGCCTAAGAGTTGGTAGTCAGGACATGTCCCTGACTTACCTTTTGTCACCAACTAAAGTTGGTAACATGTACTATCATAAAAAGATGAACAGTAGAATAAAGTATGGTCAACAACATGGCTCTTTAGGAAGATGCCATGTTGTATCAGAGGTCTGTAGCGGACTGTCAGGGACCATACTTATATCTACTGGACATAGCAATGTCTTCCGAAGGATAAAAATGCTTCGGAAGAATAACTTCTTCCGAAGCCACTTATACTTCGGAAGACTGCTTCTTCCGAGGCTTGGAGTCTTCTTTGTCCTTGGAAGCAGACTTTGTCTTCAGCTCTTTCTTCAGACTTTGTCTTCGGAAGTCTTCAGACTTTGTCTTCAGCTCTTTCTTCAGACTTTGTCTTCGGAAGTCTTCAGACTTTGTCTTCAGCTCTTTCTTCAGACTTTGTCTTTGGAAGTCTTCAGACTTTGTCTTCAGCTCTTTCTTCAGACTTTGTCTTCAGAAGTCTTCAGACTTTGTCTTCAGAAGTCTTCAGCTGTTTGGCTTCAGCTGTTGACTTCAGCTGTTGCCTTCAGTTGATATCTTCAGCTGTTGTTCTTTAGACTCTCGGAAGATCTCATACTTAGCTTCGGAAGCCCTTGAATGGAGCACCAAAATGACTATGTGAAGTGGTTTTGGTTGCACCAGCCTTATCATGACCCAACAAGTGATAAAGATTAAAACTTTAAAACCAAAAAAAATAGGAGAGTTGGTTGAGAGGAGTGGAGAACCCAAAAGATAAAAGGAGGAGAGGCTACAGAAAGAATAGGGATCCATCGAGCAAAGGGAAAAGAAAGGAAAAAAAAGAAGATCTTTGTGAAGGCTTGGATTGCAAAAAGCTGCAGGAAGGACAAAAAGGAGAATATTCTTTTCTCCACTTTGGAAGATCAATTAATTATTGTTGAGTTTTTGTTTTCGTAAGTTTTTTTTGTTTTCATCAACATAGCCACCATGTTCGGCTAGGGCACTCTTTAGTTTCAACATTAAGGTTAATTTCTATGGTTTTGGTTTGAACTTATGTGAAACAATTATGAGACGTTTTTATTTCAATGGTTTGTTTGCATGATTCTTGATCTTGAACTCGGAACCAATGTGATATATATTAGATTATTAATAAACCTGATCAACTTATTAATTTTTCTAATAAAGTTCTTCAATTTTTAAAACCCTAATCAAGTTTTAGTTTTTGATACAAGGAACAAATAATGTTTTGTGTTTGTCATTCAATTATGAGCCCAAATTCATTATAGAGTCATTCAATTATGAGCCCAAATTCATTATAGAGTCATTCAATCTAGTTAAACATTCCAAACGGCGTGAGTGTTTAATTATAATTGATACTTCTATCGTTGCAACCCGCACGCTAAGATCCGAACGGCGTGAGCTTAGAGTAGCGGGTTGGCTCCAATCAACGAACTGCGATTGATTGGACATTAGATAGAGGGGATATCAAAATGGCGTGATGTCTAGTATCGATACAAATCATTAATTGAAAAACTGTCATTGCACCATAATCGTTGATGATCATAAGCCAAATCGAATCAAGAAATTACCTTAGTGTTAGAATTAGTCTTCATATTTGAATTAATTTCACCATTTAATTAAAGTCTTTGTTAATCTCTTTTTCATAATTAAAAAAATACAAAAAAATGTCAATTTACGTTTTTTGGCAGAACCTTAACACGACCGCGTGGAATTTCCTTTACAGTTTTGACATGGCCGTGTCGGGTCACTGGAATTTTTCTACTTTTTATAAATTACCTTAAGTTTTAGTTTGTAGTTAAAACCCCCACCTTCCTTAGTCCATAATCAATCAAAGTAGCTGTGTTAAAACGTTTTTGGTATAAAATAATTGATGCGTATCCCTGAGGACACGAACCCTACTTCCGCTCATACTATTCTTAGTGTGTGCACGGTAGGTTCACATTTTCATTATTTATTTGCTGGATTCGACACCCAATATTCAATAAGTGTCATGTTTCTACCCTCATCAACACCATTTTGCTAAGAATTCCTGAAAGCATTATATTATCTTGTAATACCTTTTTATCATAAAATGTATTAAGAATTTAATTCTTGAATTCAGTTTCTTGATCGCATCTTATGGTTTTGACCTTATGATCACATTGATTCTTAATTTTCATAATAAAGTTTTTCAAGATCTCAGGAGTCTCATCCTTAGTTCCAAGAAAGAAGACACAAGTGAATCTTGTGAAATCATCTGTGATCACCAAATAGTAAGAGATCATTTTTCTAGACTCACTATACTGGTAGGGCCAAAGAGATCAATATGTAATAAGTGTAGGGGTGTAGTATTAGAGTTACTTTCCTTTGGCTTTTGAGACATTTTGTGTTGCTTTCCTTTTAGACATGTAACACAATGTTTATCACTTGTAAACTCTTTCTTTGGCATTTCGGTTACTAAATCATTGTTAATTAATTTATTCATATTTTTAAAGTTTACATAGCATATTCTTTTATGTCAGAGAAAAGACACATCACTATTTGCTTTTGATAGAATGCAAGAAACTTATCCTGAAGAGGATCTTTCCTACAAATCCATCTTGTACATACTCCCTTTTCTATAGATGTTATGTCTTTGATCATAAAATTAGGATACACTCATTAGATCGTACCTAAGATCCATGATAAAGTTTACATTCTCAATGTTGAGCTTACCATTTATGACCCTGCCTCTTCCAGTGATGTAACCACCTAATCTCCTCTAAAAGCAACTAGCCCTTCATTAATTTTCTTAAAGTTTTGAAGCAAAGATCCATTGCCCATCATGTGCTCGGAACAGCCACTATCAGTGATCCATACATTTACTTTGGTCTTTAGCTATTCATGTATAAAAAGAGATGGTTAGTTACATTTAGAAACCCAAGCCTTATTGGTCTTGGGCTTCTAAAAGTGAACTGAAAATAATGCAATAGTAATTGATCCTATATGTAAGCTCTGAGGATCATTTGATGTTGTTGATGAAAAACTTTTAGTCACATGGTCTTCTTTTATCTTCTACACCATCTTTAGAATACTAGACTTGACCTTCAATACATTAGAAGTTTTGATAACTTTGGAAGTTTTGGAGACTGGACCTTTGGAAGATCTTGCCTCCACTATAGAAGATTTCAGTTCTTCGAAAGCATTTCTTTTTTCGAGACCAAATTTTCGTCCGAAGGCAAATTTTCACTTGTCTTCTTTTTCACTTTGCAGCTTCCAGAAGGAAGAGATTTTACTTCCAAAACTATATTCTTCTTCTTATCAGAGGTTTTCTATTATATGGATAGCGCTTTTGGGATTGTAGATACAATCCTTAGTAAACGAGAAGTACTACCACATATGATGCATTCTGTTGGCTTCTTTCTGAGAGTCTTCTTTTGAGTAAAAGGTTGAGCCTGATCACTTTCCATTTTCACACTTCATCTTCATAAACAATGCACCAGGCTTCTTAGGGTGAGCCTTGCTTTTGGAACTGGATAATTCAGGTTGTGTAGCAGTGGTGCATATTTAATCAGACTTCTTTTCTTGATAAGTATGAGTTGGGCACAAAATAGGACTCCTGGTACTAGAGTCCATAGTTGAGTCTTCAGTCTTCACCACTTCAAATCCAGCATAGATAAAGACTTGTTTCTGCCTGGAGTTAAAGATGGCCTTGATCTCTTAGGCTTTCTTTGACTTTCTCTTGGTTGCCCTGATCAAATTCTTTCTTTTAGACTTGGTCATCCCTAGTTCTTTCCTCTACATAGGAGAATAATGACCATTCTTAGAATGATCCTCTTCATTCACCTTAGATCCATCCTTCAGTATCTTCTTATCATCTTCATCCTGTTATTGAATGGGCTCTACGAGGAAACTCATTTTGACAAGTTTCACACCTTAGGGATCTCATAGATAGTAAAGTGTGTAGATGAGTTATATTAGTAGATCCCAGTCCCTACTTGTTCTGATAACAAATCTTTTCATGAAAGGATGAGTATATAATATTCTTAAAGGTCTTTTCTTCAAGAACACATTTTTCTACACTGTCTTTACTGATTACAAGCTTAGCTTAGCATTCAGCTAGCTTGGTAATGAGAACTTTAATTTGAGTCCTGTAATTTTAGTGCTCATGCTTAAGAGTTGAAATTGTTTTCTCTAGATCTTCTATTTTAAGTTTATAATCATTTTCAGCTCTTTTAAAATCAGCTTTTAAGATATTCAAGGGACTCAAGGTCAGATCTCATTTCCAAGTTATAGGACCTATATCTATTTACTTTAACAAAACATTCAGGAGTACAAAGATGTTCTGATACCTTGGCATTTACATGGTCAGTCATCAGTGCTTGGTTTGGAGAAATATTTTCAACCTGAAAGCTCCAGTCAAAGCCTCCTTTTTTAACAGCAACTACAGCTTGCTGTTTGCACTTCTCAGTCCATGAAGCTCCATCAGTGTAATTTGGTCTAGGTTATGCTTGGCCATTGCTTGTACTCGGTGTTTACACTTCCTAGAAAAGGTTCCCATTTGGTTATAATTGTAACACTTTACTTTGCTTTTATCTAGTCCAAACTTTTCACTTATTGCATTGCTAGGAAACTTTCTACTTTTGCTCTTGTAGAACTTCTTGGCCATGTGAGTGGGAAGAGCCATTTGTTAAACTATCTCCATGTACTCTATATTATCTGGATGGATACAGTCCAAGTCATCAAGAGTGAAGAGAGAGTTGACACTGCTTTTGTTAGTAGACACAAAGACTTGAGAAAATCTTGTCTCTTAGATTAGAATTACTTGGATGTAGCTCTCCCTTGGTGTCTTGGGGAAGGTGATAAAAGGACCATTTTATGAGTTTTCAGGGTAGCAGATAAGATGATGATGTGGTTCTCTGCATTCCCTTTCAACCACGTGAAAAGCTAAACTCTATTGGTTGTTGAAAGAGATGCCTGATGGATTTTGCATGTTCATCTCCATCTGGTATCCACTGAGGATACCATACAACTCTATGAGAGTAAAGTTTTTGAGTTTCTCAGTTCTCTTAATGACCATACAATAGTAAGTCCGTTGTCTAGGAAGAGAGGACATGAACTTTCTCACAATGTCCCTATTCTCAAGATTTACTCCAACATCCATTAGAGTATCTACAATCTCAACATACCTGAAGTAATGTTAAGTCATGGTTTCACCTGTCTTGTAGGTGAAGTTCTCAAGCTGTTGTTTCAAGAGGGCTTTCTTGTTTTCTTTTGCTTCAGTAGACCCCCCATCTATAAGCCTCAGTGCATCCAAGAGTTGCTTTGTAGTTTTATACTTCTTGAAATCTCTATAGATAGAGTTTGGAAGAGCAGTTTGGAGAGCGGTCATGGCCTTTTGATCTACATAAATTTGCTTTTACCCTTCCTCTGAGTAGTCAGCCACTTCCTTTGGAATCATACCACCAGCAGTAGTAGCTGAAGTGGTGCTTGCTACATGAGAAAAGACTTAGAACACTTATTAAATCAAATAGGGAACCAGATTGTGATACTAAGAGCACAAGTAAAGAGATAGAATAAGAATAAGATAATATGGTTTTCAAGAATGATGTATATTGCTTTCAAGTTCTTTACAAGTGTTACAAAGCATGAAATAAAGACAAGTACTTGAGACACTTTATACTACATCCTACAGCCGACCATATTTGAAAGCCAGCTTGGAACACTAATCTAGACAACAAGATCAATGAAGATTCAAAAGACAGATTGTCTTTTGACTTTGACTATAATATGTCATAACTCACATCCTAATATATTACAAAAAGAATGACAAAAGTATGGACTTTCACCAACTCATAAACGTTGGTGAGTATTCAGAGATGCCAGCGAAAAGTGGTTCAACTTTTGTTAAAAGGTGATTCAGAAAAAGCACGTCTTCTCTATTTTTGGAAGAAATCAGTCTTTCTATTCAGAAGACTTTGTCTTTGAAGCTTCGGAAGAAGTCATCTTTGGCTTCAGAAGATATGGTCTTTTGGCTTAGGAAGATTTGATACTTAGCATAATTCACTTAGTTGTATTAAATCTTCTGAAGTAACTTCCTTATGCTTCACATTTGCATTTTGAGAGCTCTTTGGTTACATCAACCTCTAAGTGTAATCTTTACACATACATACATACTTACACACATACAAAATCACACAATTATATATACATACAAGATTTAATACCATACAAACATATACACAATTAACATTTACCCAAACATACAAACATACACATAATTAATGTATACGCACAAACATATACAATAACACAATTATATATAGATAAATAATTGCATACATACAACACATATGCATACAAATATAACAAGAAATTTAAGTAACTAATCCTATACATAAATGATTTCAAGTTTCTATTTAAGTAAAGCAAATTAAGTTTCATAAATTTACCTTCATCTTTTCTAAAAACCTTCAACTATAATCAAATACACCATCAATACTAGTAAAACTTAAAACTTAAAAAGATTTAAGGAAATCAAAGTTAGTAACATGAAGGACCCTTCAAAAACCAAAAGGAATGAATGTCAAAACCTCTTTGAATCTTCACTCCAAAAACATGAATTAGGTTAAAGATCTTTCAAAATAATAGTAGAATCATCTTCAAGATCGCGCATGAGCACGCACACACACGGTCCATCCCTACGACGCCTATGGTTACAAAAACAATTAAACACACAAAAACATGAATTGGGCTACATTATGCTTTAGTGCGTGATAAACCCTATGGTAGCAACATGTTGTCAACACTTGATCCATCCCTACGACACCATTTTGACTTTTACTCGTAAAAATTTTAAATTATGATTCTAATCCTATAGCAACGACATGTTGTTAGCACAGAGTTCACCCAAACGACATCATATCTAGTTTACGTGTTTAAAAAATAATAAATTAATTTTATAACCCAAACCTCATGTCGTTTGGACAGGGTCTATATAAATAATATTGTTTTTGTTTTCATCTAATCATACAAGAAGGAAAATGAAAAAGAAATAAAGAAATTATACCAACGAATGTCATCGAAAAAGCTCATCATGGCGTTTAGTTTTCCATCAACCCTGCCAATACCTATAGTCATAACATCTCATTGCTATAGATTTAACCAACCATGGTGAACTATTTTGGCGACACATGTTGCTATAGTCATTGTCTATATAGGGTTAGGTTCTTGTTGTGGCATCTTGAAGAAAAAAATAACCAAGGAAATGGATGTTGAAAAGAAAAGGATGAAGAGGAACGACCATAAAAATTGAACATATAATCTTTTTGGAGAGATGACTAACAATACTTTAAGCATGATGCGTTTGCTTTTGCTTACACTACATTCATGCTAAAACATGTGTGATATTTAATTACCCTTATGAAACACATAAACATCTTGTTCCATGTCTCAACTAATAACAAAAATGTTGTTTTTACAATTTTGTAATATTCACACAAACAAGTTGCATACCAGGTCGCGCTTTGCACGACAACAACGACAACAACTTATTGTTAATTCAAAACAAAACAAAATATCATAGTTAAAAGGCTCATAATAGGTCAACCATTGCGGATGCAATTAAAAAATAATGCCACGCCATATAGTTTTAACACCCATCGACATCATCACAGAAAAAAATAAAAAAGTTAATGTTTTTTTATTGTGTCATTTATGAAAGACACAATGACGTCATTGTGTCATTATGAAAGACACAATGACGCCATTGTGTCATTATAAAAGACAAAATAACGTCATTGTGTCATTAAAAGACACAATGAAATTTTTTTTTCTGAAAGAGTACGACGAGAGAAACATAGACTCCGAATTACTTTTTTTGAAATACGATTTAGATTGTGAGATATAATTTTTTTGTAATTTTTTTAACCCTATTGTGTCTTCTCACAATTTATAATAAAAATATAATTTGTATAATAACCTCACCCATAACTAAATATCCTTGATATTTTTATCCTTTTTAATCATTTTTTTTATTTTTAATCATTTGAATAATAGTTTGAAGTAGATCTATTTGAACCCTATAATAGCCTCGGCCCCAACATAGGAGCCATACTAGGTGACTAGTCTAATCAGAGCGAGCTCAGATACTTGAGGGCTTCATTGTAACTTAACAACAAAACAAAGGGGCATTATAGTCATTTACTTGGTGATTCACAAGCTCTTCATAAGAACAACAAAGCTTCAAAAAGTCACACACCAAAGCAAACTGTTGCAGAAGCTTTGTTTTCATCAAAAGAAACCTCCTTTTGTGTGTATATAAATGTATCAAGATTCTAAAGAAACCCTTTTGTAGATCCAAATATGAACAACCCTAATCAAAAACCCTACATTTCTTGATTTCAACACTAGGGTTTGCTCAATTGGTTCATGGATATTGATCTTTTGCATACTTCTTGGGGGGTGTTACAGCAGGTTAACATTACTGTACTTTCTTGTTTGTCTTCAAATCTCCATGGCAGATGTAATTAGCAAGAAGCTTCTTCTCTTTGTTGGTTTCCTTCTTGTTTTTCCTCTCTTTGTCCATACTGTTGAGACGCGAAGCACGACATATGTAAGGCGATTGTTGAAGGGTTCTCGGCTACACGAAACCACCATCAATGCCACCAGCGGTGCCACCACTCATGCAGAGTTTCATGCAGCTGCTCATGAGGTTCCCAGTGGTCCGAACCCAGAATCCAACAGGTAAGTTAATGAAGGAATTATTGATGTACTCTTTAAATGTTTAATTGTTTTCTAGTTTGGCATTTGTGTGTAATGATAATTGAATTTTATTTTCATGTTATTAATTAATTTATATCGAGAAATTATAGTTAAGTTTATTGTACTGTTATTTTGCTTAAGATTCTGTAAACATGGTCAAGGGGTGAAATTTAATAACACTAGGGAAATAATTTTGTGGTTTGCAAATCAATATTTCATCATTGCTTAACTATGTGAATGATATATTTTTCAATGATATTAGTAACAATCCTCTCCTTTCTTGTTTTTTGTTTTGTGAGATTTGTTGCCCTTCAAAACAACAAAATATGGATGTGTTTAGAAATATTAAACAATGATAACCAATAATTATATAAAAAACAAATCGTTATTTTAACTAATTAAGTGTGTTAATTACCTCAATAGGCATCGACTTGCTTTTGTAAACTTATTAATTTGAGTGTTGTAAATGGTTACATATGCTCAAAATACGCCACATGTATCAAGTTTTGATACACCAATAGGGCATATTATGGTGAGTTTTGCACTAATCATGCAAATATTTGTTAATGGTTGTGAGTATAATCGGCACAAACATAATAGACGTTTCCGTTATTGTATAATCGGCACAAAGAACTCTTAAGTTTTGCTTAAAAGGGTTTTAGGTGTCCTTTATTCTTTTGGTTTTATTTTTATATGAGATTCTATGACGATAAAATTAATAGATTCTTTAAATTAAAATGACTATAAGGTGTTCTGTAAAACCATTAATATATTCACGTAAATCAATTAATTTATTTAACGTTCATGTACCACGCCTTAGAAAATTGAATCAACATATATCATATTTGAATTTTAACAGTATAAAAGCCAAAACAAATATAGAAATTAGCAGTAAAAGTTGAAAATTTATTATAAAACCAAAAGAATAGATACAAAATATGAAAAAGGTGGGGTTAGTCTGGTTGGAATAGGGACATGGCGTGGTCAGAAATCTTATCAAATGTGACTTCTCCTTTTTGGTGTCATGATTCACAAATTATTGTTCAGCAATTTTCATGGATTTTAGCACTTGTCTTTGCTCATTACTTGGCACCAAACTCATATTATTTTGGTCTGGTTTATTATTATTATTAATATTGTACCAATGTGTGAAAACAAGACATCATTTTGGGCCAGTTTTTAATGGCTAGTAAGAATGAATGAATGATGTATTGTCTCAAAAGGGAAGTTATATAATGTAATAGAACATACACTAATGATAATAATGCATATTGATGAGATTGAGTTAATAGTACATGAACATCTTATATAGCAAACATTTAAAGCATAAACATAAGTTTGGAAGAAATATTTCAAGCGAAACGAAGAAGAGTTCAGGTGGTAGAGTGGTCGTTTAAAGCGTGTAAAAATGAGTATGGTTGAGGTAACCATGTGGGGTATGTCCTAATGGCCGCCACCAACACCACCTCCGAATCCACCACCGCCTCCAAAGCCTCCTCCAAAACCACCACCACCGCCACCGCCAAGTCCACCGCCACCTCCTAGCCCTCCTCCACCACCAAGTCCACCTCCTACACCTCCATTGTGACCAATCCCACCACCAAGTCCATTACCACCCCCAAGCCCACCACCTCCTCCAAGCCCATCACCACCTCCTAAGCCTCCTTGGTGACCAATCCCACCACCAAGTCCACCATCACCGCCAAGCCCGCCACCTCCTCCAAGCCCACCACCTCCTCCAACCCCATTACCACCTCCTAAGCCTCCTTGGTGACCAATCCCGCCTCCAAGTCCACCACCTCCTCCCAACCCACCACCACCACCAACACCGCCATCTCCACCCAACCCACCACCACCTCCAAGCCCACCACCACCTCCAAGCCCACCACCACCTCCAAGCCCACCACCACCTCCAAGCCCACCACCACCTCCACCCAACCCACCACCACCTCCTAAGCCTCCATGGTGACCTAAGCCGCCACCAAGCCCACCACCGCCACCAAGCCCACCACCGCCTCCTAAACCTACTTGATGCCCAAATCCACCACCAAGACCTCCCCCTTTCCCAAAACCCCCTTTAAAGCCATGTCTTATAATTTTCCCCAACAAACCTTTCTCCTCTTTCAATCCCTTAGCCACATCCCCCGAAACCATCCCATCATCACCAACCAACACAACCAAAACCACAACCACCACAACGCACCATCGCACTACAACAAAACCCATCAACCCTCCTCCAAAATACCCACAATAAAATTATCAAGAATCTATATGTAGAACACATACAACTACCCAAGTACCCGTTATATAGAGAGAGTGATCAGTGGATCAACACGTTTTAACTTTGGTTGAATCGAGCACATGGTGGGTCAAACGTAAAACTCCCAAAAGACTGTCATTAACATTGAATGCTGCACTGCCATTGGCGATCAAATTAAATTCTTCCAACTGCCCACAGTCCTTTTTACCAGAATCAAACTATTTGCCATTACGTTTATTTCAAGAGTACATACCAGTAGTTGTTGGGTTTGCTCCCCCATTAACTTCAAACACAACCTCAAAATTTTCAATTTTGTTAACAATTAAGTGCATGAATATATTTGGCATGAATTTTGATTCTGTAAGATCTAATTGCCGTTATTTGCTGATATAAAATGCTCAAATATTATATAATATTAATGAAGAAATCTATGAATCAAAACGTAAATAGTTCCAATGAACAATATAAACTTTGGAAATGATATCGCGTTGTAAAAAGTGGGAGTCTTCTTCTCCAACGGTTGGTGTGATTGGTATTTATTTGGAGAAAATTGTTTTGAAGTTAAAAATAATATTAATGATGCGTACTAGTAGGACTACATGACGAACTGAATCTTCAGCAAACAACTCGTGAACTGTCTGGCAGGAAATTCGTTTATGTTTGTTCGTTTAGTAAATGGACGAACAAGAAAATTTTATCGAACGAACATGAACACAAGCCTTGTTCGTTCATTTATGTTCGTGAACGTTCGATAATGTGTCCGTTTATGTTCGTTAATGTCCATTCGTGAATGTTCGATAATGTGTTCGTGTATGTTCGTTAATGTGTTCGATTATGTTCATAAATTTTGTGTTAGTTATTTTTTTGACAAGTATGTCAAGTGTTTTGGAATATTTATGTTACGCGTTTATTTATTTTTGGTAAATTTTGTTATAAAAATGTTGATTTCATTCTAAAATGATTATATGATCATTTATATTCGTTTGTATTCATGGATTCCTTGTGTTCATCATGTTCATGAACATTTGTTTGTTTTCGTTTGATTTTGTTTGTGTTCGTTTGCGTTCGATAAGTGTTCGTGAACAGTTCATGAACAAGTTTATTTCTTAATGAACGAACACGAACAAGACCTTGTTCGTGTTCATTCGATTCGTTTGCAGCCCTAAGTATATTACTAGTGCTCTTCTTAGCTCTCTTTTGGCATAAGATCAGGAAAAAAAAGCTAGATTACAAATCGGGATTATGGAGGAGACATTGTGATGCCCAACTACTCCACCAGGATGCCTTTGATGTTAACTCTACCTACCATAACCCTTTAATACTTAGAAAAAATCGATACTTAAGAAAGAAAACAGAAGATTAATCAATAATCACGTTACATGTGGCACCGTCGCCCAAGGCCACCGATAAGAATTAGCATTGTTCACCTCATTTCAAAATGTATGGTATACTAAAAAATTCTCCTCTAGGGGATGCAATGGGAAATAAAAAATTACAAAATTTTCATGTTTTACATAAGAGGTGTCTCTTGCAAAAAAAAAAAAAAAAGGTAATTATACGTTCTTAAGATCATAGTTAACTCTAAGTTGCTCAAAACTTGCGCATTCGAGAGTCCTATGTACCCGGCCTGTATCTTATTTTCTGTGTTTAACTTATAAAAAGATGATGCTTTAAGAAGAAAAATAATTGTGTGTTTAATTTCTGTAATAATTTACAAAGTTGTTTTTGTTTGATTTAGTAAGAAAATGATATTTAATAGGATTATACATACAAACGTATAAATTGAATATTAATGAATTAAAAAAAGACACAAAAAGTAAGATAAGAGGGAATATATAGAGCATTCGTAGTACTTTTTCCGTTCACGTACTAATAATTTAACTAAAAATCATCTCTTAAACAATTTATTTGTTTTCTAAAAAAATTTAACATTAGTTTTCCCAACCCTAACCGCTAACTATTTTATCATATTATCTGTTTAAAATTGATTTCTCATCACACATTATATATATTCTAATTACTAACTTGTATTTACATATTATTATACATATAGTACAACCATCTAATCTTTTTTTTTTATGTTAAACACCATACTTTTGCATCTTTTATGTTTTAACCTCTATAATTTTTTTTATTTTCAATTTTGTTCTCCTATACTTTTAATCTTTTACAAAGT
Source organism: Flaveria linearis (assembly GCA_024085815.1). Taxonomy (NCBI): domain Eukaryota; kingdom Viridiplantae; phylum Streptophyta; class Magnoliopsida; order Asterales; family Asteraceae; genus Flaveria; species Flaveria linearis. The sequence goes on from CM044006.1 coordinate 43,536,291, forward strand.
TTTCGCTTTACATTCTATTCTAAATTTTGAAAGCTAACACGCCGTAACGTGTTCGTGTGGTTCAACGTTGTTACACCTATTTTTTCCCGCTTACAGACCTCATCGTGAAGTGTGGGTCGTATATCGTTTTATTTATTGTTTTAGTGCTTTACATTTCACTTGTGTGGTTTAATGTTTTTACAACTACTTTTTGTTCGGATTTATATTTGTGTTTCTGATTCTTTCATAATAGGAGCTTTCGGTGTTGGTGTTCGCTGATTGTGATATGACATTAATGCTACTTGACATAGTTTACATCCTCCGCTGCAACGCAGGGACTTGATACTAGTTCATCCTAAATTACAAAACACTCGAACAATGAAGTATTTTCTACAAACGTATATACCTGCAAAATTAAAAGGTGGAGGCGAACTAGATTAATTCACATTCAATTGGACCATAGCAATGTGCAAATGAAGAAACCTTGCAGTAATGTAGATAGCTTTAATGTTCGGAAATAAATACAAAGGACTGATGTTACAAAATTGTCTAACACGAACTTCCTAGATGATTTCTAGTGATGAGTGGTTAATACTGATGAGTACTTACTAGTGATCAATGTTTGCTACCAAATAGATTTTCTATAGAAGCTTTAGAAGATCAAACAAAATGATAAAGAAGATTATATTTATCTTTATTTAATATTTATCCCTCGTTCTTTTATAACCTTGTTAATACTTGGGATTCTCATTGTCATTTTAACAAGGATTTGTTACAGTATATGCGAAGGAATTTTAATCAAACAAAAGGCTGTTAGTAATCAATTGCTTTACTTTTCTAAACCATTGCTTTGTGTTCTAGGTGTTCTTGATTGTTTTTGTCTGTAATCATGATTATAATTTCAGTGTTGACGCATTAAGCAAAATTAATCAAAAGAATATGCGTTAAGCAATTCTAAAATGTGGTATTAGAGCTTTGATCTTGAATCAGATGATCTTTGATTCAAAACATGTTCCTTTGCTTGTTTTGATCATCAAAACCATCATACTAAATCCTAACAAGAATTTGTCAAAATGGATAGCGTTAATAACGGATATACCAATAAGCCATTAAAACTTGACGAACCGAGTAATCTAAATGGAAGAGAGGATGATGAGCTTTCTTGATATCTATTATATTAAGTGATGGAATTCAATCTAAAATTAGCCGCACGCAACCTATTTAGTTCCGAGTTGTAGCTTCTAAAGATATTAAACAATATACGTATGATCCTAAGAAGATGTCCATTGATAGGAAAGCTAGCACTAAGATAATTCCTACATCCTTGCCTTATAGCATCTATCAAGACCTACTCCACTAGAAATTTGCACATGAATTGGGGGACAACCTGTTGGAACTCATCAAAGAGACTCCTTATGTGCAGGAAAAACATGACCAACAACATACAAGTACAATAATATGAGACGTTCACATATCTACATGTTGAATCCCTATCGTGATAGTTTGGGAGGTTCACGCGCCTAATCAATGAGTTGAAGATTTGTGAGAGAAATACAAAAATTGAGATCTTCTCAACAAGTTCATGAGATCACTACCTAACCAATATAAAGATAATCACTATTATGATTAGAAAAAGAAAATACCTCTTCCAACTCATCCTATCCCAACTAGGGCTGTTCAAACCGCTCGACGATCGCTCGACATTCGTTCGGAATTTGCTCGAGAAATGCTCTTTCGAATTTTTGCTTGGTTGTAAACGAGCCGATCGGATCGGATCGGTTTGTAAACGAGCCAAGCACGAGCAAAGGTCCGCTCGGTTCGGTTTGGATCGAATTAATATGTATATATAGTTTATATGTTGCATCTAGTAGATTTGACCCATTATATACAAATACATAATTATACTTTTATGCATACTTAATCAATCAATCTAGTAAAAAATTCTATATTAAGCATAACAGTGAAATCCTAAGTCGTTAAGAGATATTTTTTTGATCGTCTTTCGCTCTCACCATCATCGTTATCTACGCTATCCGTGTTATTGGCTACAGCCTTAACTTCATCGTCACCCATAACGTATTGTAATCCATGAAAATATTATGTAATGAAATGTAACTGATTTTTAGGTCATTAAACCTTATTCGATGCAGTATAAATCATATGACACATAAGATAGTTGGGTTGTATAAACTGTTCGCCGCTCGTTTGCGTTCCCTCGACGCTCGCTCGAAAATTTAACGCTCGAAAAATGCTCGTTCGATTTGGAAACGAGCCAAGCACGAGCAAAGGTCCGCTCGGTTCGGCTCGGCTCGTGAACAGCCCTAATCCCAACTATGTTCATCCAAACATATTAAGGCTAGTGGAGGAGGTATTTTTGACAGCCTCTTATTCTATTTAGATCTTAAGAAGACCACTTTAAAAGACCATATCAAATACATCCATGTAATCTAGAATATGCTGATCTTTGAAGTCAAATGGCTTTTGTATCATTAAGACTGAGAAAGTTCACAAGAAGGACATATAAAAGCTTCTGGGGTCATCGGGTGACAGTGAATAAGCTAATGAATAACTTTGACAAGTTCAAAACTAAGTAATACATTAACTTCAAGAAGTCTTAACCTTTTACATCAGTATCCAAATTACCCAAGGTTATTCCTACACTTTCTACAATCATGTTGAGAATCCTCGACAGCGCAAGAGTTCATGATAGGAGATGCATCATTTGCACTTACGGCGAATGAGATAGATGTAAATTTGTACTTCTTGTTATATTGAGACCACGTCTTGAATTCCCAGTTTATGTAGCCAAGAGTTAAAAAAATTGAATGGAGAAAGGTCGTAATCCAAGTTTAGGGCAAGATGAATTAGTGGAATATTAAACTCATAATGCAGATTAGACTTGTCCTAAAATTGGAACAAGTTATTTTTGAATGATTTGAAAACTAAGACTATGTAGAAGCATGGGCAGACCTACCGTTTGGGTAAAGGGGTACCAATGAAACTTTTTTTATAATAGTATTTATACGATTTAATTCCGCTCAGCTTCAAATGAAATTTTGACACCAACCCCATAAAATGTTAAGACCAGCCCAAAAAAATTTTTATCATCAAACCAAGAAAATTTAAGTTTAAATAATAACTTTTACTAATATATCTGTTATAAACAATTTAACAATATAAAATAGTTAATATAGATAAATCAAGCCCAATTAAATAAACTAATTTGAATAATTTAAGTCCAAAGCAAACAATTAATTCTTATACTCCTTTAACTATTGATTGTTAAGCTTGTCTAACTAAACAAAGTTAAATTTATACTCATTTTAAGGTTTTCGAATAGATTGATTTGGATAATCTTTTTAGCAACCCTATCACACTAAAACCAATTCCCTATTATCATCCTAATCATAGAGATGTTTTGTCTCTATTATGTAATATTAATTACACTTAAGGTGTTTTTATTATGTATTTATAATATTTAACATGGTTTTATCATTTTATTTCATGATCCGACTCAACTTGATCCACATCAAATTAAAAAGTATTAATATTTAACTATATTCAACTAACCCTCAAAATTTTTATATCCTCAACAGATGAAGAAAAATGAAATATAGTTTGAAGTTTGAATTCCTTTAAGATTTCTTATCCAACTCATTTGCATTTGTAGCCCACCCCTCTAATATATATTATTTAGTGACAAAAAAATTATAAGGAAATGATGTGACCTTCTCCAACAATGACCTGTTTAATTTGCTCATCATGATTGATCATTTGTAGACCAACACACTCACCATCTATCACATTGCATCAATTTATGTATGGATCAAATTTGGCAAATTAACCATATTATGAAGTTATGAACTACAAAATTAGTAAATCTCACTGTATAGTTTATATTGCATAACATCATTCTATATGCTTGCCTCAATTGGCCCAATAAATGTTTCTCTTTGCGCCAAGATCAGCATTGACAAATGGGCCAATACCAACTTTGTTTTCATTTCATTTACTAGCCTATGTATAAACCGGATTTTTATAATAAAAAAAAGCTGGTTCGAGTTGAAAAACAAACCGGTTTGGTCAATGTTGGTCAAATTGGTTTGGGTTAGCCGATTTGGATATGAAAAATCCGGACCCTATTTTTTGTATGTCGGGTTGAATGTCATGGATTAACTTGCTCCGGTGATAGCATGCAAATTGAAGACGTGAATATGTGGGCATGTAGCTTCCCCACGTGTAGCTTCACGTGCATTTTCTTTTAATTTCGAGTTTTTATGTGTTTTTCTTTGCTTCCTTCAATATAATCTCCACATGAGTTAAAAAATCAGAGTGGTATCTTATTATTACTAAAATGTTGACGTGTTTCTATTTGCGAGTGACCGGTTTTCATATACACACACACATATATACATATACACACACATACATACATACATACATACATACATACATACATACATACATACATACATACATACATACATACATACATACATACATACATACATACATACATACATACATACATACATACATACATACATACATACATACATACATACATACATACATACATACATACACACATACATACATACACACATACATACATACACACATACATACATACATACATACATACACACATACATACATACATACATACATACATACATACACACATACATACATACATACATACATACACACATACATACATACATACATACACACATACATACATACATACACACACATGTATATATATATACACACACACGCATATATATACATATATATACACACACACACATACATGTATATATGTATATGTATATTTATATATATATGAATATATATATATGTGTGTGTGCGCGCGTATATGTATCTATATATATATGTGTGTGTGTGTGTATGTATATATATACATATAAATAAATATATACATATACACATATATATATATACATATGTATATATACATATACATATGTATATATACATATGTATATACATATACATATGTATATATACATATGTATATATACATATGTATATATACATATATACATATGTATATATATATACATACATATGTATATACCTATATATATATATACATATGTATATATATACATATGTATATATACATACATACATATGTATATACCTATATATATATACATATGTATATATATATACATATGTATATATACATATATATATGTACATATGTATATATACATATGTATATATATATACATATGTATATATATATATAGGTATGTATGTATATATATACATATGTATATATATACATATGTATATATATATAGGTATATACATATGTATGTATGTATATATACATATGTATATATGTACATATACATATGTATATATACATATGTATATATATATGTATATATACATATGTATATATACATATGTATATATATATATACACATATGTATATATACATATGTATATATATGTATATATACATATGTGTATATATATATATACATATGTATATATATGTATATATGTATATACATATGTGTATATATATATATATACATATGTGTATATATATATATACATATGTATATATATATATATACACATATGTATATATACATATGTATATACATATGTATATATATGTATATATACATATGTGTATATATATATATACATATGTATATATATGTATATATGTATATATGCATATATAGATATATCTATATATATGTATATATATGTACATATGTGTGTGTGTATATATATATGTATATATGTATATATATATATATATGTATATATATATATATATATATGTATATATATATCTATACCTATATCTATATATGCATCTATACATATATATATATATATGTATCTATATATACGTATATATAGGTATATATATGTATATCTATATATATCAATATACATATATATATATGTATATATATATACACACACACACACATATATATATATGTATGTATATATATGTGCATATATCTATATATATGTGTGTGTATATATATATCTATATACATATATATATATATGTAGATATATATATATATATACATATACATATATATATATATTATATATATATATATAGACATACATATATAGATACATATATATACATATATAGATACATACATAGATACGTATATAGATATATATATATACATATATAGATACATATATAGATACATATATATATACATATATAGATACATATATATATATTATATATATATACATACATACATACATACATACATATATATATATATATCTATATATATATGTGTATATATATGTATGTATGTATGTATATCTATATATAGGCTTGGTTCGAGTGGGTTTGGGCTTGGAAATCGTCGTGTAGCGGGTCTAAACGAAACTCTTCTTCTTGGTCTAGTTTGTGTGAGTTCTAGGACCCCTCTTTTACTTGTTTTCAACTAATTTGGGACTTGAACACATAGCAAACCCATTTTTGTATTTGTGTGTGTTTGACCCATTTGGATGTGTTTGCGTGTGATGCGTTTGGAGTTTGTTTTCGGGCTTGTGTGTGCTTGAATGGTGTTGTGGTATGCATTCCTAAGGTTTAGGATGGTTGATTTGGGCTTAGAATGGGTTTGGATGAGCTTGGAGGTCGAAAATGGCAGATTGGGTTCAGAATGAACTGCGTTCTGCATCAGCTAGGGCTGGGCGACCGACTGGAGGCCATATGGCCGAATGGGGTGCGATTGGGGTTCATTCACACGATTGAGGGTCCATTCGCATGATGTAACACCCGGATATTTTCTTTGAAGCCGACAAAAGAAGAAAAAGAAATAAAGTCCAAAGTCGGGGGACCAAACTCGCCAACGCGAGAAAGTTGGGTAAATGGGGATATTTGATGGGTGAGGGCAACCCTTACCCTCTCCCCACACCCATGTTTCAGCCAGGAAGAGAGAAAGAAGAGAGAAAAGGAAGAAAAGAGAGAAGAAAGCTTGGTTCGAGTGGGTTCGCGCTTGGAAATCGCCGTGTAGCGGGTATAAGCGAAGCTCTTCTTCTTGGTGTAGTTTGTGTGAGTTTTAGGACCCCTATTTTACTCGTTTTCAACTGATTTGGGGCTGGAACACATAGTAAACTTGTTTTTGTATGTGTGTGTGTTTGACCCATTTGGATGTGTTGATGCGTTTGGAGTTTATTTCCGGGCTTGTGTGTGCTTGAATGGTGTTGTAGCATGCATTCTAAGGTTTAGGATGGTTGATTTGGGCTTAGAATGGGTTTGGGTGAGCTTGGAGGTTGAAAATGGCAGATTGGGTTCGGGATGAACTGCATTCTGCATCAGCTAGGGCTAGGCGACCGACTGGAGGCCATACGACCGAATGGAGTGTGATTGAGGTTCAGTCGCACGAGTGAGGCTCAATCGCACGATTAGAGGGCCAGTCGCATGGGGAGTCATGTAACTGAGGGTCCATTCGCATAAGTGCTCATTCGCATAGTGTCCATCCGCATGAGGTCCATTCACATAGGTGCTTATTCGCATAGTGTTCATCCGCATGAGGTCCATTCGCATAGGTGCTTATTCGCATAGTGTTCATCCGCATAAGGTTCATTCGCACGAATGGGTGTTCATCCGCATTGGTGTTAATCCGTATTGGTCCATTCACATGATGTCAGTCGCATGGAGGCCATGCAACTGAAGGGTGCCCATACGCCTAAAAGGGCTATTGTACCAGAGGAGAAGCATAGTTTAATTACTGACTTTCGGGGGAAAGTGCAGATGTAAGTTTTGACGTGGAAGTTCCCGTAAGTACATGTAAGATGGTCGTCGAGGCCTTAGAAGTTACGTTGGCATGATGATGATGATGTTGCATGTTTATGCATGATGCATGCTATGTATGATGTTGCCCTGCATGATGATGATGACTATGTATGTTGATGTCCCTTATTATGATGAATGTTTATCTTTCCTGTGGCTTTACGTTTTCCGTTAATGAATGAATGAAAAGTATTATGTAACGTAAAGTGAAAGATAATGAAAGAGGAACATGATGAACGAATGCATGCATTAATAATGAATGAGAGTAAGAAAGGCTTGCAAGCAAACGTATGAGGTGAGCGACCTTGTTATTGCAACAGACTCGAAATGGGATCCTTGTCATTCGACCTCAGTAATTGTGGCTGTGTGCCATGAAGAGGGTAAAGCTTGACACTATGATCAACCATTGTATAGAACCATTGCTGCATACCTTAGGTGCTGTGGCTAAGAGGTGCGGTGCACCATTATAGAAGGTCCATGATAGGCCTAGGTCCAGTACCATAAAACCGAAAGGTATTGCACATGGCAATGGTACACCTAAACTTTACCTTAGGTACTGTGGCCAAGAGGTGCAGTACACCGTTATAGAAGGTCTATAATAGGCCTAAGTCCAGTACCATGAAACAGAAGGGTAAGGTTTATGGTTGATGGAAAGAAAATAGGTAATGATGAAAGAGTAAGTATGACAAGAAAGTACGATGAATGAACGAAAGTTAAAGTATGAACGGATGAAAGTAACGAACGGACGAAATATAATAACACAGTACGAAACGGGATCCTTGTCACTCGACCTCAGTAATCATGGCTGCGTGCCATGAAGAGGGTAAAGTTTGACAGGATCTATATAGAAGTAAAAGATAATGAATGATGTACGTCGAATGAATGAAAGAATGAATGATGAAGATAATAATGATATTATTAATGTGTACGTATGATATATGATTACGTGAAAGAAAAGAAACGGTCTTAACGCAAGTAAAGTATTTTATTTATAAAACTAGAACTCACTCAGCAACGCTGACTTTTTATGTGATTCCAGTTGGCAGGTAATGATTGCTGAGGATGGCATGGGGTGGCTACTCAGCTCTTTTGGATGACATCCATTTATATAATGCCTTTGTGATGTAATGCAGCAATGTATTTTGTAACTGATTAACGATGTGTTATTTTGCAAAAGCTTTTATAATGAAATGAGATGTCATTTTGATTGTTTCCGCTGTAATGTTTATATAAGATAAATAAAAATGTATGTTTTGTGCGATGATCGACCAGCTATAAGCGTCCCGGGAACGGGGCCTTACAAGTTGGTATCAAAGCTAAAATTTAAGTGAAACGGATAAATTTCCAAAATAAACCTAATCTTAAACTGAGAATGCGACGGAAAGGGAAGGGATGCCAATCTGAGTAGCTGCGTGCCATCATGTATTTTCGTTAATGTTAACCGGTATTTTATGCGCATGGTATGTTGTTTATGTGTTGCTGGTAGATTTAGATACTGATGTAGTCAGGATAGGTAATGCTCGGGGTACGAAGAGTAAAGTAAGTGGTTAATCACAACTGGCCACTGTAATTAGGGACTTATTATACTTGACATAAACTGAGCTATTCCCTTGAATGACCGTGTTGGTGTTTGAATCTTTCAGTGTGTGTTCAAGGATAGCCGGTGGTGGATCATCCAAAGCCTCGCGTGATGGACTTGATGCTGCATCGCGGCCTAAAAGAGGAAGGCCTAGAGTTGAAAAGGTGGTTCCTGAAGAACTCGAGACCCCTAACCCGGAGGGTGTAGATGAGAGCGCCAATCTGAGAGCCTCGGTAAAGGAGGCTATAGTGGAGGAGGTTCATCAAGTTATGCAGATGATCTTACCGTCTATGGTGACTGAAGTGATTAAGGCTGTACGGGAAGGAGAACGGAAAGAGAGGAACAAGTCCTCAGGAGGACGGTAGCAACCAGAGCCTGAAATGGTTCTTTTTGATGATGAAGAAAAGGAAGAAGAGGAGCCTGCGCCGGAGGCGGCACGAGGCTGTAACTATGGGGTGTTTCAACGAGGCAAGCCCCTTACTTTTGATGGTAACGGCACTGCTACTGCTGCTCACCGATGGGTGAGAGAGAGGAAGTTGTATTGAATATCAGCGAGTGCCGGGAGGAGCAAAAGGTGAAGTTTACTTCCCATTCTTTTGTGGACTCCGCTTTATGCTGGTGGGACAACATAGTCCAAGCTGAGGGTAGCAGGGCTATTGGGAGGATGAGATGGTCGGAGCTGAAGAAGTTGGTTATTGAGGAATTCTGTCCTCATCGGGAGATGGACAAGGTTGAGAGGGAGTTCCTGTAGCTGGAGTCGGGAACCATGACACACCAACAGTACACCACAAAGTTCAACGAGATGGCACGTCTGGTGCCGGATCAGGTGACGCCTCTGTCATGAAAGATTAAGAGGTACATTCAGGGTTTGCCAGCGGATATTTGCAGACACATGATCGCTGCCCGACCGAGCACGTTTAGGTCGGCAGTGGATTTGGCAGGGGGGTTATATGATAAGAGGGTTGTTTTGGTGGTGGCTAAGCGTAGCAGGAAGGGTGGTGGTGATCAAAACTAGAGTGGGAAGAGGTTTGGTCGGGGTGATGCCTTGACAGGCAACAAGAAGGCACGGGTGGATGACCGCCTTGTGGTCACATCGGGTGTGGGTATGAAGAAGTGCAGTAGGTGTGGGAGAGAGCATAGTGGGGAATGTAGGCTCGGGTCGAACGTGTGTTTCAGATGTGGGAAGTCGGGGCATATAGCCAAGGATTATCGTGCGGTCCGGTGCTTTAACTGTGGCGTGGAGGGCCACGTAAGTAAGGATTGTAAGAAGCCTAGGGCTGAGGGTTCCAGTGAAGAAGACGAGGAGTGAAGGATCGAGGGGGAGCGCCAGGGCATTCACTATGACACAAGAGGAAGCTAGGACGGACCCTGATGTTGTGTCCGGTACGTTTCTAGTGAACCAAACTTTAGCTTCTGTGTTATTTGATTCGGGTGCTAATAAAAGTTTTGTTTCTGCTGCTTTCTGTGCTAAACTGCCTGTTAGTAGTAGACGTGTTGACACGCCCTTTGATGTAGAAACTGCCATAGGTAAGTCTACCAGGATTTCTGAGATGATAGAGAACTGTGATGTGGAATTAGAAGGTCATAAGTTTCCTTTTAGACCGTTTGTGATGATCCTAGGTGGTTTCGATTTAGTTCTTGGGATGGATTGGTTAGCGGATTTCGAGGCAAATATAGTATGTTGCAAGAAGATGATTCGTTTGGTAGCATCTGATGGAAGTTCGGTAACTGTTTATGGGGATCGGGTCACGACGATCCCGAAAGTAATCTCAATGGCGGTGGCGGGAAAGTGTATGAGGCGTGGATGTAGCGCCTACTTGTGTTATGTAAAGGATGTGGAAACGCCAACACCACAACTATCTGATGTTCCGGTGGTGTGTGACTTTCCAGACGTGTTCCCAGAAGACTTATCAGGAGTGCCACCTGACCAAAAGATTGAGTTTCAGATTGATCTGATACCAGGTGCCTAACCTGTTGCCAAGGCACTGTATCGTGTGGCTCCGACTGAGATGAAAGAGTTGATGGAGCAATTGCAAGAGCTGCTTGATAAGGGGTTATTAGACCGAGTATCTCTCCTTGGGGTGCTTCGGTCTTATTCGTAAAGAAGAAAGACGGTAGCATGAGGATGTGTATAGACTACCGTGAGCTGAACAAGTTGACGGTGAAGAATCGGTACCCGTTACTGAGGATTGATGATTTGTTTGATTAGCTTCAAGGCGCCAGTTGGTTTTCAAGGATAGATCTTCGATCTGGCTACCATCAGCTAAAGGTGAAAGAGCAGGATATTCCTAAAACAACTTTTTGCACGCATTACGGTCATTATAAGTTCCTTATTATGTCTTTCGGTTTGACCAATGCGCCAGCTGCTTTTATGGATCTGATGAACCGAGTGTGTTGGCCGATGTTGGATAAATCAGTGATTGTGTTTATTGATGATATCCTGATTTATTCAAAGAGCGAGATAGAGCATGCCGGTCATATTCGAGAGGTGTTGGAGAACTTGAGAAGGAGAAGTTGTATGCCAAGTTCTCTAAATGCGTGTTTTGGTTGCGCAAGGTTCAATTCTTGGGTCACATGGTGAATCCGGAGAGGATTATGGTGGATCGAACAAAGGTGGAAACGGTGATGCAATGGAAGTCTCTAAAGACGCCATCCGAGATCCGTAGTTTCTTGGGTTTGGCGGGTTGCTACAGGAGATTTATCCAAGACTTTTCCAAGATCGTTTGTCCACTAACCAAGTTGACCCGGAAAGATGTGAAATTTGTATAGGGTCAAGCTCAAGAGAAGGCGTTCGAAGAATTGAAGACGAGATTGACTCAAGCTCCTGTTCTGTCATTACTCGATGGAAGTGAAGATCTGGTGGTTTATTCGGATGCTTCCTACTCGGCATTTGGGTGTGTGTTAATGCAGAGAGGAAACGTTATAGCCTACGCATCCCAACAATTAAAGGTTCATGAGGTTAACTATCCTACTCATGACCTGGAGCTAGCAGCTGTGGTCTTTGCACTAATGATTTGGAGGCACTATCTTTACGGGACGAAGTGACCTATTTTCACTGACCACAAGAGCTTGAAGTACCTCTTCGAGTAGAAGGACTTGAACATGAGGCAGAGAAGATGGTTGGAGCTCATAAAGGATTATGATTATGAGATCCATTATCATCCGGGCAAAGCCAACGTGGTGGCGGACGCCCTTAGCCGAAAGGAGAGACCCGAGCCGATTAGGGTGAAAGCGTACCAGTTGATTATGACCTCTGAGGTGATGAATCAAGTCAAAGAGTTTCAAGATGAGGCATTAAAAGAAGAACGTCTTAACTCTGAAAGGATGAGAGGTCTGGTTGCGGAATTGGGTGAAAACACACTCGGTGTTAAAACCCGATTCGGGCGGATGTGGATTCCTCGTTTTGGGGATCTACGCATGAAGATTATGGACGAAGCTCATAAGAATCGATACTCTATTCATCCCGATGCTACAAAGATGTACCAAGATATGAAGAATGATTATTTGTGGTCGGGTATGAAGCGTGACGTGGTGGATTATGTGAGTAAGTGCCTTACTTGCTTGCAAGTGAAGGCCAAGCATCAGAAGCCGTATGGGAAGATCCAACCTTTGGATATACCGGAATGGAAGTGGGAGCACATCACCATGGATTTCATTATGAATCTACCGCGTACCCAGAAAGGGTATGATGCTATATGGGTGATTGTTGATCGCCTGATGAAGATTGCTCACTTTCTTCCAATCCACGAGACATATTCATCTGAGAGGTTGGCTGATCTGTTCATCAAGGAAATTGTAACTCGTCATGGTGTGCTGGTGTCTATTGTGTCCGATCGTGACACCCGGTTTACATCCAAATTCTGAAAGAAATTCCACGATGCCATGGGGACGAGGTTACATATTAGCACGGCTTATCATCCCCAGACTGATGGTTAGTCAGAAAGGAACATTCAGACATTGGAGGACATGCTTCGGGCATGTGTGATTGATTTTGGGGGAAGTTGGGATGACCACTTACCGTTAGCTGAATTCTCATACAGCAACAACTATCATGCCAGCATTAGTATGCCACCTTATGAGATGCTATATGGTAGGAGATGCAGAACACCCGTTTGCTGGGGTGATATTGGTCACAAAGAGTTAGGGAGCATCGAGGTGATCGAGGTTATGACTGGAAAGCTTGAAAGGATCAAGGCCTTCATGAAGGTAGCCAAAGATAGACAGAAGTCATACGCTGATAAACAACGCAGACCGATTGAGTTCTAAGTGGGTGACCGGGTTATGTTGAAGGCCTCATCTTGGAAGGGTATCATTCGGTTCAGAAAGCGGGGCAAGTTGAGCCCGAGGTATATAGGCCCCTTACGAATCATTGCTCGAGTAGGAGATGTGGCCTATAGATTGGAGTTAACAGATGAGTTAAGTGGAATTCACCCGACATTCCATGTATCTCATATGAGAAAGTGTTTGGCAGATGAAGACATGGTTGTTCCCCTGGAGGATATCGAAGTAGACGAAAGGCTCAATTATATGGAGCAACCAGTGGCAATCATCGATCGAAAAGAGAAGAGGCTGAGAAATAAAGTGGTTCCTCTTGTGCGTGTACAGGGGAAGCACAGGAAGGTGTCCAGTCAACATGGGAGACCGAATAAGAAATGAGACAGCATTACCCACGTTTGTTTGAGGAATAACAGGTTTCGGGGATGAAACCTATATAAGGGGGGTGGACTTGTAATACCCGGATATTTTCTTTGAAGCCGGCGAAAGAAGGAAAAGAAATAAAGTCCAAAGTCGGGGGACGAAACTCGCCAACGTGAGAAAGTTGGTTTAATAGGGATATTTGAAGGGGGAGGGCAGCCCTTACCCTCTCCCCACACCCATATTTTAGCCAAGAAGAGAGAAAGAAGAGAGAAAAGGAAGAAAAAAGAGAAGAAAGCTTGGTTCGAGTGGGTTCGCGCTTGGAAATCGCCATGTAGCGGGTCTAAGCGAAGCTCTTCTTCTTGGTGAAGTTTGTGTGAGTTCTAGGACCCCTATTTTACTCGTTTTCAACTGATTTGGGGCAAGAACACATAGTAAACCCGTTTTTGTATGTGTGTATGTTTGACCCTGATGTGTGCTAGACTATACTGAATTAGACTAACAAATAAAACTCTAACTAGACACTAAAAAGCTTTAAATTTATAAAACTAAGACTCGATCCTAAGCAACACAACCGGCAGTGTACCGGTCGACTGCAGAATAGCTATTAAGTCCGAGTTATCGAACCCAAAGACTTCTGTATGGAAAACGTAAACTGAACTTACCTAAGACTCGACTAAAAATACTAAATGAAGGTAAATGGGGGGTTTGTTTTTAAATTACTTTAAAAGAACTAAGACTGGACAGAAAACAAGGAATTGACTAGATTTAAATCAGGAGAAGAAAACACTACCTAGGCAAGAATCCTATACATGTTTTGGCTTTTCTTCTAACGGTTTTGGAAATACTTGTGTAACCGGGATCTGAAGATACTAACTTAAAAGGGACCTAGAGAAACCTCGACACTTTCAAGGGAAGCAACTAGATTGACCTGATAAGCCGATAAAACACCGTTAATGGATTCCCCTCACAGGTTCTCCAACTATGCTAACAAGGCACCCGAAAGACACTCTACCTCACGGCGCAAGTGACTCAATACCCTAAGACAGACACTCTACTTCACAGCGCGAGCGGTCCTAAGGCAAGGGGATAGATATCGGGTGACTGATCAGATTCAGTAAACAAGATGTGAAGGGTAAACTAGACAGAACTCCTCACAGAGACTCTAACCTAGCAATCGCAACACACTAGACAAACCGATAACCTAATCAACTTCACAGTATTAAGATTAGTTGCATATTTAGTTAGTCAATTTCAAGACAAATCATTCCAATGACTCACTACGTCTAGCAAATCATCCAAAATCGCAAACATATAGTAAATGACCTAGCATGTACCTATTCTATGACAGACAATCACCAAGGAACACGTGGAATGATAAATCACTACTCAAAACTGATCTAAACACACGTCCACAACTGATCATTCAAACCAATATCTTCTCATTAGCAATTAAACACAATCATTGTTCCAAAAACCGATAAAATTCATAATCAAACATGCATATTCATCAAAACCTAGGTAGCTATAGAAGTTTACCCAAGAACCATATCAAAACAGTAGCTAAAGTTCATAAACAACTCAGTAAACATGATTCAAAAGCAAGAGTAAACAAGAAGAAGATGAAACCGATGAATAACACCCTTGAATCTTCAATCCTCTTGCTCAATCCTTGCTCCTTGATGCTTCCAATTGCTTGTTCTCTGCTTGGGATCTCCAAAATCGTCTCCTTTTTCGTCTGGAAGTCGCCTTCTGCCGTCCCCTCTCATTAGGTTTTTTTATAAAACCTTAAATAATGATCTAGGGCAAAATTTCTCGGTTTAGCAATCTTAGCGCGTCGCCAAAATAACCACAAAAATCTTCGCTACGCGCTAAAAACAAAATAGTCGATTTCTGACGCGGGAATCTTGGCGCGTCTCTCAGATCCTTTCATAATCTTGGCGACGCACCAAGATAAGGATTTTCAGAAATCTCCCATTTGACCAAGCTTCTTCCGTTCCTTAGCTCGCATGCTTGTTTATTCTTCAAAAATCAACCATTTACGCTCCTTGAATCACAAATACCTGCAAATACACAAATACGTAAATAGAAACCGAAAACTAATAAAAACGGAAAATAAAGACTAAAAATATATACAGAAATCGCATGAAAAACATATGTGTTTTGCAACACATCAAACATCCCCACACTTAACTCTTTTTCGTCCCTGAAAAAGTATTATGCTATGGAATCATAATCAGGTTTAAATCCGGTTCTCAAAAAAAATTCAGGATAACGGCTTATATTAAGATCTAATAACATGTTGACCGCGATCACAGGTATATTTGTCCTCTTAAACCCAACCGCCGATCATTCAGGTCCCCAATCGTATTGCAATTAAGTTCAAGTGTTTGATTAATTCATTATGGGTCTCACACTTCGGTACCTATTCCCGTTTCAAGCTTTCTAGGTACAGAATAAATCAAATTTCTAAGATTTTTCTACCACCGTAACCCACTACCCAACTGTAGTCCCTCTATCTCTAGATGGAATTTGTTTGTGCCCCTTTTGGCATCTTTTCTGAGCTTTTCTCAATATATTTTTTTTTCTGAGCATTGCCTTATTATACCTAATTCTCAGAGGCGTTGCAAGCAAGAGTCACCATCCCCCGCAACCAACGCATGAGCCTTAAGCTTATTATACCCAATTCCTAGAGGTGTTGCAAGCAAGAGTCACCATCCCCCGCAACCAACGCATAGGCCTCAGGCTTTTAAAATTTCAAGTTCATTGCTCTCTTTTTTTTTTTTTTTTTTTTTTTTTTTTTTTTATGGGTGGATTTCCTAAGGGCGCCGCCTGTTAAAGCGTGCCTGCTAGAAAAACTACAGCTGGGTCTTAACCTACAGTGGTACCCCTTATACTGTCTACGGTTTGGCTTCCAATGGTGAGAACCCACAAGACTTAATATATTTAATTAAGTGTATTAAAAAACTCCTAGGATAACCTTACAAGATCAGCTGGGCCTACCCGCACATCCCAAATCAGACATGTTTTCAAGCAGTTATTCATCTTATATGTATACTATTTGAAAAACCGAACACCTGATTTTATCTATCATTTTCCATTTTTTTAATATATGCAAACATCAAAATCAGGGACAATTTTTTTTTTTTTTTTTTTTTTTTTTTTTGAAGAACTGACTCAATGAAATTAAAGCTAAGATACATGTCTTCCTATCCCCACACTTAATTTAAACATTGTCCTCAATGTTGAAACTAAAAGAAAGACATAAATAAAAAGAAGAGTTTTGGAAAAGACTTAGCTGGTAAAGCAGTGTCCAGCTGTGCAGAGTCTGAATCCAAAACCTCTGATCGTATAGCATTTCATTCGCGATCAGGAATCACTGGTTGCCTCCTTATAAAATTGTTGGATATATTCAGCCGAATGGAGATTGAGTACGGGTGAATTATTCCAGACCTGCAAAACAAACAACTAACAGGCAAACACAGCATCAAACAGACTCAATAATAAAAAAAAAAAAAAAAAAACGACTCACAAAACAGAGAAACACACGTATGAAATTCAAGTTGCTTTGAACAAGTGGAAAAATGGATGACATGATGGTAGAAGGTCGAAAACGGTGGAAAAATGGGTTAAATGGTGAAAATTAGGTAAAATAATAAAAAAAATTCAAAATTCTGGGATCCCTCGCGTGTCGCGAGGGATTAGGCATGAACATCGCGCTACGCGAGAGAAATCAAGCACCCTGGCGCGTAGCGCGAGGGTGCATTTTTTTCAGAAAGTTACGAAATTTTTCATGCCTTCGCCAAATTTTTGGCCCCAACCGTTTTTACCTCTTTTTAACATGAACCAAGTGGGAAAACTTACCTGGTAGCCTCCCGATCATGTGTCAAATCGCAACCATAAGATTGTTTCCCTGCAAATACTTAACAAGACACGAAAACAAAACACACGAAACACAAAAAACCGACACAAACTACCAAAAACCAACTCTACAAACTCTATAAACGAGTCATCACCCAAATATCACCAACTAGCTCAATCAGGAGGCTTCTCCTTTATCGATTTCAGCACCGCTTCTACCCTAAGCAGTAAACAAGCTTTCAACACCGAACAACTAAGCATGAATTTCTTGATCCTGTTGACTCCTTCACTCAGATCAGCCCACCAAGACTTAAATCTACTAGGTCCAAAACTCATCCTTAACAAATATCCTAGTAGTTTATCAACCCGAAACATCCCCACACTTGGGGTTTGGACTGTCCTCATATCACACTCATTCTTCCTATCTCTCTTTTTTTAGGAGGAAGCCTACACCTAGGGGAACTCTCAACACTCTCATCCACCTTCCCCACACTTAGGGTTTCACATGATGTAAGTACTTTCCTAATCTCTTGTTTACCTGCTAACAAAGCTTCTAAAATAACCAATTCACTTTCCGGATCAAACTCACAACTGTCCACATATTCAGGTAAACTTTCTAACTCTCCTACAAACTCATCCTCCCGGGAGTTACTACTCTCAACTTCTTCCTCAGCAATCACCCTCTCAAATTCTTCAACTATTCTATCTAACTCCTCATCTTCAGCATCTGAGTACTCTTGCAAACTACACACACTTCCAAACTCACTCCTTGAACTCTTTACAACTTCCTCAATCCTAGAAATCACAATTTCCTCAATAACTAGAGGTGGGACAACCGTTAGTGTCTCTGGTTCTGGGAAGTCATCTTGCTCACACTCACTTGCTAACTTAGCATCCATTGCCTTAAAATGCGATTCCCAATCAAATTGCCTCACCTCCTCCGGTGATGGAATGTAACGAGTAGTGCTACCAGGGATTTTCCTACCAATAGGGATGACAATATCAGCAACACTATCTAAAGGCTCACTATCCTCCGATAAAGTATCATGAAATTCGTCCATTATCGTCTCCGTTTTCGGGTATTGGGGAAAATCAGTCAGCTCTACTCCACTTATCATATCTCCATCCTCATCATCCTCTGACTCATCATCATCACTAAAATCTAAAGAAAAATCATAAATCCCTGGTTGAGTTTGCTCAACATCCTGCTGAACCGAAGGTGGGACTGAGATGTCCATTTTCGTCTCCGGCTCATCCTGAGTTTTATATTTTTCATTTAGCTCTACCTGCGGATCAGGATAATAATAATTTGGAGAATACCCCGATGAATTTGGGCAAAGACAAGTAAAATGGGGTCCTCCACAGATTTCACACATAATGACACTTACAGAAACAAGAAAACTAACTGAATCTACAGACTGAATATACAGACTCAATATACAAAATACTTAGCACAAATAGCAATTAAATCAAGTAAGTCCAATGAACGCAATCGCCAAGAAGTCCCCGGCAACGGCGCCAAAAACTTTGATGTGTGCTAGACTATACTGAATTAGACTAACAAATAAAACTCTAACTAGACACTAAAAAGCTTTAAATTTATAAAACTAAGACTCGATCCTAAGCAACACAACCGGCAGTGTACCGGTCGACTGCAGAATAGCTATTAAGTCCGAGTTATCGAACCCAAAGACTTCTGTATGGAAAACGTAAACTGAACTTACCTAAGACTCGACTAAAAATACTAAATGAAGGTAAATGGGGGTTTGTTTTTAAATTACTTTAAAAGAACTAAGACTGGACAGAAAACAAGGAATTGACTAGATTTAAATCAGGAGAAGAAAACACTACCTAGGCAAGAATCCTATACATGTTTTGGCTTTTCTTCTAACGGTTTTGGAAATACTTGTGTAACCGGGATCTGAAGATACTAACTTAAAAGGGACCTAGAGAAACCTCGACACTTTCAAGGGAAGCAACTAGATTGACCTGATAAGCCGATAAAACACCGTTAATGGATTCCCCTCACAGGTTCTCCAACTATGCTAACAAGGCACCCGAAAGACACTCTACCTCACGGCGCAAGTGACTCAATACCCTAAGACAGACACTCTACTTCACAGCGCGAGCGGTCCTAAGGCAAGGGGATAGATATCGGGTGACTGATCAGATTCAGTAAACAAGATGTGAAGGGTAAACTAGACAGAACTCCTCACAGAGACTCTAACCTAGCAATCGCAACACACTAGACAAACCGATAACCTAATCAACTTCACAGTATTAAGATTAGTTGCATATTTAGTTAGTCAATTTCAAGACAAATCATTCCAATGACTCACTACGTCTAGCAAATCATCCAAAATCGCAAACATATAGTAAATGACCTAGCATGTACCTATTCTATGACAGACAATCACCAAGGAACACGTGGAATGATAAATCACTACTCAAAACTGATCTAAACACACGTCCACAACTGATCATTCAAACCAATATCTTCTCATTAGCAATTAAACACAATCATTGTTCCAAAAACCGATAAAATTCATAATCAAACATGCATATTCATCAAACCTAGGTAGCTATAGAAGTTTACCCAAGAACCATATCAAAACAGTAGCTAAAGTTCATAAACAACTCAGTAAACATGATTCAAAAGCAAGAGTAAACAAGAAGAAGATGAAACCGATGAATAACACCCTTGAATCTTCAATGCTCTTGCTCAATCCTTGCTCCTTGATGCTTCCAATTGCTTGTTCTCTGCTTGGGATCTCCAAAATCGTCTCCTTTTTCGTCTGGAAGTCGCCTTCTGCCGTCCCCTCTCATTAGGTTTTTTTATAAAACCTTAAATAATGATCTAGGGCAAAATTTCTCGGTTTAGCAATCTTAGCGCGTCGCCAAAATAACCACAAAAATCTTCGCTACGCGCTAAAAACAAAATAGTCGATTTCTGACGCGGGAATCTTGGCGCGTCTCTCAGATCCTTTCATAATCTTGGCGATGCGCCAAGATAAGGATTTTCAGAAATCTCCCATTTGACCAAGCTTCTTCCGTTCCTTAGCTCGCATGCTTGTTTATTCTTCAAAAATCAACCATTTACGCTCCTTGAATCACAAATACCTGCAAATACACAAATACGTAAATAGAAACCGAAAACTAATAAAAACGGAAAATAAAGACTAAAAATATATACAGAAATCGCATGAAAAACATATGTGTTTTGCAACACATCAGACCCATTTGGATGTGTTTGCATGTGATGCGTTTGGAGTTTGTTTCCGGGCTTGTGTGTGCTTGAATGGTGTTGTAGTATGCATTCCTAAGGTTTAGGATGGTTTATTTGGGCTTAGAATGGGTTTGGATGAGCTTGGAGGTCGAAAATGGCAGATTGGGTTCAGAATGAACTACATTCTGCATCAGCTAGGGCCAGGCGACCGACTGGAGGCCATACGGCCGAATGGAGTGCGTTTGAGGATCAGTTGCACGAGTGAGGCTCAGTCGCACGAGTGAGGCTCAGTCGCACGACTCGAGGGCCAGTCGCATGGGGAGTCATGCGACTGAGGGTCCTTTCGCATAAGTGCTCATTCGCATAGTGTCCATCCGTATGAGGTCCATTCGCATTGGTGTCATTCGTACAGTGTTCATCCGCATGAGGTTCATTCGCACGATTGCGTGTTCATCTGCATTGGTGTTCATCCGTATTGGTCCATTCGCATGATGTCAGTCGCATGGTGGCCATGCGACTGAAGGGTGCCTATACACCCAAATAGGGCTGTTGTACCAGAGGAGAAACATAGTTTAATTACTGACTTTCGAGGGAAAGTGCAGATGTAAGTTTTGACGTGGAAGTTCCCGTAAGTACATGTAAGATGGCCGTAGGGGCCTTAGAAGTTACGTTGGGCATGATGATGATGATGTTGCATGTTTATGCATGATGCATGCTATGTATCATGTTGCCCTGTATGATGATGATGACAGTGTATGTTGATGTCCCTTATTATGATGAATGTTTATCTTTCCCATGGCTTTACGTGTTACGTTAATGAATGAATGAAAAGTATTATGTAACGTAAAGTGAAAGATAATGAAAGAGGAACATGATGAACTAATGCATGCATTAATAATGAATGAGAGTAAGAAAGGCTTGCAAGCAAATGTATGAGGTGAGTGACCTTGTTGTTGCAACAGACTCGAAATGGGATCCTTGTCATTCGACCTCACTAATCGTGGCTGTGTGCCATGAAGAGGGTAAAGTTTGACACTGTGATCAACCATTGTATAGAACCATTGCTGCATAGCTTAGGTGCTGCGTCCAAGAGGTGCGGTGCACCATTATAGAAGGTCCATGATAGGCCTAGGTCCAGTACCATAAAACAGAAAGGTATTGCACATGGCAATGGTACACCTAAACTTTACCTTAGGTACTGTGGCCAAGAGGTGCAGTACACCGTTATAGAAGGTCTATAATAGGCCTAGGTCCAGTACCATGAAACAGAAGGGTAAGGTTTATAGTTGATGGAAAGAAAAGAGGTAATGATGAAAGAGTAAGTATGACAAGAAAGTATGATGAATGAACAAAAGTTAAAGTATGAACGAATGAAAGTAACGAACGGACGAAATATAATAACACAGTACGAAACGGGATCCTTCTCACTCGACCTCAGTAAGCATGGGTGCGTGCCATGAAGAGGGTGAAGTTTGACAGGATCTATATAGAAGTAAAAGATAATGAATGATGTACGTCGAATGAATGAAAGAATGAATGATGAAGATAATAATGATATATCTATATGTACGTATGATGTATGATTGCATGAAAGTAAAGAAACGGTCTTAACACAAGTAAAGTATTTTATTTATACAACTAGAGCTCACTCAGCAATGCTGACTTTTTATGTGTTTTCAGTTGGCAGGTAATGATTGCTGAGGATGGCATGGGGCGGCTACTCAGCTCTTTTGGATGACATCCATTTATATAATGCTTTTGTGATGTAATGCAACAATGTATTTTGTAACTGATTAACGATGTACTGTTTTGCAAAAGCTTTTATAATGAAATGAAATGTCATTTTGATTGTTTCTGCTGCAATTTTATATAAGATAAATAAAAATGTATGTTTTATGCAATGATCAAACAGCTGTAAGCGTCCCGGGAACGGGGCCTTACGCACGATTGGGGATTCATTCGCACGAGTGGGGACCAGTAGCATGGGGAGTCATGCGACTAAGGGCCCAGTCGCATGGGGAGTCATGCGACTGAGGGCCCAGTCGCATGGGGAGTCATGCGACTGAGGGCCCAGTCGCATAAGTGTTCATCCGCATGAGGTCATCCGCATGGGTGTTCATTCGCTTGAGTGTTCATCCGCATGAGGTCCATTCGCATGATTGGGTATTCATCCGCATTGGTGTTCATTCGCATTGGTCCATTCGCATGATGTTCAGTTGCCTGGTGGCCATGCGACTGAAGGATGCCCATACGCCCAAGTAGGGCTGGTGTACCCGAGGAAAAGCGTAATTTAACTTCTCACTTTCGAGGGAAAGTGCAGATGTAAGTTTTGACGTGGAAGTTCCCGTAAGTTCAAGTAAGATGATTATTGGAGTCTTAAAGGCTATGTTGGGCATGATGATGTTGCATGTTTATGCGTGATCTATGTTATGTATGTATGATGGTGCCTTGTATGGCGATGACTTGGTATGTATATGTTTATGTCTATGTTCCTATTATGTATGATTATTTTCCCGTGGCTTTACGTTGAATGTTTATGATTGAATGAAAAGTATTATGTAACATAAAGTGGAAGATAATGAAAAGAGGAACGCAGTGAAAGAATGCATGCATTAATGAATGAATGAAAGTAAGAAAGGCTTGCAAGCAAATGTATGAGGTGAGCGACCTTGTTATTGCAACAGACTCGAAATGGAATCCTTGTCATTCGACCTCAGTAATCGTGACTGTGTGCCATGAAGAGGGTAAAGCTTGACACTGTGATTGACCATTTGTATAGAACCATTACTGCATACCTTAAGTATTGTGGCCAGAGGTTCGGTGCACTGTTATAGAAGGTCTATGATAGGCCTCGGTCTAGTACCAGGAACAGAAGGGTGTTGCGCATGGCAATGGTACACCTAAACCTTACCTTAGGTTCTGTGACTAGAGGTGCAATGCACCGTTATAGAAGGTCCATGATAGACCTAGGTCCAGTACCACGAACAGAAGGGTAAAGTTATGGTTTGATGGAAAGACGTGATGAAAAGATGAAAGAATGTGAAAGTTAAAGACGTACGATGAATGAACGAAAGTTAAAGGATGAATGAATGAAAGAACGAATGATGAAGATAATAACGATATTATCTATGTGTACGTATGATGTATGATCGCATGAAAGTAAAGAACAATTTTAATGAAATAAAAGTGTGTTTTATTATAAAACTAGAACTCACTCAGCAACACTGACTTTTATGTGTTTCCAGTTGGCAGGTAATGAATACTGAGGATGGCACAGGGCGGCTACTCGGCTCTTTTGGATGGCATTCTTTTGTATACTATTTTTGCATTATAAAACGAACAAATGATGTTTTATAATGAGTGTCGTATTAACATGCAAAAGCATTTAAATTGAATGAAATGTTATTTCATTATTTCCGCTGCAATGTTTATTAAAGTTAATGTAATTATATGTTTTATGTGCGATGATCGACCAGCTGTAAGCATCCCGGGAACGGGGCCTTCCCAAGTTGGTATCAGAGATAAAGTTTAAGTGAAACGGGTAAATTTTCAAAATAAACCTTAAGTTAAACTGAGAATGGGATGGAAAGGGAAGTGATGCCAATCTGAGTAGCTGCATGCAATCAGGTATTTTCTTAATGTTAATCGGCATTATTTGCGGGTGTTATATGTTATGTGCTGTTTGTGGATTTAAATACTGATGTAGTCAGGACAGGTAATGCTTGGGGTATGAAGAGTAAAGTAAGTGGCTAATCATAACTGGCCACTGTAATTAGGGACTTACTATACTTGACATAAACTAGGTTGTTCCCTTGAATGACCGTGTTGGTGTTTGAATCTTTCAGTGTGTGATAGAGGATGGCCGGTGGTAGATCATCTAAAGTGTCACGTGGTGGGCTTGGTGCTACATCACAGCCTAAAAGAGGCAGGCCTAGAGTTGAGAAGGTGGTTCCTGAAGGACCCGAGACCCCTCATTCGGAGGGTGGGGATGAGAGTGCAAACTTGAGGGCCTTAGTGAAAGAGGCGGTGGTTGAAGAAGTGCATCAGGTCATGCAGACAATCTTACAGTCTGTGGTGACCGAGGTGATTAAGGCAGTACGGGAAGGGGAAAGAAAAGAGAGGAACCGGTCTTCGGGAGGTCGGGAGCAACCGAAGACTGAGACGATTCCCTCCGATGATGAGGAGGAGAAGGAAGAGCCTGTGTAGGAGTCGACACGAGGCTGTAACTATGGGGCATTTCAAAGGTGTAAGCCCCTACCTTTGATGGAAATGGCACTGCTGCTGCTGCTCACCGATGGGTGAAGGAAATGGAAGCTGTTCTGAATATCAGCGAGTGCCGAGAAAACAAGAAGGTGAAATTTGCTGCCCACTCGTTTGTGGACTCGGCTTTGTGTTGGTGGGACAATATAGTCCAAGCCGAGGGTAGTCGGGCGATTGGGAGAATGAGATGGTCGGAGCTGAAGAAGTTGGTTATTGAGGAGTTCTGTCCTCATCGGGAGATGGACAAGGTTGAGAGGGAGTTCCTGCAGCTGGAGGCGGGAACCATGACATATCAGCAGTACACCATGAAGTTCAACGAGATGGCACGTCTGGTGCCGGATCAGGTGACGCCTCTGTCACAGAAGATTAAGAGGTACATTCAGGGTTTGCCAGCGGATATTCACAGGCACATGATCGTTGCCCGACCGAGCACGTTTAGGTCGGCGGTGGACTTGGCAGGGAGGTTATATGATGAGAGGGCTGTAGTGGTGGTGGCTGAAGGTAGCAGGAAGGGTGGTAGTGATCGAAACTAGAGTGGGAAGAGGTTTGGTCGGGGTGATGCCTCGACGGGTAACAAGAAGGCACAGGTGGATGACCGCCGTGTGGTCACACCGGGTGCGGGTACGAAGAAGTGCGGTAGGTGTGGGAGAGAGAGCATAGTAGGGAATGTAGGCTGGGGTCGAACGTGTGCTTCAGATGTGGGAAGGCAGGGCATATAGCCAAGGACTGTAGTGTGGTCCGGTGCTTTAACTGTGGCGTGGAGGGCCACGTAAGTAAGGATTGTAAGAAGCCTAGGGCTGAGGGTTCCGGAGTGAAGAAGACGGGGAGTGAAGGACTGAGGGCGAGCGCCAGGGCATTCACCATGACACAATAGGAAGCTAGGACGGACCCTAATGTTGTGTCGGGTACGTTTCTAGTGAACCAAACTTTAGCTTCTGTTTTGTTCGATTCTGGTGCTAGTAAGAGTTTTATTTCTGCTGCTTTCTGTACTAAGCTACCAGTTAGTAGTAGACGTGTTGATGCGCCTTTTGATGTAGAAACTGCCATAGGTAAGCCTACTAGGATTTCTGAGATGATAGAGAACTGTGATGTGGAATTAGAAGGTTATAAGTTTCCTGTTAGACCGTTTGTGATGATCCTAGGTGGTTTCGATTTGGGTTTTGGGATGGATTGCTTGGCGGACTTCGAGCGAATATTATATGTCGCAAGAAGATAATTGGTTTGATAGCGCCTGACGGGAGTTCGGTAACTGTTTATGGGGATCGGGTCACGACGATCCCAAGAGTAATCTCAATGGCGGTGGTAGGAAAGTGTATGAGGTGTGGATGTAGCGCCTACTTGGCCTATGTAAAAGATGTGGATACACCAACACCATAACTGTCTGATGTACCGGTTGTGTGTGACTTTCCAGATGTGTTTCCCAAAGACTTATCAGGAGTGCCACCTGACCGAGAGATCGAGTTTCAGTTCGATCTGATACCAGGTGCCCAACCTGTTGCCAAGGCACCGTATCGGTTGGCTCCGACTGAGATGAAAGAGTTGATGGAGCAATTGCAAGAGCTGCTTGATAATGGGTTTATTTGACCGAGTATCTCTCCTTGGGGTGCTCCGGTCTTATTCGTAAAGAAGAAAGACGGTAGCATGAGGATGTGTATAGACTACCGTGAGTTGAACAAGTTGACGGTGAAGAATCGGTATCCGTTTCCGAGGATTGATGATTTGTTTGATCAGATTCAAGGTGCCAGTTGGTTTTCAAGGATAGATCTTCGATCTGGCTACCATCAGCTAAAGGTGAAAGAACATGATATTCCTAAAACAGCTTTTCACACGCCTACGTTATTACGAGTTCCTCGTTGTGTCTTTCGGGGAATAACAGGTTTCGGGGACGAAACCTATATAGGGGGGTGGACTTGTAACGCCCGGGTATTTTCTTTGAAGCCGACGAAAGAAGAAAAAGAAAAAAGTCCAAAGTCGGGGGACCAAACTCGCCAACGCGAGAAAGTTGGGTAAGTGGAGATATTTGAAGGGAGAGGGCAGCCCTTACCCTCTCCCCACACCCATATTTCAGCAAAGAAAAGAGAGGAGAAGAAGAAAGGGAGAAAAGAGAGAAAAAGGCTTGGTTCGAGTGGGTTCGGGCTTGGAAATCGTCGTGTAGCTGGTCTAAACGAAGCTCTTCTTCTTGGTGTAGTTTGTGTGAGTTCTAGGACCCCTCTTTTACTTTTTTCAATTGATTTGGGGCTGCAACACATAGTAAACCCGTTTTTGTATGTGTGTGTGTTTGACCCATTTGGATGTGTTTGCGTGTGATGCGTTTGGAGTTTCTTTCTGGGCTTGTGTGAGCTTGAATGGTGTTGTGATATGCATTTCTAAGGTTTAGGATGGTTGATTTGGGCTTAAAATGGGTTTGGATGAGCTTGGAGGTTGAAAATGGCAAATTGGGTTTGGGATGAACTGCATTCTTCATCAGCTAGGGCTGGGCGACCGACTGGAGGCCATACGGCCGAATGGGGTTCATTCGCACGATTGAGGGTCCATTCGCACGATTGGGGATTCATTCGCACGACTGGGGGCCAGTCACATGGGGACTCATGCGACTGAGGGCCCAGTCGCATAAGTGTTCATCCGTATTAGTTTCATCAGTATGAGGTCATCCGCATGGGTGCTCATTCGCTTGGGTGTTCATCTGTATGAGGTCCATTCGCATGATGGGTTGTTCATCCGCATTGGTGTTCATCTGCATTGGTCCATTCGCATGATGTTTAGTGGCCTGGTGGCCATGCGACTTAAGGATGCCCATACGCCCAAATAGGGCTGGTGCACCCGAGGAAAAGCGTAGTTTAATTTCTAACTTTTGGGGGAAAGTGCAGATGTAATTTTTGACGTGGAAGTTCCCGTAAGTTCATGTAAGATGATTGTTGGGGTCTTAGAAGGTATGTTAGGCATGATGATGTTGCATGTTTATGCGTGATGTATGTTATGTATGTATGATGGTGCCTTGTATGGCAATGACTTGGTATGTATATGTTTATGTCTACGTTCCTGTTATGTATGATTATTTTTCCGTGGCTTTACGTTGAATGTTTATGATTGAATGAAAAGTATTATGTAACGTAAAGTGAAAGATAATGAAAAGAGGAACGTAGTGAAAGAATGCATGCATTAATGAATGAATGATAGTAAGAAAGGCTTGCAAGTAAATGTATGAGGTGAGCGACCTTGTTGTTGCAACAGACTCAAAATGGGATCCTTGTCATTCGACCTCAGTAATCATGGCTATGTGCCATGAATAGGGTAAAGCTTGACACTGTGATTGACCATTTGTATAGAACCATTGCCGTATACCTTAGGTACTGTGGCTAGAGGTGCGGTGCACCATTATAGAAGGTCTATGATAGGCCTAGGTCCAGTACCAGGAACAGAAGGGTACTGCGCATGGCAATGGTACACCTAAACCTTACCTTAGGTTCTGTGGCCAGAGGTGCGATGCACCGTTATAGAAGGTCTATGATAGACCTAGGTCCAGTACCACGAACAGAAGGGTAAAGTTTATGGTTTGATGGAAAGAAGTGATGAAAAGATGAAAGAATGTGAAAGTTAAAGACATACGATGAATGAACGAAAGTTAAAGGATGAATGAACGAAAGAACAAATGATGAAGATAATAATGATATTATCTACGTGTACGTATGATGTATGATCGCATGAAAGTAAAGAACAGTTTTAATGAAATAAAAGTATGTTTTATTATAAAACTAGAACTCACTCAGCAACGCTGACTTTTATGTGTTTCCAGTTGACAGGTAATGATTGCTGAGGATGGCACGGGGCGGCTACTCAGCTCTTTTGGATGGCATTCTTTTGTATATTGTTTTTGCATTGTAATACGAACAAACGATGTTTTATAATGAGTGTCGTATTAACATGCAAAAGCATTTAAATTGAATGAAAAGTTATTTCACTGTTTCCGCTGCAATGTTTATTAATGTTAATGTAATTATATGTTTTATGTGCGATGATCGACCAGCTGTAAGCGTCCCGGGAACGGGGCCTTACATATATACATATATATATAGATACATATTTATATACATATATAGATATATATATATATATAAATGCCCAGAAGGATATCTGGACGCCCTGCTTATGGCCTGTAAGGGCTTTCACGGGTCGTAAGCGCTGTTGGTTTATCAAATCAGTCATTCATAATACTAACAGCTCGTGTGCCTTGTTACGGTCTATCTCGGTCACGACCTGTTAGCTCAGTCACGGCCCGTTACGTTATTAGCTAACGACTCGTAAAGTCCTTCACAGACATTATTTTCAATTTTAATTATTTTACGAGATATATTTTATCTCGATTTTCGTGTAAGTTCGTATTTATTACATTATATGATATGATGTATATTCCTCAATATTCATGTTAATTATGTGATGAGATGTAACATTCCATATAAAATACTATATAAACGTTAGTTTATAAATTAATTTCATAAAATCATTTTTGCGATAAATTTGAAAGATTTAACGTTACGATGTCTATCTGGGATAGCAACTATTTATTCGGGTCGGAATCTAACTATTACCTTGATGAGGGTTACGGTTATTATGATGAGGGTGCTTCAAACTATTTAGGACAGTACACATCGAATTACGGCGGGGATGACGGCGGCAATGACGGGGGTGACAACGGTGGCGATAGCAGCGATGATAATGACGGTTCTGGTTCCAGTAAAGGAGGTTTATACGACACGAATCAGGTTATAAGATATATCATATTTATTTTTTACTTTCATTTACTGATAACTAATTGTATATATTAAAATTCGCAGCTTTTCTCATCTCGTGAAGAATTAGTTGATTGGGCAAGTAATCTAGGACGAGAAAATGGGGTTGTTATTGTCACCAAACATTCAAAAAGAAACTCGAATGGTGTGGTGGTTAAAATATGGTTGAAATATGATTGGGTGGTGTATATAAGGGAGCACCCACTATTAGAAATAGTGGCGCCAAAAAATAATTGTCAGTTTCAATTGCAGGGTAAGTATGAGATGAAGAGAGATAGGTGGATAATAGTTGTTGTGGATGATACTCATAACCGTGAACCTATTGATCACCTGGAAGGACATACATACGCAATGAGGCTCACCGAAAAGGAGCTTTCTACTGTAAAGAATCTGGCCGAGCAAAATACTGTCCCTCGAAACATTCTAGGCACGCTGAGGGAACAAAATCCCAATAACGTGTCTGCGTTACGAACTATATATAACGTTCGGTCAAAAATTAAAAATTCTACAAGAATTGGGGAAATCACAATGCAGGTTTTTTCTATACTACAACAACATAAATATATTTACACTCCTCACATAGATGAATTGACAAATACTGTAGACGGGGTTTTTTTATACATCCCACATCTCACGCTTTATGGCGTACCTACCCACACGTGTTGATGATAGGTACCACATACAAAACTAACTTGTATAAAATGCCGTTTGTTCAGATGGTTGGTATGACATCCACCCTGAAATCTTTTTCTGTTGCTCACACATTCATTGATTATTAGCGTGAGGTCAACTTCAGATGGATGTTAAAGCAACTTAAAGAAACGTTGGAAGAAAAGTGTATGGAGTCCCGTGTTATAGTAACTGACCGAGACCTCGCTCTGATAAAAGCGTCTGAAGAAGTTTTTCCGAATATTGTTTGATTACTTTGTAGATGGCATATTTCGGAGAATATTGCTAAACACTGCAAAGCGAGTTTTGCAAATGAAGAGTGGGGCGCTTTTGAGCATGTGTGGTCGGTACTTATTAACTCTATCACGACGGACATATACGCTTATAATTCCGATCGCGTTTGTCGCAGATTGGTGACCAAGCATTCAAATAAGTTTTCTAGTGTTATTTTTAAATATATATATATATATATACACACATATAAAAATAAGTAGTTTTATTTTAAATAGGAGTATTGTTGTACCTCACTAATAATTGGTTGGAACCCTACAAAGAGAGATTTGTGTCGGCGTGGATAAATAGTAATTATAACTTTGGTTAGCACACAACGAACCAAGTTGAGAGCCAACATTCTTTGTTGAAAAATTACCTCAAAGCAACTAACAGGACCCTGGATAGATTTATTACTTATATAAATAATATTTTAGTTACCCAAAAAATTGCTATAAAAGAAAGTTTTACGAAAAGCAAAATCATGCTTATGATGCAACATAATCATAAATTGCTTCAATCGCTACGAGGTAAGGTTTCTATTACAGCTTTAGATCTCTTAGTTGGTGAGATAAACATGATTCATCATCTAATGACATCTAAAGAATCATGTGGCTACCATCTTTTTACCAGCTGTGGTCTTTCGTGTGCTTGTAAATTAAACAATTACTTTCAAACAGATGGATGTTCTTTTGCATTTTAAATTTTATCATGAAAATTTTTTATATATTTAATTTAATTAATTATTTTATAGGTCAATGTATCCCGTCCAATGCCATTGATGTTTTTTGAAGGAAGCTTGATTTTTCACCCGCGTATCTTGTACGAGAGATTCAAGTAGATGTACATAAAGAGATGGACATGGTGACAAAACATTTACTTGTCCAACCCGAAAACGTGAAAAAATCTTTGATTAAAATTTTCAAATCGTACATTTATCCTTCAAAAACTGATAAAAAATCTCCTAAAGTTCAAACACATACATGGGTCGTCCAAAAAAAAGATAAGCAAAAAAACACAATATTAGACCCCCAAAACATAGTTCATATGTTCAAGATAGAGAAAATTTTGAAGTTCTGCCAACATATTCAAGTTCTGTGGTGAAGTCAAAACAAGGGTCTTTACAGCGCAGTCAATTAATGTGTTAGGATCAAGTATTGAACGAAATACTAACTGATAAACGTGTATACCGAATCAAATAGTGCGGAATCCTATTTGATTGGCGATCTAACCAGTGAGAACGCACGTAGAAACAATTGTAGATTGAAACTAAACATTAAGAACGATTGATAATCGATCTAGTGCGATCTATGAACTTGGAACAGGTTCTTAGAGGTCTCTGGACGGCTAGGGTACGTATCTATTCAAAGTGCTTGGTTTTTACACGATTTAAGTGGTATTTATAGGTTAGTGTTTCTCATTCGGGTGACTGAACCACAAGTATGGTTCAGTCGTGCGATTGAGCCATGCGGTTGATCCATTCACACGACTGAGTGTTCAGTCGTGCAACTGAGCCAATCTCATGTTACAATCATGCGACCGATCTAGTCTCCTGGTTCAGTCGTGCGACTGAGTCATTCGCATGAAGTTGTTCATGCGTATGGTCCATTAGCATGGGCCATTCTCATGATAACTTCATATTACTAAGTTTGAATGTATTTATTATCATTACATTATTGATATTAGTTCAAACAACCACACACCTATATAATCAATTCGATACGCGTTAAACAACTCATTAATGAAATATTAAACATTATAAACATAACCAAACATTTGTATTTCATTAAGTACCCAACTATTACATATGTGTAAGACAATAAAGACATATTACATTAAGATCAGAATCGAGGTACACATGTATCAACAAACTCCCCCTTGGACCTAGATTCACCTATTGTCTTACCTACTTCATAACCTCCTCGTACTTCTTGTACTTCTCCTCTCTTGTGACGCCTGCAGGTATTGCAAATGCAAAGCAGAGTCTGATCACATTTTGGGATTGGAGGGCTTGTATAATATCCTACGTGTCATAGAACAGTGGCCACTTATATAGAGTGTAGACATCTTCAGCTGACAAGTTGGTAAGCCACATTGGGTCAAATACCCTGATAGTGTCTATTTTGCCCTCTTTGTTCAGAACTATGACCGCCTCCCCTGTTCTCCAATCATAGTACCACCACTTAAAGTGTGGAGTGAAGTCCTGTGGCATTTCCCTTAAAGGGATTCTTAACATCGTGCGTGGAGGACTCTACTTCAGTACTATCTTTGGCTTTCTAGTTATGGGATCAACTTCAGACTGTCTGATATACCTCGTAGGTTGTTGAGGTTTTAAGTTGACACACCTGGTGTGGTACTCTCTCTTCAATGTAGCCTCAAACCAGCCTGACATCTTTCTCGGGTCAGCGTATAACAGCTTCAGTTTAGCCAGCTGGTTGAGCTCAAAACCAGGTAGAGACTTTAGATCATACGAGAATCTAAAGTACTCAATACCCTTCCCTCTCTTTACCACGTATACATTAAGATCATCAAAATGAGCCCATGTGATAATCTTGCCTGACACCTTGTGATGTTTCTTCACTTTGTAGAGCTTAGTGTAGACATTCAGTTTAGGAGCAGTGCGTTGGGCTCGGATCTCATCAAAACATGCAGCCCATTCAGCCTTTCTGAGATCAACATCGATGTCTGATGCTTGGGCTTGTTCTTCAACCTTCTCGGACTCTTGCTCCATCTTATCTAACATCTTAAACGTATCACTGACCAGGGAATCACCCAGATTGGGGACCACATTTCCCTCTTTGTCAGCATACTCTGGATAGTGCTCTGTAGTGACGTCCTCGATCTCTATCTCATCAATGTCGTTCAGCTCGTCATCACTGTTTACTTCAAAGGTTGGAGCGTCCTTGACAATCTTATCGGGATTGAGCTTGAACATTTCTGCCAGTTGCTCATCAGTAAGATCATGAATTATTTCCCCTTCTTCAGGGGTGTAACTCACTGATCTCCTGACAATCCCTTGCAGATCAAGAATCATGGTTAGTTGAGTCTTGACCTGCTGAAGGGGAGCAGCGTCGTATTCGTCCCTCTGAAATTTTGGATTTGCTTGATTTAGACATGTAACACATCAATCATTAGTTAATAATCAAAACAGAAACACATTAAACAAATATAAACATTATATACATTAAATTGATACAATATTCAGTTACATATGATTTTAAATAACATAAACAACTAGACATTACTCTTGTCTTGTATCATGTGCTCCTCTGCTGACGGGGCGGATATGGAGGCACCTTGATCTTGAGCTTTCTTTGTCCTCCTTTCACTCGCAGATGTGGCACCCGCAACAGATGTATCATCATCATCATTATCAACATCATCATCAGCATCATCACCAGCATCAGTATCATCCCCTTGATCATTACCATCATTATCATCATCGTCACTGTCATCATCAGCACCATCATCTCCATCCCCCTCTCTGATCTTTAGAGGATCTTCCTTTGCTCCTGGAGTTGGGACATCTCTGAGCTCTGTGTAGCAATCTGCTGTGACTGCTGCTCAATCAGCTGAGCATGCAGAGATATCTGCTGAGATTATGCAGCAGGAAGCTCTATTAGCTGACGAATCTGGGCAGTCTTCTTGTCAGCGGCTGCTAACAGCCTCAACACCATACGGTTCAGTGCTGAGAGCTGTTCCTCTGCCCCATTAGGAGGTAGAGGAGATCCAGATGGAAAGGAGGGGAAAGATGACAGTCCTGATGGGTGGCTAGTGGTGGTGGTGGTAGCAGTAGTGAAGATTGGGGATGGTATAGATGAAGGTAGTGGTGGATGAGTGAAGATTGGGGGTGGTATAGATGAAAGTGATGGTGGAGTGGGTGTGGTGGTGGTGTGTGAGGTGGTAGAGTGGTGGCTGGTGGTGTAGTAGCAGTGGTGGTGGTAGTGGTGGATGGTGTGGCTGAGGTAGTGGCTGTGGTGGTGGATGAGGTCAGAGTGAACCTCAACCTCTTCCCCTTCTTGCCGTAGGGGTGTGCCATTCTCTTTTTCCTTGAACCTCTAGGCACAGAGGCTCCCCCTTGGCTGCTGGGCTGGTCCGGGGCATATGTTGGATCTGTATCAGTAGTAGCATCCCTGGACTCCCATGGGCGTCCACCAACCGCCCTCAAGCCTCTCTCTAGGGAAACCACCCGCCTGCCCACCATCCTCATGAGAGGCTCTTCATCACTCTCTTCTTCCTCATTAGGAGAACAGAAGTCTTGGTGAAAGCTAGCTGTAGTGGCATCTGGGTGTGTAGGGGGTGAATGAGTAACCTGTGTAGTGGGGGCCCTCGAAGAAGTAGGCCCGAAGACTCCGCCCGTATCACCATCATCATCGGAGTCATCAGATGGAAGTGCAATTTGCTTAACATCTGAGTCACTCTACTCGTGGCGTCACTTTCGCCTCCCCGGCGCCACATAATCAGCTTGGGCCAGATGCCCGAAGAGTCTCTTCACCGGGGGTTTGACCTGCTTTCCCTGGTAGACCCTCATACGACCCAGTGTCGTATCATCCATGATCTCCAATGAAACAGCGTCGTGGCTCTCCTTGGGCAGAAACCCTCTTTTCCCTTAGGCTCCGGATTCTCAATCAAGTAAGAGAATATCATGTTCGAGAAGCTGAAAGGGTGGTTCAGTACCAGAGCCACGTAGGCATTTTGAATCTGGTCTGAAAGATCATCAATCCCACCCCTTCGAGAAGCCAAGCACTTAAGGATGACATGTGCTAAGTACTTGTACTGGGGACACAGGTTGCTCTTGTTGAGAACACCTGCGTTGATATCCCCAGCGTACTTCATCCTTAAGAAGCACCCTATAACCGTCAGTGGGTGAAGTCTGGTAGGGTGGTCTGCATCGTCACCCAAACCAAGTACCCGTCGGATATCCTCAGTTGTAATCTCTATATCCATACCAAAAATGGAACTTCTGATGCTGTATGGCTCGTGTGAGCCGTCAACCGATGCCCCCTCCCAGAAGGCCTGCTAAATAGACCTATAGGGAGTGCATGGTGTGGAAATAGCCCTGTAGATCCTGGATCGCTTGAGAAAAGCAATGATCCCTGTAAACTCGGCACCATTCCGAGTCGTAGCATATAAATGAGCACCAATGTTGTGCTTGGGGTGATGGACCACCTGTCAGCCATCAATCTGTAACACAAGACATATAGGCATTAGATCACCACACAACACAAATAAGTTCTAATTAACCTGGTTGAATTTCGTTCTGGTTCAATCATGCTATTGAACCATGCAACTGAGTTTAGTCGGTTGACCAGGCATGTGACTGAGTTCAATCGGGTGACTGAGCCTGCTATTGGTTCAGTCGGCCGACTGAGCTCATTCGTATTATCCATTCAGCCGATTGAGTCATTCGACCAGCTCAATCGCGCGATTGGAGTTCATCCGGGTGTCCAGTCGTATGACCCACTGTTCGATCAACTTAAGTTCAAATTTGGACAAAAACTTAGAATTAGACGTCGTGTTTTGGTTCATTAGACTTGCAATCACTTTACTAATAACCTAATAACTTTTATTTCAATATTTTACTCGGTTTAGTTAGGTTATTAGTGCATTTCCAGGTTCGGTTCTTGTGTGGGTCGAAATCCTAAAACAAGGGCACCACTTCATTAGATTTTGGTGAGATATCATCACATTGTACCTGTGTAACAACTCACAATCGTCAGAATATCAACAGAAGTCAGAGATTTTGGTCTGATGAAATTTGGGCAGAGTAACGGTCAGGTGTGCGACATTGGGGAGATTTAGGGTGATGAGTTGAATACGATCGACTATGGCTCTATTTATACTGAATCTGATTTCAATCGGACAACTGGACCCATTCGCTCGGTTCATTCAGGCGAATGGACTTAGACGTACGATTGGTTCAGTCGATCACATTTAGTCGGCTGACTGGGGGGTTCAGTCGGGCGACTGACTCATTCGCACAGCTCCATTCGGGCGATTAGCTCAATCTAGCATGCCATTCGGTTGAATGGTTCATACTCATGCTCTAGTCGTGCGATTGGATCATACTCATGATTTTTTACTTTATGACCATTCCACACTTTTATCCTTTTATTAAACATTATGAGCATTTGATCATCTCAGACATGATCATTTTAACTTTGAAAACTTTTGATCACCTCAGACGTGATCCTTTTAAAACAATTTGTCACCTCAGTTATGACTCATTTTATATTTGAAAACATGTTTGGTCACCTCAGTCGTGACCTTTGTTAAGTGATTAAATTCCAGATTGAATTCCATGGCATAGTCCAATGTTTAACAAACTATGTTGATGAAATTTAAACAAAATAAAAGAACTAAAACTAAAATACAAAACTAAAACTTGTTTTTGTGGTTTTGTGTGAGGTGGAGATTCTAAGATGGAAATCTAAAAGATTCATTTCCTAAAAGACAGCTTCAATTCATTTTGATCATAAGTGGACTGATTCAGTTTTAGAATCATACATGTCATCAAATCATTCGGGACATGTTATCAAATCCTTTTGATACTCGATTCTTGTTTTTCATCTAGAGTCATTAGCAAGTTTAGGAAATCATACTGGTACTATTAGATCCCCACATTGATTTGGACTTTCAAGAATTACAGCCACACTGATTGTCAGTTAATTGTCCACTTAAATCCATACACAGACTTTTGACACATATTGGTGATGTATTAGGTTAGATTATTTCAACCAACATTTGTGGATCCCACACTTATATGGTAATCAACATTCCTCGGAAGATTTTTGAGCGGTCTACGGGTACTTTGACAAGAAGAGACTATTCTTAGAGCTTTCAAAGAAAAGCCAAGCCTAAAGTCAGTGCCACCGCACAGTAGAGAGGTGGCAAACAACAATGAACTCTAGAATATCTAGGTTATGCTTATCCTCATGTCAGTGTCATCACACAGCAGAGAGGCACACAACCTATCTTCTTGTTAGAGCACATTTAATTTTTTTCTTTGCACATAACGCACCAACAATATAGGTTATCAGCTTGATTGCGTTTATTTTCATTTTTTTTCGTGCTTTGCTCTTTTTATGGTCATCTGCACACTTTTGTGGCGTTTATTTGCTCGTCACCCCTTATTGGAAATAACTTATTGTGTTAACCAGTGATAAGATGGGAACCCACAGTCAGTAGAACAGTTTAGTTTAAATTGCATTCACCAACGAGGTCTAATCATCTATTGTGTTGAATCTACCGACACATCATGTAGTGGTCTAACAACCTCTAGGTGTACTTTCTTTACGTTATCTTAGTAGTAACCAGTTTTACTATCATTTTTCCTTTTATATTGTTCAGACTACACAAACTTATACTTTGAACTCCGCATCGAATACGATTTAATCCTTTTAAAAATCCTAAATGGTTTGTTTCTGTGTACTATTATTTTCCAAAGTTATTGAATCGGTATCACGGATACGATCTGATTTCTATCAGCTAGCCTATCCTCCTCGCTCGTTTGTTTTAATGTTGTTAACTAAACCTATTCTCCCCCTAAAATTCTAAAACCATAAACGATTTTCATTTTTAGGATTTTAATAGGCGAAGAAATAACATTAATTTAATTAAAACATAAAAAATAAAGAAAATAAAAATTAAAAGAAAAATGGACTATATGCATTGGACTAAACCTGGTCATCTTCTGGAATTACACCACTTTTCTTTTTAACTCCGTTGATCTCTAACAGATATAGAAAACCTGGTTTATCAAAAGCCTTTATATATAGGTCAGCGCGTTGAAAATCCGTATTTATTTTAACCACATCGATTAGGTTCTTTTCAAAACAATCACGTATAAAGTGATATTTTATGCCGATGTGTTTGGTCTTAGGATGTTGGACCGGATTTTTAGTTACTTCAATTGCAGCAGAGTTATCAACAAAAATAGGAGTAGAAGAGAAATGCAAACCGTAGTCCCATATTTGCTATTGTATCTATATGATTTGTGAGCAGCAGCTGGCGGCAGCAACGTATTCGGCTTCACAGGTTGACAAAGCAACCGAGGTCTGCTTCTTACACTGCCAGGTCACTAATCTCCTCCCAAAGAATTGACATCCTGCTGATGTAGACTTGTAGTTCATCTTGCAGCCACCGTAATCCGAGTCACTATACGCAGTAAGCTCAAAGTCATCGTCATGAGGATACCACAACCCAAGTGTTGGTGTACCCTTCAAATAACGGAATATCCTTTTGATCCCTATCAGATGGTTAACCTTTGGCTTCGCCTGATATCTTGAACATAGACATATCGCATACATTATATCAGGTCTAGAGGCAGTCAGGTACATGAGAAACCTAATCATTCCTCGGTACATGGTGGCATCGACCAGATCACCATTCTCTTTGGGTGCTACATCATGGTTTGTAGCAAGTGGAGTCCCAGCTGCGGAAGCATTCTCCATGTCAAACCGACTGAGAATATCTCCTACATACTTAGTCTGATGTAGAAATATCCCATTTGGTGCTTGATCCACCTGTAACACGAGAAAGAACTTCATCTCTCCCATGGCACTCATTTCAAATTCAGCTTTCATTACTGCTTCAAATTCTT
Source organism: Flaveria linearis (assembly GCA_024085815.1). Taxonomy (NCBI): domain Eukaryota; kingdom Viridiplantae; phylum Streptophyta; class Magnoliopsida; order Asterales; family Asteraceae; genus Flaveria; species Flaveria linearis. The sequence continues at coordinate 43,576,000 of CM044006.1, forward strand.
TACATAAGTCTTCGTTCTTGGAACTGAAGATTATGTCATCAATGTAGAGCTGAACAAGCAGCAAGTCACCATCTTTTTCTTTGATAAACAGTGTACAGTCAATTACACCTCTGCGAAATCTGTGTTTCAAGAGGTGAGTGGAGAGTTTTTCATACCATGCTCTCGGGGCGTGGTGAAGCCCGTAGAGAGCCTTATCCAGTTTGTAAACTCTGTCCCGATGATATGGATCTTCAAATCCTTTGGGTTGACTGACATACATTGTTTCCCGAATTTCACCATGAAGAAATGTACTCTTTACATCCTGTTGATAGACTCTGATCTTCATGTAAGAGGCATAGGCAAGGAAGATACGGATGGCTTCCATTCTCGCCACAGGTACAAATACTTCATTGTAATCTATTCCCTCAACTTATCGAAATCCTTGAACTACAAGTCGAGCCTTGTTCCTGATGATCACACCTTGATCATCTTTCTTACACTTCAAGACCCATTTGGTACCAATGACTTTAGCACCTTTAGGTCTATCAACTAGTGTCCATACACCTAACTTCTTGAAGTGAAGAAGTTCTTCTTGCATGGCACTCACCCATGCCTCGTCGTTTAGGGTTTCACTGACATATTTTGGCTCAAACCTGAGACACAAAACAACGATACGCACTATCGTGAAGGTATCCTTTTTCCATGACAGAGGCATAATCAGCTGAGTATAGCTGATTTCGTGTCTGTACTCCCGATTGTACATCCTCTATGACATTGACCAGAGGATGATAAACATTTAGTCGTGATCCAGGAGTGGTAGGAACAACTACCTCAGAACCAAGATTTTGAACGTTTGGTTTGGTATCTGAGGCAGTAGGAGTTTGAGGTTCCGAAGACTCAGAGGCATCAATGTCAGATGCTTGTGGACTTTCAGGAATAGAAACCTGTTCCTCCTCATTCTTCTGGTCATTCTCCACATCTTCCTCGTCAGAGGAGGAGTCACTTACCTCGAGTGCTCCCCCTGACTGGTTAGATGATTCACCTTGTGAACCAGATGTTATGGCATCTCGTGATGGTGTGTTTAAGACCTCAAACATCATTTTGGTTGCCAAGTCATCATCAGATGTGGAGAGAGGGATGTTGAAGGACTGGAAGAAGCCATCATAGTCAAAAAAGAAGGCAGGTCCTTTCCCAGCAGGAGGAGTGGTGTATCTCTAAATGTCAACATTACACCACACTTCTACTTGACCCATGGAGTTGTTGTAGACTCTCTTATTCGGTATGTTGTATCCAAGAAAAATTCCTTCTTCAACCTTCTCACTAAACTATCCTTCCTGATTTTTCTTCAGTAGTATGCACGGTGCGCCAAACGGTTCGAGATACTCTAGATTTGGTTTACATCGTTGAAGTAACTCGTAACATGTCTTGCCATGACGTTTAACTACCAGAACTCGATTTAACGTGTAACACGCATTGGCAACTGCCTCATTCCAGAATTGGATAGGCAGCTTCAAGTCTGCTAGCATTGTCCGTGCTGTCTCTATTAAGCTGCGATTCTTTCTCTCAGCAACACCATTCATCTGAGGAGTGTACGCAGACGTGAATTGGTGCACAATTCCCTTTTCTTTATAGAAATCCTCCATCCATTGATTCTTGAACTCGGTTCCGTTGTCTGAGCGGACTTGTCTGACCTTTAGCTTGTAGAGAGACTCCAGTGTAGTTAGTAACACTTTGAATGACTCAAACGTTTCTGATTTTGATTTCAGAAACATCACCTAAGAGAATCTTGAGTAGTCATCTGTAACTAGATATCAGTACAAGTCGCCTACGATGCTTCATGTTCTAACTAGACCAAACAGATCCATGTGAAAAAGTTTGAGGAAGTTCGATGGATTGAACTTTCTTTTCCTTATGAGACTTGTTTGTCTGTTTGCCTTTCTTACACGCCACACAGAAATCCGGAAGTTGGAAGTTTTTAACGTTAACTCCTCTCACTAGATCATTCTGGATCAAGTGATTCATCTTCCGTGGATTAATGTGTCCTATTCTTCAATCCCAGGAGATGGATCCTTCTCAGTAGCCTTTGACAAGAAGCACTGAACTTGATGATCCGATATGGAGGCCTTTGATAGATCCAAGACATAAAGATCGTTATATCTTGAGGCAGACATTAAGACTTGGTCCTCCGGGATGACATAGTCCTTTTCCACGACATAGCACTTCTTGTTATCAAACACTACTTTAAACCCTTTATCACAAATTTGGGATACCGAAAGTAACTTATTTTGAAGTTGTTGAACGTAGTTTACCTTGTCAAACTTTACTTTCTGATTTCCCACTTCCCTTGAGCTGTGATATGCCCTCCTTTGTTTCCAACAAATGAAACATGGCCTCCTTTTATTTGTTTGATGTTTGATAGAAGAGCCCTGTTCCCAGTCATGTGCCTGGATGCTCCGCTATCGATAATCCATGTGTTGGTTTCAGCACTATAGCAAACACCCTGCACATTCAATTGAAAGCATTAGTTCAGGTTAGGGACCCAAGCCTCTTGGGTGACCCAGAGGCATCACACATCATAAATTCCACCCATTGACCTTTTGAGGGTGAGGGACAATCTATGGTCTTCATGTTCTCATTATCAGATTCATGGGCAGATTTCTCTTTCCATAAGCCAGTCTTATGTAAGGCCTGTTTGTGATAAACAGACGACTGGTTGATAGGTTGAACTTTAGGTTCACTGACTCCTTTTGGTGGAGTCATGGATCTTCTCTTGGAAGAGTTCACTTTAGTGTCATAAAGTTCTACCTTATTATTTGGCGTCTGATGATAATAAGGACAATAAGACGTAATATGTCCATACTTTCCACAGTTGTAACATGATCTGCTTTCAACTTGACGATTTAAATGTTTCTGTGGAAAGGTATGGGACACCCGTGTGACATTGTTTTGTTTAGGTTTTGACATTTCTTCTGATTTAACAAAATTAATTTTTGAACATTTGTAACATCTTTTACCTTTGTTTCTCTGGACTTAGACATGAAGTACGAGGGTGGTTAACTTGTTTGGTCTTTTTGGGTTCAGAATTAGACTTGGTTGACCCAAACTTAACTTTAACCTTTTCAAATTGTTTGTCTAGATTGTCACGGGTCATTTTCCTTGTGATTTTGAAGTGGCCTCCTTTAATTTAGTGCCAGATTCAATAGGTTTACTTGTGGAATCTGGATCACTTACTAGAGAAGTGAACACCATATGATCCTTGATTGGGTTATTATTTATTGGTTTACTTTTTGCATTCATCAAGGTCTCAGGTGGTGGTGGAACCACTTTATATCCCAAACCCGCCCCATTGTGACGTTATCTCAATAAGTGTTGGACAATGTGAGAGGAACTTGTCCAACTGTGCAGTTTTTGTTTTAGTGAATTTACTTCTACTTCTAAAACTGCCTTCTGTTTCTTAGTGTCTTCTAGGGAGTTTAGATAGTACCTAATGTCATTAGCTTGGTTAAAGGCTACTACTTCTGTTTCCCTAAGCTGTTTGTTCAAAAGGTCTATCTTTTCTTTATAACTGTGCTCATTTTGTTTTAAAACTCTATTGGCTTCTGTGCACAGTTGTAAGTCCTTTACTAAGCTATCATTGTGATCTAATAACCAAGTAAATTTCAGATCAATGCTTTCCCTAAATTTATTACAATCAGAACAAGCATGATTATTGAAAAGTTGGTCAGTAGTACTTACCTGAGGAGGTTCTGACGAATCAGCCATCAAAGCAGAGTCTGGTGTCTCTAGTTTTGGTGATTCTGACGTTGTTGTAGTTTTCCCTTCTTCAGACATGTAATTGACCACAGTTGCAGTCTCTTCAGTGTTACTTATCACTAGTTCCACTGCAATATCTCCTTCAATAGCTGAGTCATCATCTAAGTCCTCGACACTAGCAATGTTGGATTCTCCCGGAGATACAAACCGAAAGCTCCAATCCTGTCCTTCGTCATCATGAGCGGTCAAGGCTTTAGGATCCTTGCTTGACGAAGTAGGACTAACTGTGGGTTTATCCTGACGATTGAAGGATGAGAAAGGGTTCCCATTTCCTGTCTTTTTAGGCTTCACACACTCACGCTTGAAGTGCCCCTTTTCCCCAGAATTGAAGCATATAACCTGGGACTTGTCAAAACCAAAGGTAGTGTCCTTAGTTGCAACCAAGTTTTGTCCGGTCTTCTTAACAAACTTCTTAGCTCTCCGGACAGCACTTGCTAAGGCCCACATTATATCTATCCTTTCCAGCTCTGTCTCGTCTACCTGCTCGTAGTCCTCATCTGCCAGATGACAGTTCTCTATTTTCCCAGCAACTAGACCGTCATAGGAATGGACGACAACTGCTAAGAGATCCATGTGTTCCTTTGCTACCTCAACTGTCACATTTTCGAGATTTTCGGTCTTAAGTTTTGTTGCATTAGCTTCAGGTGCGATATATTGGGTACAAGATGACCCTGACATGTCATATCCTGAAGAAAAGGCTTGAGATGGACCAGCTGAGCTCGACATAAAGGCTGTTTGTAGTGGAGCTCCAGATGTTTTGGCTTGAGGAATTGAATTGTACAAGGCTGGATTCTGATCATAAGTAGACTTTTGAGCCCTGTAATTCATCCTCAATTCTTCCTCTCCCAGTTTCAGAATGAAATCATTGATATCTAACTTCATGAGCATATCATTCTGTCTGAGGTTGGATACAAAAGAAACCCACTTTTCAGGCAGTCCATCTGCAAAGTTTGAGACTTTGTCTTCCATAGAAGTGGTGACTCCATGAGTGTGCAGCTCACTCGTTAAGTGATAGAACCAATCAATGACATCGTCCAAGCTCTCCTTTCCCATTGACGAGAAGTTTTCAAACTCCTTCTTCAATGCTTTAGCCTTTAGAGCTTTTAACGATGCATTACCGTCATACCTCTTTTCCAATGCATCCCACAGCTTCTTTGCTTGCTTGTTCTCTGAAAATTGATGGAAAATGTCCTTCGGAATTGATTGAGTAAGCAGAGCATAAACTTTCTTCTCAGCATTGTACTTGAGATTTTGTCCATCATTCATGCCACCTAGTGTAAGTTTGACTCCATCTGCACAACAGGCATGCTATACCCTGTCTCTATCGATTCCCACATATTGGGATCTACTCCATTCAAGTAAATCTTAAATTTTGCTTCCACTGTGGGTAATCATCTAACGTGATTAGCTTAGGGGGCTTGCTATGATTCCCCACTTCATTTTCCAGAAGTTATAGATTCTGGATCCTTGAATCTTTACCTACTGTGAACGCTGAATACTTGTCCTCCATTACTATTAACTTTAGACTTTGAAAACAAACTTTTATACTTATGCGAATGAAGGAGTGCGATTGGGCTATTCGGGCGATTGAACAATGCGGATGGCTCAACCGTGCGAATGGACAAATGCGGATTAGTCAATCGGGCGAATGAACAAGTGCAGTTGAACAATGCGAATAGACTGCTCAGTCGTACGAATGAAGGTACGAATGAGTCCAATCATGCGTATGAGGGATGCGTATGAATTCAGTCGTGCGATTGAGTCAATCGGGCGACTGAAGCTGCTGTATGTTGAAAATTCGAAAGTTTAAGGTATTTTGGATGCAAAAACACGAATATTCACTAACCCTAATTGCCGTATGCCGGAAAAAGTGAACGAAATACTAACTGATAAACGTGTATACCGAATCAAATAGTGCGGAATCCTATTTGATTGGCGATCCAATCAGTGAGAACGCATGTAGAAACAATTGTAGATTAAAACTAAACGTTAAGAACGATTGGTAATCGATCTAGTGCGATCTATGAACTTGGAACAGGTTCTTAGAGGTCTCTGGACGGCTAGGGTACGTATCTATTCGAAGTGCTTGGGTTTTCCATGATTTAAGTGGTATTTATAGGTTAGTGTTTCTCATTCGGGCGACTAAACCACAAGTATGGTTCAGTCGTGCGATTGAGCCATGCAGTTGATCCATTCACACGACTGAGTGTTCAGTCATGCGACTGAGCCAATCTCATGTTACAATCATGCGACTGATCCAGTCTCCTGGTTCAGTCGCGACTGAGTCATTCGTATGAAGTTGTTCATGCGTATTGTCCATTAGCATGGGCCATTCTCATGATAACTTCATATTACTAAGTTTGAATGTATTTATTATCATTACATTATTGATATTATTTCAAATAACAACACACCTATATAATCAATTCGATACGCGTTAAACAACTCATTAATGAAATATTAAACATTATAAACACAACCAAACATTTGCATTTCATTAAGTACCCAACTATTACATATGTGTAAGACAATAAAGACATATTACATTAAGATCAGAATCAAGGTACACATGTATCAACATAATGTCTTCCAAAGTAAGAGGCAAAGACGGATTATCCCAATAGACATCCAGGTTTTCATATATCCCGGTAGTGATTGGATTCCATCCTTATTTTACCCGTATATTTCAGGTGCGGATAATATTTTAGTCGACGGTAAGCATGATTTTCCTGCTGTAGCACTCGCATTGGGATATGGTGAAAATCACAAGTTTTTTATTCGTACGGAACTTATAGCTGAGTTGGATGAAAACGAACATAGGCACACTGCGCTGTTTCACGATATAGTGCAAATAAGGGAATCATTAAACTGGAACGGGTTAGGTGCAACTCCAAGAAAAAAAATAGATGACGGTGCCACCTGCTGCAATCCTGATTGCTAACAAGTTCCGAGTGGTTTTAATATTTATATCTATCGATAACTCCACTACTTTTTTCCCGTTCTGGTTTTTTGCTCGTGATATCAGTGAACATCATATGATTGCGATTGCTTATGTTCAGAGTAGCCATTTTATTAGGATACGATTAGTAGGTGACTATCCAATGCCTCTTCCGAGCGGATATTGGATCAATTACAAAACAGAAAACGCTAATGATTGAGAAGTTTTATACGGAACGTGATTTCAAAAATATCTCAAACTATGGCCCACAGACACGGTTGAACAAATAAATTTAATATAATTGTTATATTTTTATGTAATTCAGTATTTTTTTATGTAATTATAAATTTTTTGGATGTAATTTATTATTTTTTTATGTAATTTATAAAGAATCTCTAAATATATGAATACGTCGTCAAACTAATAAACATTTAAATGTAACTGATTTGAGATAATAATATTTACATACATCATCAAAATATATAAAGTTTTTTACATGAAAGCAAAATAAAAATACAGGCCTACTATCTATTCTGGCAGTGGCTGGTCCTCCTCATCATCAGCAGCAGCCTCCTCCTCATCACCCCCAAGCCGCCTAACAAAAGGAACCAACTCCGGTCGAGAGGGAGGGGTCGATACCCTACTGAGCAGCCCACATGCTACACAGATCCACCATCCACACAAGCATGGTGTGCATCTCTCTCCCTAAATAGAGTGACTCGGCCATAAACTCCCCGTAGGAGGAATCTGGTGAATGATAGTCCTCGCCACAAGGGCTACTGGCGGTGGGCCCAGTGCTCTGGCGTACGGCTCCTCCTCCTCCGCACCAGCGCCCGCCATAGGCTGCCAGATGGTCTGACCATCGTCAGTGGACCATCGGAGGTCATCGCCAAACTTGGTGGCAATCCCCATGGCCATGACGGTCTACCGCCCCAAAATCCTAGACACCTGCTCCATACTCTGATCTCGGCCGGCAATGGTGCCGGCAATGCACCGATGTAGATACCAGTGCAATGGATCTCTAATAGAGCTTGCCCTAATGGCGCCCTCCCATGGCTGGTCGGATGTCGTTGCCACCACCACACCAAAGGAGCCGCCTCTGACTGGATCTCGTCAGAATAAAAACGCCCATCCTGTGTCTCCTCCTGAGTGTAAAACCCAAGAGCCACCGCCTACTCAGCAAGGGTGAACTCAAACCTCCTTGCCCCAACAAAAAACGAACGGCTCTGTGCACCCGGGGGTCCTCATCCTCTGTCGCGGGAGTGAATATGAAGGTGGACAAAAACTCCAAGGTCAGCTCCCTGCAACCTCTCCTAGAGCCCAAATCAAACATACCCCAATCAATGGTGCGGGTCCCCTTCAAGGACCGTCCTATCAGCTTCCACAGCCAAGGTCGTGGCTGTGTCTCTCGGGGAAAACGAAGATGGGGATGCGGGTCCAGGAAGTCACCCTGTAAGGCCCCGTTCCCGGGACGCTTACAGCTGGTCGATCATCACACAAAAACATACATTTTTATTTATCTTATATAAACATTGCAGCGGAAATAGTGAAATAACTTTTCATTCAATTTAATTGCTTTTGCATGTTAATACGACACTCATTACAAAACATCGTTTGTTCGTATTACAATGCAAAAACAGTATACAAAAGAATGCCATCCAAAAAGAGCTGAGTAGACGCCCCGTGTCATCCTCAGCAACACTACCTGCAAACTGGAAACACATAAAAAGTCAGCGTTGCTGAGTGAGTTATAGTTTCAATAAAACATACTTTTCTTTCGATTAAAAAAACATCCTTTACTTTCTCTCAATTCATACTATACTTTAGAACGTGATCACACATCATACATACACATCGATAACATTATTATTATCTTCATCATTCGTTCTTTCATTCATTCGACGTACATCATTCATTATCTTTTACGTCTATATAGATCATGTCAAGCTTTACCCTCTTCATGGCACACAGCCATGATTACTGAGGTCGAGTGACAAGGATCCTGTTTCGTACTGTGTTATATATTTTGTTCGTTCGTTACTTTCATTCGTTCATACTTTAACTTTCGTTCATTCATCGTACTTTCTTGTCATACTTACTCTTTCATCATTACCTCTTTTCTTTCCATCAACCATAAACCTTACCCTTCTGTTTCGTGGTACTGGACCTAGGCCTATCATAGACCTTCTATAACGGTGCACTGCACCTCTTGGCCACAGTACCTAAGGTAAAGTTTAGGTGTACCATTGCCATGTGCAATACCTTTCTGTTTCATGGTACTAGACCTAGGCCTATCATAGACCTTCTATAACGGTGCACCGCACCTCTTGGCCACAGCACCTAAGGTATGCAGCAATCGTTCTATACAATGGTTGATCACAGTGTCAAGCTTTACCCTCTTCATGGCACACAGCCACGATTACTGAGGTCGAATGACAAGGATCCCATTTCGAGTCTGTTGCCACAACAAGGTCGCTCACCTCATACGTTTGCTTGCAAGCCTTTCTTACTCTCATTCATTATTAATGCATGCATTCGTTCATCATTTTCCTCTTTCGCTATCTTTCACTTTACATTACATAATACTTTTCATTCATTCATTAACGTAACACATAAAGCCACGGGAAAGATAAACATTCATCATAATAAGGGACATCAACATACACAGTCATCATCATCATACAAGGCAACATCATACATAGAATGCATCAAGCATAAACATGCAACATCATCATCATCATGCCCAACATAACTTTTAAGGCCTTGATGGCCATCTTACATGTACTTACGGGAACTTCCATGTCAAAACTTACATCTGCACTTTCCCTCGAAAGTCAGTAATTAAACTATACTTCTCCTCTGGTACAACAGCCCTATTTGGGCGTATGGGCACCTTTCAGTCGCATGGCCTCCATGCGACTGACATCATGCGAACGGACCAATACGGATGAACACCAATGCGGATGAACACCCAATCGTGCGAATGAACCTCATGCGGATGAACACTATGCGAATGAGTACCTATTCGAATGGACCTCATGCGGATGGACACTATGCGAATGAGCACTTATGTGAATGGACCCTCAGTCGCATGACTCCCCATGAGACTGGCCCCCTAGTCATGAGACTGAGCCTCACTCGTGCGACTGAACCTCAATCGCACTCCATTCGGCCGTATGGCCTTCAGTCGGTCGCCTAGCCCTAGCTGATGCAGAATGCAATTCATCCCGGATCCAATCTGCCATTTTGGACCTCCAAGCTCATCCAAACCTTAGGAATACATACTAAAACACCATTCAAGCACACACAAGCCCAGAAACAAACTCCAAACGCATCACACGCTAACACATCCAAATGGGTCAAACACACACACACATACAAAAACGGGTTTACTATGTGTTCCAGCCCTAATTCAGTTGAAAACGAGTAAAATAGGGGTCCTAGAACTCACACAAACTACACCAAGAAGAAGAGCTTCATTCAGACCCGCTACACGGTGATTTCCAAGCCCGAACCCACTCGATCCAAGCTTTCTTCTCTCTTTTCTCCTTTTTCTCTCTTCTCATCTCTTTTGTTGCTGAAATATGGGTGTGGGGAGAGGGTAAGGGCTGCACTCTCCCTTCAAATATCCCCATTTACCCAACTTTCTTGCATTGGCGAGTTTGGTCCCCCCGACTTTTGACTTTATTTCTTTTTCTTCTTTCGTCAGCTTTAAAGAAAATATCCGGGTGTTACAAGTCCACCCCCTTATATAGGTTTCGTCCCCGAAACCTATTATTCCTCGAACAAACGTGGGTAATGCTGTCTCATTTCTTCTTCGGTCTCCCACGTTGACTCGGATCCCTTCCTGTGATTCCACTGTACACGCACAAGAGGAACCACTTTATTCCTCAGCCTCTTCTCTTTTCGATCGATGATTGCCACTGGTTGCTCCACATAATTGAGTCCTTTGTCTACTTCGATATCCCCCAGGGGAACAGCCATGTCTTCATCTGCCAAACACTTCCTTAGATGAGATACGTGGAATATCGGGTGATGTCACACCCCGACCGACGGCGGAATCATCGGAGCGGACGAGGGAATTATTGATTGTTCATAACACGTGGTTGTCTAATAGTGGAGATAATATTAAAATCGTATTACAAGATAGCATGAGTTTACACAAGCAATTACAACAATCGAAATCACAAATAGTAATTGTCTTTTATTTTGACTAAGTCTGGGTCTTAAATGTGCATGTAGAAGTCTACTAACTTGCTTAACCTAAAATCATGTAAAAAGTAACGAGTCAGCTAAAAAATTAGCCGGTGAGTAATCACAGTTTTGAATATACATATAGATTGATTGTTTGATTGAGAATAATCCAATTCACTTGGTAATATTAAGACTTATAATGCAATAGCGGAGCATATAGATAAACCGACACAATATAAACCCTTGACTTGACACTTGCATATAATAGACTTACACACATACACCATAGATTGACTATTTACCTCTGGCACAATCACCACTCGACTATTCATATGGGGTGGGTTATCCAAACCAGTAGATCTACCATTGATACAAGGATTGATTGATTGACGGTATTAGGGTTCTTACTGTCATCCAGTTTATCATAGTATGTTCACATAGTTGCAAGTAATAACATAATCTCTCTTGAATTGAATTTAGAATAAAATAACAATAGAATATCATGATTAAATATTGTATCACATGATTTCCCCCAAATACGAAATGATATAAAAAGGGGATATGAATACTCACTTGATTGATGAGATTAGAATTTGGACGTGATAGATTAGACACCAACGATTTCCTTACGAGTAATCTACGGAACAGTGTCTCGAGTTAGAATAATAATGATTTGAGAATTGGGAATGTGTTAGGGTTTCCATTGGGTTTTGAACGATAGTTTAAATAAAATAATTTATTTAGTTTGAATGTCTTGAAATAAATAAAATGAAATCTATTGAAAGTAATTATGTTTAGAATTTAGTGAATGTATCAATACGCGTAACCGTTTGATTTATTATTAAAGTGTGGAAAAAAACAAATAATTAATTTTATTAATTAATTATATAATAATTAATTAAAATATTTAATTATTTAAGGGACTAAAAGAAATGAAAATGATTTGGAAAGATTTATATATAAATTTTTTATATTTGATTGAGATAATCATGATTTAAACAATATTACATAGATATTATTTAATCCAATAATTATTTAGTGATAGTGATTTTAACCATTATTTAAAGTCTATTTTTATAAAAAAATAAACTAGTTATGTTATTTATTTAAAATAATTAATAAAATAAATAAATAAAATGTTAAGATAAATTTCAAAAAATAATTAGGTGGTTTTAAAAATATTTAATGTTTGTAGAAACATTTTTATAATTTTTAGAAATTTTTTTGTAATTTTTAAAAGCTTAAAAAGGCTTTAAAAAAATAAATGAGGGTGCCCGGGGTCGAACCCGGGACCTCAAAGGCAGCATGTGGACATGGAACCGGTGAACTATGGCATACAGCCGCGATGGAATTGGGTTCGAATTGATTTTAAACATAAACCAACAGGAACCCCCAAATAATATAAATCCTAGTTTGAACAATTCCAAAATTGAAGATCGATTCGATGTTAATGCTCGATTTAATCATGGGGCTTTGATTCCCCATGTAAAACCGAGTGTGTATGTATGTTTAATTACCCGTATGATGATGGATGGGAGCTGAACCCAACGAAGAACAGTCGCGACAGGGGGAGACTTGATTCGAGAAGTGTTTGTGCATGTGTGATGAAATTGATGGTTCAGAGAGTTTAGGTGAGTGTAAAGGAGTGTTTGCCCTCTATTTATAAGGTTTAATTTGATGTTAAACTGTTCGATTGATTTTAGTTTAAGTGTCGATGGTCCGGATCGATTTCGTATAAGATTGGATTGATTTTATGTTAAATTAATGTTTGATTACTATTATAATAGTGGTTGTGTGATTCCAGGCTGGTTAATCGATCGCACTATTCGTGTTTCCACTCAATTGATTCGAATTCAAGTGGGGCGGTTGAGTTCGATTCTAGATCGCACTAACAGACTCAGATTTTCGAATTTAAGTGGGTCTTGAGTTCGAATCTCCCACGTGAGATGGTCGGAAGTTTTTAATTGAGTTAAAATCGAGTAATTTAGGGTGTTTTGGCTCGCCGGAGACCCGCCGGAGGCGGTGGCCGGAGGATAGGGGTGCGACGGGGTGGGGGGCTGGGATTAAAAGAGAATTACACATTTGGTCCCTGTGGTTTTGAGTTTAATATTTTATGCTTGAAACTTTAGTTTTAAGTTTCATAAATTACACACATACCCCCTAGACTTTTAAATCCAATTTTTTTAAACATGTTTATTTATTTATTTTTTAATAATTCTTACAATTGTTAGTAACAATATTATTATTATTATTATGATGTTATTATATTATTATTATTATTATTATTATTATTATTATTATTATTATTATTATTATTATTACTATTATGATTACTGAAATTATTGGAATTTACATCAACATATCAAATTTAATTGATTACAAAATTAACTTTTAATTAATAAAAATATGAGATGTTACAGTCTCCCCTGCTTTAGGAAATTTCGTCCCGAAATTTTAATCACGAGGAGGCTGAAACGAAAAGATGAGGGTACTTGGATTTCATTTGGTCCTCACGTTCCCAGGTGAACTCTGGGCCACGTTTAGATTCCCAGCGGACCTTGACAATTGGTATCCGGCTACGTTTGAGTTGTTTGACTTCCCGATCCATAATTTCCACATGTTTCTCAATAAAGTGCATAAATTCATCAATCTGAACTTCGTCGAGTGGAATGTGGAGATTTTCATCGGCTAGGCATTTCTTGAGGTTTGAAACATGAAACGTCGGATGTGTATTGCTGAGTTCTTGGGGTAGTTCAAGCTTGTAGGCCACTTTCCCAATTCGCTCGAGCACTTTGAATGGACCCACGTAACGAGGTGCTAGCTTCCCTTTCTTTCCAAAGCGAATCACTCCCTTCCAAGGTGATACCTTAAGAAGTACGAGATCACCAACTTTGTATTCCATGGGCTTTCGTCTTTTATCAGCATAATGCTTGTGACGATTTCTAGCAGCGACCAAGTTATCACGGATCTTATGAATTTTGTTGGTTGTTTCTTGTATCAATTCCGGAACAGTAATTTGTGATTCACCAACTTCAGACCAACAGATGGGAGATTGACACTTTCGGCCATACAAGGCCTCAAATGGTGCCATCTGGATGCTGGTATGGTAACTGTTATTGTAAGAGAATTCGATCAACGGAAGATGAGAATCCCACGATCCACTGAAATCAATGACACAAGCTTGGAGCATATCCTCGAGGGTTTGTATCGTTCTTTCAGTCTGACCGTCGGTTTGCGGGTGATAAACTGTGCTAAGATTCAGTTGAGTTCAGAGAGCTGATTGGAGACTTTTCCAGAAACGAGAGATAATATCTAAAGGTACACCATGCTGGCTGACTACTTCATTGATGTAAATACGGGCCAATTTCTCGACTCGTATTCCTCACGAGTTGGTATGAAATGAGCCGACTTGGTCAATCGATCAACGATAATCCAGATACTATCGTGACCACCAGCGGTACGAGGCAGCTTGGTGATGAAATCCATGGATATGCTTTCCCATTTCCATAATGGAACCTCGGGTTGTACGAGTAATCCAAAGGGACGTTGATGCTCGGCTTTGACTTTGGAACATGTGAGGCATTTAGATACATACAAGGCTATACCATTCTTCATGCCTGGCCACTAGTATTGGTTTCGAAGATTCATGAACATCTTATCTGCTCCTGGATGAATAGAATAACGAGCCTTATGAGCCTCATCCATGATGATTGCTCGAAGATTATCGCGATTTGGAATCCAGATTCGATCTAGAAAATACAGTAGTCCGTCCGACTTGGTTTCCAATTGGAGTTCAGCACCGCATGACATTTCCTCATACATGTTGCCCTCGGTGAATGATTCGTGTTGAGCTTCGAGTATACGGGTCAGGAGGTCGGTTTGAATGGTAACACTTTGAAGCATAACCTGGCCCTTACAACTTAATGCATCGGCTACGACATTAGCTTTACCGGGGTGGTAACGAATCTCACAGTCATAGTCGTTGAGTAGTTCGACCCAACGTCGTTGTCTCATGTTAAGCTCCTTCTGGTTGAAGATGTACTGGAGACTCTTATGATCGGTGAATACAACACATTTAGTGTCATAGAGATAGTGTCTCCAGATTTTGAGTGCGAATACGACAGCACCCAATTCAAGATCGTGCGTCGTATAATTTTTCTCATGAATCTTCAATTGTCTTGAGGCATAAGCTATAACTTTGCCTCGCTGCATGAGAACGCAACCTAGACCTTGTCTTGAAGCGTCACAATAGACAACAAAGTCGTCGTTTCCATCAGGAAGTGTTAGAATCGTTGCCTCACACAACTTTTGCTTGAGGGTTTGAAAAGCTTTCTCTTGATCAGGCCCCCAAGAAAAAGGCTTATCCTTGTGGGTCAAAGTAGTGAGTGGCACAGCAATCTTCGAGAAGTTAGGAATAAAACGTCGGTAATATCCGGCTAGACCAAGGAATGAACGAATCTCTGTAGGAGTTTTAGGTTATCCTCATTTCTTTACTGCCTCGATCTTCGTGGGATCAACGTGAATTCCCTTGCTGTTTACTATGTGACCAAGAATTGAACCTCATTAAGCCAGAATTCACACTTTAAGAATTTGGCGTAGAGTTTCACTTTCCTCAGAAGTTCGAGTATTAGACGAAGATGGTTCTCGTGATCGGATTTAGATTTGGAGTATATCAAGATGTTGTCGATGAATACGATCATGAATTTGTCTAGGTATGGTCGGCACACGCGATTCATTAAATCCATGAATACTGTCGGTACGTTGGTTAATCTGAATGGCATCACTGTGAACTCGTACTGGCCATATCTTGTTCGAAAGGCCGTCTTAGGAATATCATCATCGTGCACCCGTAGCTGATGATAGCCTGAACGAAGGTTGATCTTGGAGAAATGAGTGGCTCCTTGAAGCTGGTCAAACAAATCGTCAATTCTCGGTAGGGGATACTGGTTTTTGACAGTAAGCTTGTTAACCTCCCGATAGTCGATGCACATACGGAATAAGCCATCCTTTTTCTTCACAAATAAAACTAGAGCTCCCCATGGTGATGAGCTCGGGCGAATGAATCCTTTATTTGACAGTTCTTGCAATTGGCTAGCAAGTTCTTGCATTTCCAATGGTGCAAGTTGATAAGGAGATTTTGCCACGGGAGTTGCACCATGCACAAGATCAATCCGGAATTCAACTTGACGAACGGGAGGAAGACCGGTTAAGTCTTCCGGAAAGACTTCGGGGAATTCTCGAATAACCAGAATGTCTTCAATCTTCCTAGATTTCTCATCCGCTTTCACGATATGGGCTAAGAAAGCCACGTAATGCTTGCGGAGGTACTTTTGGGGTTTGGTACAAGACATGATTTTAAGCCCTTTGGAAGGCTTTTCCCCGTAGATTTGTAGTATGCTTCCGGTCGGAAGAGGTATACTAATGGTCTTTTCATAACAAACCACTTCAGCATGATTCTTTGATAACCAGTCCATGCCTACTATGACATCGAAACTACCCAGTTGCATAGGTATAAGATTGATAGGGAAATCGTGCTCGCTTAGTTTCAAGGTACAGTCGGGAATAACAGAATTAATTGTAATGGGTTTTCCGTCAGCTATCTCTACCGTAAAGGGCTTGTCTAGCTTGGTTCGGGCACTAGCAAGTAAGGACTTAAAGTCTAAGGATACAAAGCTTTTATCGGCACCGGTGTCAAAAAGAATTGAAGCTTATTGATTATTAATTTGGAACATACCGTTCACCACGTCATTGATAACTTGGGCTTGTTGGCATTGATGTTGAATGCTCGACCTTGAGCTGTAGGGATGGCCTTAAGGAGCTTCGAACATTGGTTGCGGAAGTGGTTAGGATCCCCGCAGTGGTAGCAAGCTCTTGCTTGCGTGATTGTCGGGGTATGCTGAGCAGTCGGTGTGGTAACTGGAACCCTTGCAGTATTCTTGCACATGTTAAATGTATACCCAAAACGACCATAGTTTGTGCATTGACGACACTGAACGTTAGCGGGATGGTGATACTTGCAGTGGTTACACTGCGGAAAAGGTCCAGCGTATGGCTTTTTCATCAGTGATTGGTTGTTTACTGCTGGTTGACGAGTTGGAGGGACTTGATTAATTGGCACAGCGGGGGTAATTACAGTAAAGTTTTGAGATTTAGCCTTCCTCTTCTTGTTCTTGGAAGGCTCGGGTTGGTCGGTTTTGACGGTTTTGTTAGGAAGTTTATCGGTATTCTTCTTCGACCCTTTCCTGGTTAATGAACCAGCTTTCACATGATTATCGGTTAACTGCGCAGCCAGCCTAATAGCATCTTCTAGTGTCGAAGGATTCCTTCCTAACACCGTATCCTGAATCTACATGGGTAGTCCACCAATGTATTTCTCGATGGCTCGGGAGGTAGGGGTAGCAAGGTGCGGTACCAGAAGGCTCAGTTCATGAAATCGGTTAGTGTATGCTAGGTTCTCGCCACTGTCCTGGGTTAACTCCCAGAACTCAGCTTCTAGTTTCTGGACTTCATTTCTTGGGCAGAACTCTTTAGTCATGAGCTCCTTGACTTTAGCCCATGTTAATACTAGAGCAGTTTCAGTTCCACGGGTTCGTTTCTCCCCGTTCCACCAAGTGAGTGCGCGTTTCTGGAGAACACTTGTGGTATACCGGACTTTTAGATTTTCAGGGCATTCGCTATTTAGGAAAGTGTTCTCGATGCTTTCTAACCACTGTAGTATCCGGTAGCTCCTTCGGTTCCACTGAACGTAGTGGGGTTGCAAGAACTGAAATGTTTATAGGTACAAGTTTAGGGAGGGTTTGGTGCAGTTGGGTTTTGAACAGCATTGTTGCCTTGGTTCAAATAGGTAAGCAGAGTTAGGATGACCGCAACAACTTCACGTGCTACAATAGCAGCAATCTTACGGCCAGAGTTTCTAGGCCGTGAACGGATTTGACGAGAAAACATTCTGAAATATCATTAAGATATTTTGTGAGAATTGGGTAATATGAGCTATACAACATGAAAACGACAATCGGGAATTTGGAATAATAACAATGAGATGTTCCGAGTGTAATCGTTTGATTCGTAAATCAAGGCGAGTACGTTGACTACCCAAAGTATTAGGTCAACCACAACTTTGTTGAAGACATGCGTACCTATAAGTAGATACTCATCTCAAGGGTTACCAGGTAAGGTAAGCTGATCCATCGGTTGATTTGGATTTATATGAGCACCTTGCCTAGACAGAACACCTCGAGATACAGGCATCCCACTCTTCCAGCATTGCATGTATTCAAGTTGTAAGACACTGACTTTGACGAATTTGAAAACCACGAATAACGATTCAAAGCTCATTTTGAAAACCATTTGATTTAGGCACACAATGCCTTGAATATGATTTAAGATTTGTGTGTGCATTGATAAGAATCAAAGTATAAGAAGAATCACATAAGGCATATAATCACATAATCAAATATAAACATATAAGGCACATAAAATCCTATCTAAACATATAAAATGCATGAGAGGACTCATGTGTAAGGGTTCTTAGTTATAGTCTAGGTCATTCCATTTCTAATAACCTAATTCTCTATAACCATGGCTCTGATACCAATCTGTCACACCCCGACCGACGGCGGAATCATCGGAGCGGACGAGGGAATGATTGATTGTTCATAACACGTGGTTGTCTAATAGTGGAGATAATATTAAAATCAGATTACAAGATAGCATGAGTTTACACAAGCAATTACAATAACTAAAATCACAAATAGTAAGTGTCTTTTATTTTGACTAAGTCCGGGTCTTAAATGAGCATGTAGAAGTCCACTAACTTGCTTAACCTGAAATCATGTGAAAAATAACGAGTCAGCTAAAAAATTAGCCGGTGAGTAATCACAGTTTTGATATACATATAGATTGATTGTTTGATTGAGAATAATCCAATTCACAAGGTAATCTTAAGACTTATAATGCAATACCGGAGCATATAGATAAACCGACGCAATATAAACCCCTTGACTTGACACTTGCATATAATAGACTTACACACATACACCATAGATTGACTATTTGCCTCTGGCACAATCATCACTTGACTATTCATATGGGGCGGGTTATCCAAACCAGTAGATCTACCATTGATACAAGGATTGATTGATTGACTGTATTAGGGTTCTTACTGTCGTCAAGTTTATCATAGTATGTTCACATAGTTGCAAGTAATAACATAACCTGTCTTGAATTGAATTTAGAATGAAATAACAATAGAATATCATGATTGAATATTGTATCACATGATTTCCCCAAATACGAAATGATATAAAAAGGGGATATGAATACTCACTTGATTGATGAGATTAGAATTTGGACGTGATAGATTAGACACCAACGATTTCCTTACGAGTAATCTACGGAACGGTGTCTCGAGTTAGAATAATAATGATTTGAGAATTGGGAATGTATTAGGGTTTCCATTGGGTTTTGAATGATAGTTTAAATAAAATAATTTATTTAGTTTGAATGTCTTGAAATAAATAAAATGAATTTATTGAAAGTAATTATGTTTAGAATTTAATGAATGTATCAATACGCGTAACCGTTTGATTTATTATTAAAGTGTGGAAAAAAACAAATAATTAATTTTGTTAATTAATTATATAATAATTAATTAAAATATTTAATTATTTAAGTGACTAAAAGAAATGAAAATGATTTGAAAAGATTTATATATAAAACTTTTATATTTGATTGAGATAATCATGATTTAAACAATATTACATAAATATTATTTAATCTAATAATTATTTAGTGATTTTAACCATTATTTAAAGTCTATTTTTATAAAAAATTAAACTAGTTATGTTATTTATTTAAAACAATTAATAAAATAAATAAATAAAATGTTAAGATAAATTTCAGAAAATAATTAGGTGGTTTTAAAAATATTTATTGTTTGTAGAAACATTTTTATAATTTTTAAAAATTTTTATAATTTTTAAAAGCTTAAAAAGGCTTTAAAAAAATAAATGAGGGTGCCCGGGGTCGAACCCGGGACCTCAAAGGCAGCATGTGGACATGGAACCGGTGAACTATGGCATACAGCCGCGATGGAATTGGGTTCGAATTGATTTCAAACATAAACCAACAGGAACCCCCAAATAATATAAACCCTAGTTTGAACAATTCCAAAATTGAAGATCGATTCGATGTTAATGCTCGATTTAATCATGGGGCTTTGATTCCCTATGTAAAACCGAGTGTGTATGTATGTTTAATTACCCGTATGATGATGGATTGGAGCTGAACCCAACGAAGAACAGTCGCGACAGGGGGAGACTTGATTCGAGAAGTGTTTGTGCGTGTGTGATGAAATTGATGGTTCAGAGAGTTTAGGTGAGTGTAAAGGAGTGTTTGCCCTCTATTTATAGGGTTTAATTTGATGTTAAACTATTCGATTGATTTCAGTTTAAGTGTCGATGGTCCGGATCGATTTCGTGTAAGATTGGATTGATTTTATGTTAAATTAATGTTTGATTACTATTATAATAGTGGTTATGCGATTCCAGGCTGGTTAATCGATCGCACTGTTCGTGTTTCCACTCAATTGATTCGAATTCAAGTGGGGCGGTTGAGTTCGATTCTAGATCGCACTAACAGACTCAGATTTTCGAATTTAAGTGGGTCTTGAGTTTGAATCTCCCACGTGAGATGGTCGGGAGTTTTTAATTGAGTTAAAATTGAGTAATTTAGGGTGTTTTGGCTCGCCGGAGATCCGCTAGAGGCGGTGGCCGGAGGACAGGGGTGCGACGGGGTGGGGGGCTGGGATTAAAAGTGAATTACACATTTGGTCCCTGTGGTTTTGAGTTTAATATTTTATGCTTGAAACTTTAGTTTTAAGTTTCATAAATTACACAAATACCCCCTAGACTTTTAAATCCAATTTTTTATACATGTTTATTTATTTATTTTTTAATAATTCTTACAATTATTAATAGCAATATTATTGTTATTATGATGTTATTATTATTATTATTATTATTATTATTATTATTATTATTATATTATTGTTATTATTATTATTATTATTGTTATTATTATTATTATTATTATTATTATTATTATTATTATTATTATTATTATTATTATTATTATTATTATGATTACTGAAATTATTGGAATTTACATCAACATATCAAATTTAATTGATTACAAAATTAACTTTTAATTAATGAAAATATGAGATGCTACAGGTGAATTCCACTTAACTCCTCTTGTAACTCCAATCTATAGGCTACCTCTCCTACTCGAGCAATGATTCAAAAAGGGCTTATATACCTCGGGCTCAACTTGCCCCGCTTTCTGAACCGAATGATACCCATCCAAGGTGAGACCTTCAACATAACCCGGCCACCCACTAGTAACTCAATCGGTCTGCGTCGTTTATCAGCATACAACTTCTATCTATCTGGCTGCCTTCTTGAAGGCCTTGATCCTTTCCAGCTTTTCAGTCGTAGCCTCGATCACCTCGACGCTCCCTAACTCTTTATACCAATATCACCCCTAACAAACGGGTGTCCTGCATCTCCTACCGTATAGCATCTTATAAGGTGGCATACCAATGCTGGCATGATAGCTGTTGTTGTATGAGAATTCAGCTAACGGTAAGTGGTCATCCCAACTTCCCCTAAAATCAATCACACATGCCCGAAGCATGTCCTCCAATGTCTGAATGGTCCTTTCTGACTGACCATCAGTCTGGGGATGATAAGTCGCGCTAATATGTAACCTCGTCCCCATGGCGTCGTGGAATTTCTTCCAGAATTTGGATGTAAACCGGGTGTTACGATCAGACACAATGAACATCGACACACCATGACGAGTTACAATCTCCTTGATGAACAGATCAGCCAACCTCTCAGATGAATATGTCTCGCGGATCGGTAGGAAGTGAGCACTCTTCGTCAAGCGGTCAACAATCACCCATATAGCATCATATCCTTTCGGGGTATGCGGCAGCGTCGTAATGAAATCCATGGTGATGTGCTCCCACTTCCATTCTAGTATATCCAAAGGTTGTCCCATACGGCTTTTGATGCTCGGCCTTCACTTGCAAGCAAGTAAGGCACTTACTCACATACTCCACTACGTCACGCTTCATACCCGGCCACCAATAATCTTTCTTCATGTCTTGGTACATCTTTGTAGCACCGGGATGAATAGAGTATCGAGTCTTATGAGCTTCGTCCATAATCTTCATGCGTAGATCCCCAAAACGAGGAATCCACATCCACCCAAATCGGGTTTTAACACCGAGTGTGTTTTCACCCAATTCCGCAACCAGACCTCTCATCCTTTCAGAGTTAAGACGATCTTCTTTTAATGCCTCATCTTGAAACTCTTTGACTTGCTTCATTACCTCAGAGGTCATAATCAACTAGCACGCTTTCACCCGAATCGGTTCGGGTCTCTCCTTTCGGCTAAGGGCGTCCACCACCATGTTGGCTTTGCCCGGATGATAATAGATCTCACAATCATAATCCTTTATGAGCTCCAACCATATTCTCTGCCTAATGTTCAAGTCATTCTGCTCGAAGAAGTACTTCAAGCTCTAGTGGTCAGTGAAAATGGTGCACTTCATCCCGTAGAGATAGTGACTCCAAATCTTTAGTGCAAAGACCACCGCTGCTAGCTCCAAGTCATGAGTAGGATAGTTAACGTCGTGAACCTTCAACTGTCGGGATGCATAGGCTATAACCTTCCCCCTCTGCATTAACACGCACCCCAATCCCAAGTATGAAGCATCAGAATAAACCACCAGATCTTCGCTTCCATCAGGTAATGACAGAACAGGAGCTTGGGTCAATCTCGTTTTCAATCCTTCGAACGCCTTTTCTTGAGCTTGACCTCATACAAACGTTACATCTTTACGGGTCAACTTGGTTAGTGGAGAAGCAATCTTAGAGAAGTCTTGAATGAATCTTCTGTAATAGCCCGCCAAACCCAAGAAACTACGAATCTTGGATGGCGTCTTTGGAGACTTCCATTGCATCACTGCTTCCACATTTGCCGGATCCACCATAATCCCCTCCGGATTCACCACGTGACCTAAGAATTAGACTTCGCGCAACCAGAACACACATTTGGAGAACTTAGCATACAACTTCTCCCTTCTCAACGTCTCCAACACCTCTCGAATGTGATCGGCATGCTCTATCTCGCTCTTTGAATAAATCAGGATATCATCAATAAACACAATCACTGATTTATCCAACATCGGCCGACACACTCGGTTCATCAGATCCATAAAAGCAGCTGGCGCATTGGTCAAACCGAAAGACATAACGAGGAACTCGTAATGACCGTAACGTGTGCGAAAAGTTATCTTAGGAATATCTTGTTCCTTCACCTTTAGCTGATGGTAGCCAGATCGAAGATCTATCCTTAAAAACCAACTGGCACCTTGAAGCTGATCGAACAAATCATCTATTCTCGATAAGGGGTATCGGTTCTTTACCGTCAACTTGTTCAGCTCACGGTAGTCTATACACATCCTCATGCTACCGTCTTTCTTCTTTACGAATAAGACCAGAGCACCCCAAGGAGAGATACTCGATCTAATAAACCCCTTATCAAGCAGTTCTTGCAATTGCTCCATCAACTCCTTCATCTCAGTCGGAGCCAAACAATATGGTGCCTTGGTAACAGGTTGGGCACCTGGTATCAGATCAATCTGAAACTCAATCTCTCGGTCAGGTGGCACTCCTAAAAGTCTTCTGGGAACACGTCTGGAAAGTCACACACCACCGGACATCAGATAGTTGTGGTGTTGGCGTTTCGACATCCTTTATATAACACAAGTAGGCGCTACATCCACGCCTCATACACTTTCCCGCCACCGCCATTGAGATTACTTTCAGGATCGTCGTGACCCGATCCCCATAAACAGTTACCGAACTCCCGTCAAGCGCTATAAAACGAATCATCTTCTTGTGACACACTATATTTGCCTCGAAGTCCGCCAACCAATCCAACCCAAGAACCAAGTCAAAACCACCTAAGGTCATCATAAATGGTCTAACCGGAACTTTATAACCCTCTAATTCCACATCACAACCCTCTATCATCTCAGAAATCCTGGTAGACTTACTTGTGGCAGTTTCTACATCAAAGCGCGCATCAACACGTCTACTACTAACCGACAGCTTAGTACAGAAAGCAGTAAAAATAAAACTTTTACTGGCACCGGAATCAAATAACACAGAAGCTAAAGTTTGGTTCACTAGAAACGTACCGGACAGAACATCGGGCTCCGTCCTAGTTTCCTCTTGTGTCATGGTGAATGCCCTGGCGCTCGCCCTCGGTCCTTCACTCCCCGTCTTCTTCACTCCGGAACCCTCAGCTCTAGGCTTCTTACAATCCTTACTTACATGGCCCTCCACGCCACAGTTAAAACACCGGACCGCACGACACTCCTTGGCTATATGCCCGGGCTTCCCACATCTGAAGCACACATTCGAACCCAGCCTACATTCCCCACTATGCTCTCTCCCACATTTGCCACACTTTTTCATATCCGCACCCGATGTGACCACACGGCGGTCATCCACCCGTGCCTTCTTGTTACTCGTCGAGGCATCACCCCGACCAAACCTCTTCCCACTCCAGTTTCGATCACCACCACCCTTCCTACTACCTTCAGCTAACACCACTACAGCCCTCTCATCATATAACCTCCCTGCCAAGTCCACCGCCGACCTAAACGTGCTCGGTCGGGCAGCGATCATGTGCCTGCGAATATCCGCTGGCAAACCCTGAATATATCTCTTAATCTTCCATGACAGAGGCGTCACCTGATCTGGCACCAGACGTGCCATCTCATTGAAATTTGTGGTGTACTGTTGGTGTGTCATGGTTCCCGCCTCCAGCTGAAGGAACTCCCTCTTAACCTTATCCATCGCCCGATGAGGACAGAACTCCTCAATAACCAATTTCTTCAGCTCCGACCATCTCATCCTCCCAATAGCCCTACTACCCTCGGCTTGGACTATATTGTCCCACCAGCATAAAGCCGAGTCCACAAAAGAGTGGGCAGCAAACTTTACTTTCTGATCCTCCCGGCACTCGCTGATGTTCAATACAGCTTCCATTTCTCTCACCCACCGGTGAGCAGCAGCAGCAGTGTTGTTACCATCAAAAGTAGGGGGCTTACATCGTTGAAACGCCCCATAGTTACAGCCTCGTGCCGCCTCCGACGCAGGCTCCTCTTCTTCCTCTTCTTCATCATCAGAAAGAACCGTTTTAGGCTCCGGTTACTCCCGTCCTCCCAAGGACCTGTTCCTCTATTTCCGTTCTCCTTCCTGTACAGCCTTAATTACTTCAGTCACCACAGACGGTAAGATCATCTGCATGACTTGATGAACCTTCTCCACTACAGCCTCCTTTACTGAGGCTCTCAGATTGGCGCTCTCATCTACACCCTCCGGGTGAGGGGTCTCAGGTTCTTCAAGAACCACCTTTTCAACTCTAGGCCTGCCTCTTTTGGGCCACGATGCAGCACCAAGTCCACCATGCGAGGCTTTGGATTATCTACCACCGGCCATCCCCTAACACACAGTGAAAGATTCAAACACCAACACGGTCATTCAAGTGAATAGCTCAGTTTATGTCAAGTATAGTAAGTCCCTAATTACAGTGGCCAGTTGTGATTAGCCACTTACTTTACTCTTCGTACCCCGAGCATTACCTGTCCTGACTACATCAGTATCTAAATCTACCAGCAACACATAAACCACATAACATGCCCACATAATACCGGTTAACATTAAGAAAATATCTGATGGCACACAGCTACTCAGACTGGCATCCCTTCCCTTTCCATCCCATTTTCAGTTTAAGTTAAGGTTTATTTTGAAAATTTACCCGTTTCACTTAAACTTTAGCTCTGATACCAACTTGTAAGGCCCGTTCCCGGGTCGCTTACAGCTGGTCGATCATCGCACAAAAACATACATTTTTATTTATCCTATATAAACATTGCAGCGGAAACAGTGAAATAACTTTTCATTCAATTTAATTGCTTTTGCATGTTAATATGACACTCATTACAAAACATCGTTTGTTCACATTACAATGCAAAAACAGTATACAAAAGAATGTCATCCAAAAAGAGCTGAGTAGCCGCCCTGTGCCATCCTCAGCAACACTACCTGCAAACTGGAAAACATATAAAAAGTCAGCGTTACTGAGTGAGTTCTAGTTTTAATAAAACATACTTTTCTTTCGATTAAAAAACATCCTTTACTTTCTTTCAATTCATACTATACTTTAGAACGTGATCACACATCATACGTACACAACGATAACATCATTATTATCTTCATCATTCGTTCTTTCATTCGTTCGACGTACATCATTCATTATCTTTTACTTCTATATAGATCCTGTCAAGGTTTACCCTCTTCAAGGCATGCAGCCATGATTACTGAGGTTGAGCGACAAGGATCCCGTTTCATACTGTGTTATTATATTTCGTCCGTTCGTTACTTTCATTCATTCATTCTTTAAATTTCATTCATTCATCGTACTTTCTTGTCATACTTACTCTTTCATCATTACCTCTTTTCTTTCCATCAACCATAAACCTTACCCTTCTGTTTCGTGGTACTGGACCTAGGCCTATCATAGACCTTCTACAACGGTACACTGCACCTCTTGGCCACAGTACCTAAGGTAAAGTTTAGGTGTACCATTGCCATGTGCAATACCTTTCTGTTTCGTGGTACTGGACCTAGGCCTATCATGGACCTTCTATAATGGGGCACCGCACCACTTGGCCACAACACCTAAGGTATGCAGCAATGGTTCTATACAATGGTCGATCAAAGTGTTAAGTTTTACCCTCTTCATGGCACACAGCCACGATTACTGAGGTTGAATGACAAGGATCCCATTTCGAGTCTGTTGCAACAACAGGGTCGCTCACCTCATATGTTTGCTTGCAAGCCTTTCTTACTCTCATTCATTATTAATGCATACATTCGTTCATCATGTTCCTCTTCTTTTATCTTTCACTTTACATTACATAATACTTTTCATTCATTCATTAACGTAACACGTAAAGCCACGGGAAAGATAAACATTCATCATAATAAGGGACATCAACATACACAGTCATCATCATCATACAGGGCAACATCATACATAGCATGCATCATGCATAAACATGCAACATCATCATCATCACGCCCAACGTAACTTCTAAGGCCTCGAAGGCCATCTTACATGTACTTACGGAAACGTCCACGTCAAAACTTACATCTGCACTTTCCCCCGAAAGTCAGTAATTAAACTATGCTTCTCCTCTGGTACAACAGCCCTATTTGGGCGTATGGGCACTCTTCAGTCGCATGGCCTCCATGCGACTGACATCATGCGAATGGACCAATACGGATGAACACCAATGCGGATGAACACCAATGCGGATGAACACCCACTCGTGCGAATGAACCTCATACGGATGAACACTATGCGAATGAGTACCTATTCGAATGGACCTCATGCGGATGGGCACTATGCAAATGAGCACTTATGCGAATATACCTTCACTCGCATGACTCGCCATGCGACTGGCCCTCTAGTTGTACAACTGAGCCTCACTCGTGCGACTGAACCTCAATCTCACTCCATTCGGTCGTATGGCCTCTAATCGGTCGCCTAGCCCTAGCTGATGCAGAATGCAGTTCATCCCGAACCCAATCTGCCATTTTCGACCTCCAAGCTCATTCAAACCCATTCTAAGCCCAAATCAACCATCCTAAACCTTAGGAATGCATACTACAACACCATTCAAGAACGCACAAGCCCGGAAACAAACTCCAAACGCATCACATGCAAACACATCCAAATGGGTCAAACACACACACATACAAAAACGGGTTTACTATGTGTTCCAGCCCTAAATCAGTTGAAAACGAGTAAAATAGGGGTCCTAGAACTCACACAAACTACACAAAGAAGAAGAGCTTCGTTTAGACCCGCTACACGACGATTTTCTCCCTTTTATCTCTTCTCCTCTCTTTTGTTGCTGAAATATGGGTGTGGGGAGAGGGTAAGGGCTGCCCACTCCCTTCAAATATCCCCATTTACCCAACTTTCTCATGTTGGCGAGTTTGGTCCCCCGACTTTGGACTTTATTTCTTTTTCTTCTTTCGTCGGCTTCAAATAAAATATCTAGGTGTTACACACCCTGACCCTCGGGCTCGGTCTCTGGGCGTGAACGCTTGCGTGGTAGCATGATTTGTAAAAACAATGAAAAACATTAAAAAAGAAAATGGCCCATGACCATATGCCACGGCCCGTAACCCTAGAAATGGTTACGACCAGTGATGCTTTTTCACAGCCCGTAACCTTTGAAATTCAAAGGGGTAACGACCCGTGAAGGGAGTTCACGGCTCGTAACCCTTTAAATGTGAAAAATATTATGGGCCGTGAAATGGATTCACGAGCCGTAACCCCCAAATTTTTCCATTTTTTCCATTTTTAATATAAATTTTAACATATTTAAATGATAAAAATCAAAAATAAAATACAAAATTTGAATATGTATCGTAGTAAGGAGTCGGAGGTTTAAAAACAGAGTATCACATTCGTGTGAATGGATGATACGAATGATATATTCGTGCAACTGAGCATAAGACTGGACATAAGACTGGTCCAGTCGCACGACTAACATAAGAATGATTCAGTCGCATGGTCCAGTCGTACGAATGGTCCATTCGCATGGTCCAGTCGTACGAATGGTCCAGTCACACGGTCCAGTCATACGAATGGTCCATTAACATGGTCCAGTCGCACGACTGGTCCATTCGCATGAACGGGTCTGCACGTAGATTTTCAGATCTGCAGCAGCCATGGCTGCCAAAAACCCTAATCCGATGAATTTTACATGAACCGAACCAAAATCGACATCATCAGATTTGAAAGGGTGATCGGAACATGGTTTCGAGTTCAATTTTAACATAGAAACAACACACGTAACAAGATCTGAGCAAAACACGAAGAACACGAAGTGAGTTTAACGTCAAATAACCTAAAATAGATCCAGAAATCAAGAGCTCGGGGTGCTAGGATGATTGTTAGATCATTCTAGCAGTAACCAGCTCTGATACCAATTGTGAAGTCGCTGGATCGGTAAACATCCGAGCGTGTTCTTAATGGAAGGATAAACAACCAAAACCAAAAGTCAAATCTATAACACGAACTATCAAAAATTGGTTTCATTGATAAAACCTAATGATTACAAGCTCGTTACAACATAAGAATCAAGACTCTTGGCAAGGGGAGATCGAGCATGACCTCCCCTCTCATCCGGCTGCCCTAGGCTCCCGGCAGACTCCTCTCGAATCCATCTCTCTCTCTACACATTGAAACTGGTATATATAGGCCTCGGCCCATATTAGATGCGACTGGGCCCATTCGTACGATTGAACCATACGCATGGTCCAACCGCACGAATGGGCCCAGTCGCATCTAATATGGGCCGAGGCCTATATATACCAGTTTCAATGTGTAGAGAGAGGGGGATTCGAGAGGGAGTCTGCCTGGAGCCCCCAAATTTTTCCATTTTTTTCCATTTTTAATATAAATTTTAACATATTTAAATGATAAAAATCAAAAATAAAATGCGAAATTTGAATACGTACCGTAGTAAGGAGTCAGAGGTCTAAAAACAGAGAAAATCAGAGGGTCATGATAGAGAGGATCGTATGTGAGTAACGGTGGCGTAAATGAAGAAATGGGTTGTTAGGGCCTATATATTATTAACAGGATCGACTGTGAAGTGTCTCACGGGCCGTTAGCATCCAAACTTACGGGCCGTGAGAATCTTCACGGCCGTTAATGTTTTACTTTAAAAAAATGTTATACCCTTAACGGATCCCGAGTTTATTAAGTTAAACCACTCAAATGGGAGAATCGTCCAACGGTTACTACCCTGCAACTCTTCTGTTCTGCGTATTTCTTCATATCTCCATATTGTGAGTCTATTTGTTCACGCCCGAACATGCTATAAAATAACAAGTTTTTTAATTGTTGGAATTAAAAAATAAAATAAAATTTACAATTAAAAAACTTAAAATCATACCTCTGTATATAAAGACACGTTCTCTGGTAATTCACGCTAAAAATCTAACTGGATATCGGAATAACCCATGTAATACACCCTACATGTTTGGGCATCACCGTTACATATAAATTGAATAATATTTTCAGACCAGTTCCTTCCATTCTGCTAATAATGGTTATATATTGGATCGGTAATGCTTTCCACAATAACTTATTGTGACGTCTTCTATTACATCTGCGAGAAGACATTTTAACTGTTTCGTTTCTCACTAACCGTATAAAACAAGTAATATGTGTTCGTTTATATAACGTTTATGTGAAATCTTAAATCAAATCAAATAATTGATTTACGTTTTTCAAGGAATAATACGTCACGTCACATCACATCATTATAAAATTTAAAAATGCACGTAAATCAAGGAAATAATATACCGAATCTTATTCAGAAGGAAGCTCACGGTCCGTGAATAAACTCACTGGTCATGAAGGGTGCTCTTAACGTGCCGTAAGGTTGTTCACGGTCTCCCTCTTACGGGCCGTAAGGTCTGTCACAGTTCGTTACTCATGAAAGCTGCAAAATTTAAAGTTCACAGTTTTAACGGGCCGTAAGGCCCTTCACGAGTCGTGAAAAAAGTCAAAGGGCGTCCCTTTATCACCTGACGGGCGTCCGAATAGCATTTGCCTTTTTAAATCTACTCTTCTGGACCTATTCCATACATGATTATTTATCTTTAATTTGAAATTTATCTTTAATTCGAATATTTATCTTTTAGATCAATCGTTATTATTACTTCGTATTTTTTATCATAAAACAATACTTTGTAAAGTAAACTATACTAGTCTTTAAGGTTAAAGTTATGATAAATGCATTTACGGAGACATACAAATTTATAAAGTTTATAAATTACTTTTTATTTATAATTTATCTAAACGCCAATAAAATTGAATAGAAATAATTCTAGTAAGTTATAGCACGTAATATAACTATTAATAGAAATTAATATTGAAAGTATTTAAACAAATAAAATAAAAGAATGCTTCAAATATAAATTTTTCTAAAACTAAAGTGTAAGAAGTATTAAGATGTTGGCACATGTGTTTTTTATCAAAATTAGATTAGGTGTAAAATTGGTAATGTACCCTCTTCCAAAGTTCCATCTTCTTTTTAAATATCAATAACTTTTACATACGACATTATTTTTTAAAAAATTACACCATAAAAACAATTATTTTTTAATCTTTAAAATGAGTATAGTTTTGATATAAAAATAATTTCTTTTAACTCATTGTGTAATTTCATCAGGTTATTTTGTAATCTTCTAAATTGATAAAGATTACATAATTATCTGATGAGTAATAAATAATGAACTTGAAACATAAAAAGTTTACATTTCTTATTATTGTGTTATTCAAAAATCATCATTTAACAAAATACAACGAATAACACAATGGTTAACATTAGATTAAATGGGTACCACAATAACCAACACTAGACATGATAATTAGCAATCGACACAATGAGCTGCTTGACGAGCATTACACAATGACATGATCAAGATTACATAATTAACTGAAAAATGTAAAAATTATATTTTTAGCATTATGTTATTTGAAAATCATCACTACAAAAAACATAATGCATAAGATAATAGTCAAAATTAAACAAAATTAATAACACAATGAGCAGAACTCGACTCGATGATTAGCAATGGACACAATTAGCTGCTTGATGATATCACATCCTTAAAATCCACGTGCAGGGTTTTACCGCGAGGCTAGTGAACAAACTAGAATACAAGTCATTAGTTACTCAAAACAACACTATATGCAACATTTAAAACAATTTACAGTTTAAAACTTGAAAACATTTGTGGAAGCGTTTTGTAAATATTTCAAATCAAAAGTATTAAATGTAAATTGCCAAAACACGCGCCCAACCAAGGTAAATAAGTAAGTAGTAAGTCAAAAGTAAAAAAGTGTTTGAACAAAGCATGGTTGACACGTGCATGCTCCTATGGGTAGCTGCTAATAACGACCTGAGAAAAACATACTAAAAGTGTCAACACAACGGTTGATGAGTTCAAGAGTTTGTAATCATCATAAACAATAGTGTTAGTAAAATATAAATAAGTGCATTAAAATAGATAGCTAGTCTAATTTCATTAGTAAATAACAATAGTGATTCCGTGATTGAAGCTGACTATGTTTGTCTGTTTGCCTCCCGCCACGACATACCAAGTCGTGATGCTGTTAGTCGTTTAGGACAATATTGCACCCGCTTGACCTCCAATCGTACGGGTAGGGCTTGTCAGACCCAATAGTACTACCCAAGATTTTCCGCTAGATTCCTTAATTAATAATCCGAAAGTGTAAGAGCTTTTTATGGCGTTCACACCATGTCATACCAAACACATGTTATAATTGTAAAGTGTTTTGAAATAAAGTATGTTTTCTCCTCTAAAAAGAGAGTAAGTAAAAGTGAGTCATTGAGCTCACCTAATGCGCAAACGAACAATAACAAAGAGCTAATAGTGAGTGGAAAGACAACCCGTCAAATGTTACCTAGAACATGCAAGTACATAAGTATGTGTACACAGAAAGTTTAACAACCCTAAGTACTCAATAAACACGTTGACCCAAGGTTTTGGAAAACAAGACTCATTTGACCTAGTTAACCTGTTTGACCCATTGGTGATATGTTAATTGAAATATTGTTTGATCAAGTAACAACTCATTACACATGGTTATCATACAAGTTATTCACGTATGCCACATCTTAAACCCTATGTTCTATAAGGTTCATCATACTACCATAGTTTATCATACAACTCATGCGAACCTCAAAAATCAACATGCTCAACACAATTATAACTACACCACAACTAATAAATAATACACCACAATGAACTATCATAACCCCAAACATAGTTCCATAATCTCCTAACATAACCCAACATCTTGCAATATTACATAAAAACCTAAATTTCCTAAATAATGCATCAAGCATCCATACAACTCAATTAACACATTCTATCATATTAGACATCATCAACAAGCATTCTAACAGGATCCTTACATCATGAACATGCCCAAATCATAATATCCAACGATCCATATGAATAAAGTTTCTCTTTCGGGAAAGTAGCACCCAAAAATCAATCTACAATCCCACTTACTCATACATTCATTAACTTTATGCTTAATCAAGTTTATAACATTCATCTAAACATGACAAACATCATAAATTTATCATAATTCCCAAATCTCATACCTAAAAGTTTCTACTTATAGCAAGGTATGAACAACATACCAATTCCATGAATTTCTTGCATAACCCACATAAACTAACATCAATGCAATACAACTAACATCATATTATCATCAAACAACATCAATTTTGAGTTTAATCATGTTAATTGAACTAGGGTCTCTTCATGAATAAAAAACTATGAAAAATCAATCAAAACCTAACCTTTAATCGCGTAGAAATCAAGAATTGGACTTGCTAACACATTGTAATGATCAAATCCAAGCAAAATCGAGTACTCTCGGTGCTAGAACTTTAAATTGCAAGGAATGGGAGGCTTGGTGATGGTTTCGGCCGATTTGGGGGGTTGGTGGCTAGGATTTGGGTTTTTGTTGAACTTTACTTATTTAAAAATTACCCTTTAATCCCTCCGTAATTATATTTTATAAAAATTAGCTTTTTTACTACTTTTTAATAGTTTCTAACTACAAAACACAAACATTATTAATCAACCATAATAATTATATATATTTCAACTAATAACAAGACACATGAATCAAATATAACATGTTGGCACGTTACAACATAAAATTAGCAATAGACACATAAAATCACCATTTTAAAAAACACAATAGTTAACATTAGACACAATGCGTAACACAATGACTAGCAATAGACTCAATAATTAGTAATAGACATAATGAGCTGCTTGATGAGGACTACACAATGTCCTGTTTAGGATTACACAATGAATTGAAAAAATACAAAAATTACATTTTAGCATTGTGTTATTTAAAAATCATAAAATCATATTTTAAAAAAAACATAATGCATAATAAAATGGTCAATATTAGGCATAATGAGTAACACAATGACCAACACTAGACTCGATAATTAGCAATAGATATAATGAGTTGACTAACAAGGATTACACAATGACTTGATCAATATTACGCAGTGAACTGGAAAAAATGTAATTACATTTTACGCATTGTATTATTTGAAAATTATTTTAAAAAGACAATGGTTAACATTAGACATAAATGGATAACACAATAACTAGCACTAGACTTGCTTATTAGCAATAGATATAATGAACTGCTTGATGAGAATTACACAATCACCTTATCAGGATTATATAATGAACTAATACGTAAAAAATTACATTTTTAGCATTGTGTTTTTTGAAAATTATAATTTTTAAAAAACATAATGCATAACAAAATGGTCAATATAAGCCATAATAATCTGATTAATATTACATAATGACCTGATATTAACAATAATCTGATAAATATTAAACAATCAGTTGATGAATATTGCACAATGATCTGAAATTTCATGAAATGAATTGAAAGTTCCAGGTAGTTCTCTCTCTCTCTCTACCAACGTTCTCTCTACCAACGTTTCAAATCTCCGACCATATCACCCCCCACCCACCGGCGACCTCCGCCGACCTATCCTCACCGGCGACCTCCGCCGGCCTAACCCGAGAGCATCTCCTTCGCGGTACCAAAACGAGAGCGACCTCCGCCGACCTCTCTCAGCGACCTCTCCTTCGCGGTACCAACACGAGAGCATCTCCGGCGACCAACACGAGAGCATCTCCTTCGCGGTACCAACACGAGAGCATCTCCGGCGACCTCCCCTTCGCGGTATTCTGCGAATCTAGGGCAACAAGATGTTAGTCTTCTTCTGCCTTGGATTCGCAACCCTAAGTGAAGGTTGCTAAATCTAGGGCACATCTGAAGAACCGCACATCTGGTGAGATTGTTCCTTCTCTCTCTTTTAGTTTCTGCTTTAGGCTGATATTGGCTGGGTTAGGAGTACCAGCAGCTGTTGAGATATCTGTGTTGCTTTCTGTTGCTCTTTGCTGGTTTACTGGTTTACTGGTGCATCACTTGTGTGATCTGTTTTCTGTTGCTCTTTACTGGTTTGTGTGATTTTAATCCTTGACTCTTCTTGATAGGTTTACTGGTTTGTGTGATTTCTGTTGCTCTTTATAGGCTTACTGGTTTACTGGTGCATCACTTGTGTGATCTGTTTTCTGGTGCATCACTTGTGTGATATAATTCTTGTCTATTTTTCTGCTGACCGTTTAGTTCTGTGGTTTGTGCCTAATTGATTAGTGGTTATAACTTGCTGATTAGTTGTATAATTGTTGGTGTTTTGATATTAATTGCTGAGTAAGTTGTATATTGTTGGTTGAGTTGGTGTGTTGAGCATTTGTGGGTTGTTGTCTTCATTTCTGGTCAATCTTAGAACTGTTCTCTACATAGGTTTCATAGGCTTATTTGAATCTATACTCAGGATAGTGTGGCATTGTGTGAAGTGGTGATCATTGTTGCTATTTTTTGATTAAGTTCTGGTCCATCGTGTACTGTTGACCGCGTGTGACGGATTGCTTTTGATTGTGCTTTACTTCTGCTATAATTCCTTTTTTAGGGGTTGTTTCTAGTGGACTCTGTCAGGTAATATAGACAGCAGGTGTCATTATGCTGCCCCGAGATCATGTTCGGTGACGAGAGGTGCGAATACAAGGAAAAAGGATTTTAGATTAAGAGTGACATCGTGGAATGTAGGAACCCTAACTAGTAAGTTACTAGAGTTAATTGATGTGCTAAGGAAACGTAGGGTCCAGATAGCGTGTCTCCAGGAGACTAGATGGCGGGGTGAGAGAGCAACAGAGTGCAATAGTTATAAACTATGGTATTCAGGGTCTGACGGAACAAAAAATGGAGTAGGGTTTCTAGTTGCTAAGGAACTCTAAGATAATGTAGTGGAGGTAAGAAGATACGATGATAGAATTATGCTGTTAAGAATAGTAATAGGGGATGAAGTAGTGGCAGTAGTTAGTGCGTATGCTCCACATGTTGGACTAGGAGAAACAGAAAGAAAAAAGTTCTGGGAGAGTTTAGATCACGTTATGGGTGACATACCTAGAGACGAAAAAATATGCATAGGAGGAGATTTTAATGGGCATATCGGTAAGGATAATGACCATTTCCAGTTGGTGCATGGAGGCTTCGGGTATGGCCTTAGGAGTGAAGGCGGTAAGGAGCTTCTTGACTTTGCAGTAGCGCATGACTTAGGAATCATAAATTCGTTTTTTAAGAAAAGAGAATCGCATCTAATCATGTTTAGCAGCAGCGGGAGACACACGCAGATAGACTATTTATTGACGAGGAGAGAAGATCGTAGCTCATGGAAGGACTGTAAGACAATCCCAGGAGAGACAGTTGTGACACAACATCATATGTTAGTGGCGGATATACGCGTGAAGAGACCAATTGTCCAACAAAACAAGAGAATTAGACATACGATCAAATGGAGCCAGCTCAAGGACGAAAACATTACCATTTTTAGAGATAAGGTCATACCAATGACCCATCCTGGACCACAGGAAGACGCAAACCAAAAGTGGGAGGCCATGGCAAATATGTTCATCCAAGCCGCTAATGAAACGCTTGGAGTTACAACAAAGAGGACAATCGACCATAAGGAATCTTGGTGGTGGAACGAAAATGTACAGGAGAAGATACGAATTAAACAACAAAGTTTCAGAGAGCTTATACGCTGTAACAATGAGGAAGAACGCCCAGAGCTAAAAGATAAATACAAGGAGGCTAAGAGAGAGGCGAAGAAATCAGTGTCAGAGGCAAAGAACGCGGCGTATGAGATGATGTATAAACGACTAGAGACGAAAGAAGGAGAGCATGACATGTTTAAGTTAGCCAAGGCAAGAGACAGCAGAAGACAAGACCTGAGAATTGTGAAGTTTATAAAGGCTGCGGATGGAAAAGTTTTGGTGAACGACAAGGACATCAAGGGGAGATGGAAAACTTACTTCGATAACCTTTACAACATAAAGAACACAAATCAACAAGCTGAGATAAATAATACAACCCAAACAGCAAAACAAAACAATTGCTATTGTAGAAGCATCACAGTAGACGAAGTTACGAGAGCTATGAAGAAAATGGGAAGGGCTAAAGCGGTGGGGCCAGACAACATACCGATTGAAGTGTGGAAATGCCTGGAGATGAGGGGCTCAAATGGCTAACAGATTTATTCAACACTATCTTTACGACAGGGAAGATGCCGAACCAGTGGAGAACCAGTGTTATAGTCCCCATACATAAGAAAAAAGGAGATGTACAAAGTTGCGAAAATTACAGGGGAATAAAGCTATTGAGTCACACGATGAAATTATGGGAAAGAGTTATTGACACGAGAATTAGACGAGAAACTCAGATAGCGTCAAACCAATTTGGATTTATGCCAGGACGCTCTACGACAGAAGCAATACACGCCATAAGGAGGATAATGGAGAAATACAGAGAAAAGAAAAGGGACCTCCATATGGTATTCATCGACCTAGAAAAGGCCTATGACAGCATTCCGCGTCAACTAATTTGGGAAACTCTACGACTTAGAAGGGTACCAGAGAGGTATATCAAAATAAACAAGGATATGTATGATGGGGCAAAAACGTGTGTGCGAGCCCCGATCGGAGACACAGACTCATTCACGGTGGAAGTGGGACTCCACCAAGGATCGGCACTGAGCCCATTTCTTTTCACAGTAGTGTTGGATGAGATGACCAAGTCTATACAGCAGCCAGTTCCGTGGTGCATGCTCTTTGCAGATGATATTGTCTTAATATCGGAATCTAAAAGGGTGCTTAACGACAAGCTAGAACAGTGGAGAGCAGCACTAGAGCGCAAAGGTTTAAGGATAAGTCGCTCAAAGACAGAATAAATACATTGTAACTTTAGTGGCGAGGCGGAAGAGGACACCCAAATCAGTATTCAGGGGATGGCGGTCCCACAAATGTCTAGGTTCAAATACCTGGGCTCGTACTTGCAGGAGGACGGAGAGATACACAGCGATGTAGCGCACCGTGTTCAAGCAGGATGGTGCAAGTAGAGAGCAGCATCAGGGATCCTATGTGATAAGAGGTTTCCAGCAAAACTAAAGGGAAAGCTATATCGAGTGGCAGTACGTCCAGCTATGTTATATGGAACAGACTGCTGGGCCATAAAGAAATCGCACGAGAAACAAATAGAGGTAGCGGAAATGCGAATGCTGAGGTGGATGTGCGGTCACACAAGGCTTGATCGGATAAGAAATGAAGTGTTTCGACAGAAGCTAGAAGTGGCCTGTATCGCAGATAAAATACGAGAGGGAAGATTAAGATGGTTTGGGCATGTCAAGAGGAGACCAATGGCGGCACCAGTTAGAGCAGTAGAGAACATCATCTTAGAGGGTAGGAGGAGTAGAGGAAGACCTAGATTGACTTGGGATGAGGTAATTAGGCGAGATATGATACACTTGCACCTCTCTGAGCACATGATCGAGGATAGGACTGAGTGGAGGCGTAGAATTAAAATTAAGGACTTCTAGTTCGACCTATAGGCAGGAAGGGTATTTGAAGTCTGGTTGCGGGGCCTGATGTTTAAGTAGCCCATATCTGCCCTTTAACGGTGATTCTACATGCACCTAGGATATATGTATGCTATGTATTGTATGATTTATTGTGTACTGTAGGCTATGTGTTGTAATGATCTATTGTATGATGTCTTGCTATCGATATGGCTTTTGTATACTGTATGCTATGTGTTGTATGATTTATTGTATGTTGTCTTGCTATCAGTATGGCTTTTGCTATCGAGTCGGGGGTCTCTTTGGAAGCGGTCTCTCTACCTAACAAGATAGAGGAAAGACTCGCCTACACCTACCCTCCCCAGACCCTGCTCTTGAGTGGGATATACTGGGTTTGTTTGTTTGTTTGTTTATCTGAAATTTCATGAAAAAACTTCGTTTTTTATGCATTAAAATTATAGGCGTTTTAAAAATCAAAAGGTGGTGTTTATAAAATGAGCATTAAAAATGTGGAACATGAAAATATGATTAAGACTTAAATACTCTTGGCCTACCATTCAAAGTTTAAATTATTTACCATTATGTTATCGAATTTTTTTAGCTCTTGAATCTAGGACGTAATGTATAATAATTTTCTCACCCTTTTTAGTTTTTTCACCATTTTTATAATAACCTCACACTTAATATAATTCAACAGTCTACACACATTATTCATTGATGGCCATTTAAACAAACCAGAACGTTCAGAAACAAAATTGTTAGGCACCTTTTGGAGTATCATGTTTTGGGTAACTTATTAATCCGTCTTTGAATAAACAATTCGGCCTATCTAGCTGTGTAAAATGAAATTAAATAATTAGTATGATCAACTTTTTAATTTAATGACAATAACTCAATTAGTAATGTCGGTGTTGTTTTCTTTAATCTTTTTTATTGACCGGTCATTTATTCTTCAAGTTGTTTTGTGATTTTTTTAAACATTTGTTGGCTAGTGCGTGTAGTAAATCCCTTTGCAATTATTCTAACTAACCTCTGTTTGAACTTGTTTTAATTCTCGAGTTCTTTTTTATTTTTCTTTCAGTCACCAATCGCATCTATAAAACAAACAAAAAAAATAGTTAGTGTAGTATATTTAGGTATCACTAAAGTACTACTTTAATTTTATTTCACATGTTAAAAATTTTAATACATTAAATTAACATCGTTGTATTTTTATAGAGTGATAATACATGCATAACCTTTGAAGTGTTATCACTTTGCGTTGGATTTTTCAATAATCAAATAATTTTTCTCCACCAAAACCTTGCAAACCTGAGGAATCATTTGTTCAACACAATGACTTGACATCTATTACCGTGATAAAAAATAGAAAACGTTATTCAGTACATAAACTTCGCATGTATGGAAAAATAACATGAATTATTAATTTAGATGAATTACTTTTCAGGTAATAATATTTGTGAAGAAAAAAAGATACTTCAATTTTGAAGAAATATGCTCTTCAAGTAAAATCATTTAAATGGGAAACTTTTTTGTGAGATTCTTAACATCCACTACTTTCACAAGCTAATTATACGAACTTTAAAGGTTTAATTATCTTTGGAATAATCTTGATCACTTGGCGTATGAATCTTGGGTGATTCCATTAATTATGTATTGAATGCACAAAAATTAGTTCAACAAATAATATGTTGCTACACCTAAGGTTATATACAAAAATTAGTTAGATCTATGATCAAGTAATGTCAATAATCCATTAACTTAGTCAAGAATTTATATACATGGAACCTATTATATTTGGCAAAGCTTACAAAGGGTTGTACATTTATAAAACAGTGTATTAAATCAAGATAATCAATGTTGTAGTGTTTAACAAATTAGCTTTTTGAATTTTTTTTATTGGGGAAAATATATTGAGCAAAGAAGATGCGTTTTGAGGATTTTTGCATCACAAAAAAATTCTACACTTATTGGGTAAAGGTGTAAGCTAAGTATAAAACTGTGTAATCTTATTTGCATTAAATTTTATAAACAAATTTAAGGTAGTAATTCAAACTTTCATATAAATTTCATTGAAAATACACTTATTAAACGAAACACACATATATGTTCACACAAGTAATACATGATCATGCAATATAGAAAACATTCTATTGATAGAAAGCGAAAGATACTTACCATACAATGTCATTTAATTAGTAAATACATAAAAAGAGTGTGAAGAGAATAATATATTATAAGGTTAGTTATAAAATACCTTTAGTCAATTTTAAGAAATGATATTATATTTAACTCAATTTATTACATAGTTTAATAAGATAGGAAAAAAACTACATTTTACAGTTTAATAAGATAGGAAAAAAACTACATTTTACAACGATTAAGTTATGCTTTATGAGTGTTTTTCAAAGTTGGTAATTTAAAATCACAATAAAATAAGCGTGGATACCAGTGAAAGGCACACATAACACTATGGAAATTCCAAAAGTGGGTACAATTCATTACATTTGGTATTTTTTTTAAACAAACATCTATTTAGTATTTTTTTTTAAACAAAATTTCTTATAGGTTAATAGATTTTTGTTTCTATAAAATGTAGTTTTATAAGAAATTGTAATTTATGTAAAGTATTTTAATATAACTCATTTTCAATACGTTTAAATACTTAATGATTTTAAGGAATTGTATAGAAACAAAGTTTAAAAGTTTGAAATATCTAAAAACATTAAATGGTTTAATCCTAATTAAGTCAAAAGGTTAATAATGTAAATTAACTTTTACAAGAAACCATTTAGGTAGAAAACCATATAATCTTGTTAACTTGTATCCTTCATATTAACTTTTATTAAATTAAACAGATTTACCACATCTCAACCCCTTCGAACTCATTAATTTGTTTATATAGGGAGATTATATAAGTTGTGTTTGTGTTATATTTGATTTGAGAGGAATGATTGTAACCTTTTTACATTAATGTTTGTGCTATTTTTATAAGTGTATATCACTATCATAATAAAGTATTTCTAAAAATCTTAATTATATGATTCCATAAAGAAAACAAGAACTACATGTGTATTTCGTTGTGAAAACATGTACCACAAATAGATAAAAACTTTCTTCTTATAACTAGAAAGCCATTGTAATTTGTCATATTTAGTTGGATTTAACAAAATGTTTCTTTAAATAGTGTATCAATTTTTCAGTTAAAATGATTGACATTTAAATTTGATAACCTTTAATAAGAACATCTTCAACAGTAACTTAGTTGCAATTAGCTTGTCTTTACTACTAATTGATCAAATTTTAGTAAAAAGCTCAATGCGCTACCGGTTGAAGTTGATAACAACATTTGTTGTTGAGCTTAGTGTTGTTAGCACAATTACTATTGATTAATCGATTTATACGTACTATAGTAGGGATGAGTAGTTTTGGTACATGATTAGTTACTAGTTAGTTACTACTCATAACTAATTACCACTCATAACTAATTATTACTGATAATCAGTGCCCATTTAACTTTTTTTCAACCATGCATATCCTATGCAACTTCTAAAGGTTTTAAAACATGAAATCGAACATTCACTCGTTAAGTGTGCTGCTCCATCGAAGGCTTAACCCTTTGAACCTTGCTAAGAAAAGCTTCTATCGCCTTGGAAACCTCACTTAAGAAAGGCCAGGGACGATGCACCCTTAACCCCTAAGGTGCATTGGTATGGAAAATTAGAACAACCTCAAACAAATATGTATTTTATTTTTTCTAACTCGTATACCAATATGTATACTCATTTTTCATTAGTTTTAAACAAATCCATTTAACTCTTCCCGACGTATACATTGTAATGATATAAACTTACAACTTAAGAGTTACTTGGACATTAGTGAGAAGCGTGATAGGAAAAAAGTGTTGCCTACAACAGTCACATCAACACAGTGTGCTAAAGAAAAATGTTCGTAGTTGTGTTTTAGCTACTATCCAGATTTTAATGATTATTTAATGATAATTTCAATTTTGCTTTGTTGATTATA
This sequence comes from Flaveria linearis, assembly GCA_024085815.1. Taxonomy (NCBI): domain Eukaryota; kingdom Viridiplantae; phylum Streptophyta; class Magnoliopsida; order Asterales; family Asteraceae; genus Flaveria; species Flaveria linearis. Next base: position 43,618,686 of record CM044006.1, read on the forward strand.
CAATCAACTCACTCAAACAATCAAGAATAACTCAAAGTAATCAATTTCAGAGAACGAAGAAGATGATTACACATAAGAAGAAGAAGATTACTTTCCCCTATACAACAACTACTTACTTATACACACAATTGGCTAATGTAATTAACTAACAACCATTAGACAACTCTAACCTTCAAGTATTAAAACTAACATAATCAGCCCTTAGAGTTATTAACAAGACATTAATCACTCTAAGCAACATACTATGAAGTAATGATGAAAACAATCCCTAGACTTTTAAATCCACTCCCCAACAATCTCCACCTTGGATTTAAATCACTCAATATGAAGAATTTCTAAACAGAATTCAAATTTGGGACCTGGCAACGCTTTAGTAAGCATATCAGTTGCATTCTCAAAAGTATCTACTTCAACAATGTTCACCTCTTTAGACTTCATAAATCCCTTATGAAAAACAACTTAACCCGAACATGTTTAGTTCTTTCACTATGCACTCGATTCTTGGCTAATTGAACAGAACCTCTGTTGTCACACATTAGTACATTACTATGCAGGTAAATTACCAGTTCTGTAACCATTCCTCTCAACCACATTGACTCTTTTACAGCCTCAGTAAGTGCAACAAAGTCAGCCTAAGTGGTATATAAGGCTACAGTTGACTGTAGTATTGCCTTCCAACTAACCACACTTCCCATCAAAGTAAAGACATAACCAGTCATAAATCTTCCATTATCTAAGTCCTTTGCATAATCACTATCAACATACCTAGTATTTTGCAGTCAGCACTAGCTTCTCTTCCAAACACTAATCCAACCTCCCTAGTACCATTTAAGTACCTCAAAATCCATTTTACAGCTTGCCAATGTAATTGGCCTGGACAAGAGAGATACCTACTTACAATGCTCATAGCATATGCAATATTTGGTCTTGGACAGGCTATCAAATACATCAAGCATCCTACAACATTAGCATAAGGGACCTTATCCATCTGATGCATCTCTTCCTCAGTAGCGGGAGAATCTCTTGCAGACAACTTATAATGTTAAGCTAGGGAGTAATGACTGATTTGCAAGTCTCCATACCAAAATTACACAGGACTTTATTCACATACCCTTCCTGAGACAAGTTCAGCAATCTCATGTTCCTGTCTCTATGTATCTCCATGCCTAAGATTTTCTTGGCATTTCCCAACTCTTTCATGTCAAACTCATTCATTAATAGCTACTTTGTGACTTGAACTGCCACCTTACTTTTGCAAGCCACAAGCATATCATCAACATACAACAATAGGTATATAAACTCACCAGTTGAATACTCCTCAAAGTATACATAATTATCATAACAACTCTTCTTAAACCCATGACTCAAAATGTAGTCATCAAACCTCAGGTACCACTGCCTAGGAGATTGTTTTAGACCGTGTAATGATCTTTTGAGAAAACAAACCTTCTCCTCCTAACCTAACTCTTCAAACCCTGAAGGTTGTTTCATGTAGATGGTTTCATCTAATGACCAATGAAAAAAGGTTGTCTTTATATCTAATTGCCCCAACTCATAATCAAAATGGGCAGTGATTGCTAGAATCAACCTGATTGATGAGTGCTTCACCACAGGAGAGAATATCTTATTATAGTCTACCCATGCCATCTGTGTAAACCCCTTAGCCACCAGCCTAGCCTTATATCTAGGTGGTTCCCCTTGCATACTATCCTTTAGCTTGTATAACCGTTTACTATCTATTGTCCTCTGCCCTGGCGGTTTGTCTACTAAAACCAAAGTTTCATTCTTATGCAAGGAGTTTATTTCATCTTCCATGGCCTCTATCCATTTTTCTTTGTCTACAGCTTAAATAGCTTCTCTGAATGACAAAGGTTCTACACTACTTTCTTGTTATGCAGCCATGAACACAAAGGCTGACAAGTCTTCATTATTATTTGCCCTGTATCTTGTAGGTGGTTGTATCTGTCTTCTAGGTCTATCCCTAGCTAAGCTATAGGATCTAGATCTAGAAGTCTATTGTGTAATTCCTTCAACATTGCCATCAAAATTACCATCTAAATTGACTATTTCAGATGTCACAGAGTTGGGAACTGTTACATTCCCATTATTCTCCACCCCAGTTTGACCCCCATGGTCACTTGTGTTGGCCATATTCCACTCACTTGACCCCTTTGTGATATCTTTGAAACTAACATCTTCATTGAAAATCACATGTCTGCTAATAAAGACCTTCGAACCTTCCTTAGTGGCCATAGCCTATACCCTTTGACCTGTTCAGAGTATCCCAAGAACACACACTTGACTGCTCTGGGTTCAAGCTTATCTTGCTTAACATGTGCATACGCCAGTGATCCAAATACCTTAAGATCACTATAACTAGTTTTTACACCTATCCACTTTTCCATAGGTGATAACATTCCTATGGTTGATGAGGTGACCTGTTTATCAGATAGGCTGAAGTAGACAATGCTTCTACCCAAAACCGTTTAGGCAGGCCAGATTCATGTAGCATGCACCTTACTTTATCTTGTAAGGTCCTGCTCATTCTTTCTACTAGCCCATTCTATCGGGGTGTGCCAGGCACAGTGAGGTGTCTTGCTATTCCTTGGTCATTGCATAACCTGGCAAACTCAGAGTTACAAAACTCAAATCCATTTTCTGTTCTTAACCTTTTCACTATTTTTCTTGTTTGTGTCTCCACCATGACCTTCCATTATTTGAACCTATTAAAGGTCTCATGTTTGTGTTTCAAGATGAACACCCATAGTCTTCTAGAGTAGTCATCTATAATTGACAGGAAATAGTGACCACCTCCCAAAGTGGTTGTTTGTGTAGGCCCCCACAGGTCAGCATGCATATAGTCTAAGATACCTTTTGTGTATTGTTTTCCCTTGGTGAACTTAACCATGTGAGACTTGCCCATAACACAGTGCTCACAAAACCCAAAATCACATTCACCCAATCCTTTAAGTACTCCTTGCTTCTTAAGTTTAGATAATCCCTGGCAACTTATATGTCCTAGTCTTCTATGCCACAGCCTAGCAAAGCCGAACATATTGCCTTCTTGCATAGGCGCATCACTGATATTGTCACACCCCGACCAAAGCGGCGGAACATGCCGAGGCGCGACTATGATTGTTCAAATGCACACAACACTATTAAAGTGACAATATTTAATCAACTCATTCATTTCACAACATGTTCTTACAAATACAAGAAAATAAATAGTTCTTAACTAATAACCTAATGGTCCAAAATTTAAATCTTCAATCAACCAACAATCAAACCTGTAGCATTGCATAAAATATATTTTGTCAATATGTATGTTAGTGAGTGTTAAGGTGTGAAGGCCTTTGGGCTTTCGGATGGAGTTATGGGCCTGGCCCATTGAAGCTTCTTAAAACCCTAATTATTCTTATATATAGAGCATGTCATTGTATTGTAATCTTGTCCCTTGAGCTTAATAAAATACCTAGTTACAAAGAGTGGACGTAGGTCATCTTAACCGAACCACTATAAATTCTCGTGTTCTTATTGCTTTCGTGTGCGTGCATAAAATATTCTGTTTATTTCCGCTGCGCAAATATACCTAACAACTGGTATCAGAGCATCAGGCTCTTGAAGATTTTTGCCGCCGCCACTATCTAGGGTTTCTGCCGTCGCCGCCACCTAGGGTTCCTCCGCAGCCGCCGCCACAGTACAGAGTGTAAACAATGTTTCCGGCGTGAACAGTGTTTTCCGGCGTGAACAGTGTTTCCGGCGTGAACAATGTTTTTCCGGCATGAATAGTGTTTTTCGGCGTGAACAGTGTTTTTCGGCCGTGAACAGTGTTTTTCGGCCGTGAACAGTACTGGCAGAATTTTTCGGTTTTTTCAGTTGTTCGGTTCTGTTTTGCTACTGCTATTTTGGGGGCTGTTTTTTGAGTGATTTTTGCGATTAGAGTTCCGGCTAGGATCTCTTGGAGTTGCTGGTTTCGCTCAGGTTTTGCAGGTGAAGCGCCGGGTCGGGTGTTTCGGGGTCTAGGGTTTTGGTTGGAAGTACCGGATCTGGTTTGTCTATCTTTTGTTGACTGGTTATCAACTATTCAGCGTGTCTGCTTCGTTTGTTTTGTCTCTGGTTTGCTACTATGGCTGAAGACGGGAAGACTGTGATCGAAAAGTTCAATGGCACTGATTTTGGTTGGTGGAAAATGCAAATAGAGGCATTACTGTGTCAAAAGGATTTGGATATGGTACTGGAAAAGAAACCGGATAGTATGAAGGAAGCTGAAGAAGCAGTTTGGAATTCCAAGGACAAGAAAGCTAGAGTGGTTATTATGTTATCTTTGACGAAGAGCGTTGCTTTTAACATCATGAAAGAAACCACTGCAAGTGGTATGATGTTGGCTCTGTCAAATATGTATGAAAAGCCGTCTGCAGCTAACAAGATGTTCTTGATGAGGGAACTGTTCATGACGAGAATGAAAGAGGGAACCTCAGTCACCTCCCATATTAATGATCTGATGTTTATACTTACTAGATTAGAATTAGTGGGAATAAAATTCGATAATGAGACTCGAGCCGTGGTGTTGCTATCTTCACTACCTGATAGTTGGTCCGGAACTGTAACTGTTGTTACAAATTCTATGGGGGCTAACGACATGACATTTGAAAAGATCCGAGACATTGTGATATGTGAAGACACACGTCTGAAAACTGCAAATGTTGGATCATCTTCTGAGATGTTACATGTCGACAGGGGAAGGGAAAATAGCCGAGCCAGTGGGAGTCAGGGAAAGAGTTCAACTTGGACTCGGAAAAATGTGAGGTGCTGGATCTGCATCGAGGATGGACATGTTAAGAGTCAATGTCCAAAGAAAAGTCTGAACACTGCTGCTGAGCATGTCAATGATGGTGACGTGTTAATTCTTGAGGCTGAAAACAGTGTGGACTCTTGGATCATGGATTCTGGTTCTTCGTTTCACGCCGTACACAGCGGTGAAATAATGGTGAATCTGAAAACAGGCGATTTTGGAAAGGTACGTCTCGCTGATGGCAGAATGCTTGATGTAATGGGCATGGGTGATATTGATTTGGTGACTCCATTGGGAACTACATGGAACTTAAAGAATGTCAAAGTGATTCCAGGTTTGAAGAAGAAATTAATTTCTGTTAGTAAATTGGATGAACAAGGACTGGAAGTCAAGTTTGGTGGTGGTAAATGGAGGGTAATCAATGGGAACCGGGTGATTGCTCGTGGTGATAAGTGTCACACCCCCAAATTCCGGGTCTGGAATTTATTACGGAGGGGTGAGCAAACAGGATCGAACACATTAGTCACACATGAGATGCAGTTATCTATATGATGAATTTTATATAATCATTTCATTAATATTTAAAGTATTAAATATCATGCGTAGCGGAAATAAAAGATAGATTTTTTCATAACGATACGTCTAATCTTGTCTTAATAATAAGCAAAATGTATCTTGAGCTCTTATATGATCCTACGTGCATGTCCATAAGCTCCTAGTAGATACCTGAGAATACATGTAAAATCAAGTGTCAACACAGGGTTGGTGAGTTCATAGGTGAGTAAAACATATATGATAAATCATCCATTACATTCAAAGTAGGGTTTATTTTGTGAAGATATGGTCATTTCATAACTTCAATTGAGCCTTAAGATATCCTTGATATCACTCCGTATATGGATAGCCTTAATGGAACCCCTTTACAATAGGTGAACTCACTATCCCATATACTAACTAAGTACAAGCCAACAAAACCTTTACCTAGGGTTTACCCATGTATCATAGTTAATTTTCCCTTTTCCTTTTATATATATAGCATATTATATTAGTTATAATAATTCAAATCAGATGGCGCGAATCCTCTCTTTACATTTATCCTCATATGGGTTGTAAGTGGAACTATAATGGCAAACTTCACATAGTGCACATCTACCTTCTCAGCACAAAACAGTCATCCCGAATGACTTATAAGATCTTTGTGCATCTTGGTAAGGACCACATGTCTATACCTTTGTGGGGGTAAGTCATTCCCCGATAGTACTATCCAAAAGATCCCTGCCTTGTTCATAGTCCAGTATACAGAGAAGGGTTTTCATTGTAACCATATGTAATCATAAATGTGATCAATTATTATTTAACATAATACATAAAAATAATTTGAAACTTCAATTATAACATGTATCCTCCCCAAAATATTTAAATGATTAAAAAGAGGAATAGTTGAGTATGAACTCACCTCAGTTCTCGTGTGGTGTTGACAAGCTAGTAAATTCCTCCTAAGGAATTATAATTCACCTAAGCAAAATAGATACAAATCTATAACCTAAATAAGTTAGATCTTGAATCTAGGGTTCAATTGATCTAAGGTTTGGTTTTCTGGGATTTGTTATAAACATATAATTAAATCATTTAATTATTGTTGTTAATTCTTTAATAACTAAAGATTTGCATTTCATAATATTTGATTAATTTAATAATGATTTTAACATATCATTATATTCTAAATAAATTTTAGACATTATTTAAATATTTGAGTTTGTATTTAATTTAGTAAGATTTTATAATTAAATTTATAAAATCTAATTTGTATTTATCTTATCAAATAAGTAATGTTTACAAGTTTTAATTTATTCTTAATCTATACATTTAATTAGTATATTTTATAAGAAACAACCTAAAATAACGCTTGTAAATAGTTTATGAAATTATAAAATCTTTATAATTTCCACAATTATCATGATTTATCCATAATTAAAGATAATATAGTGTTCAATAATAAATTAATAATTTAAATTATTATTTAGAGTCCACTTTTATGAAAATAACTAGTTATAATATTTGTATATAATATTTTATAAAAATTATTAAGGTGTTTTTAATAAATAAATTTTATAGAAAATTACTTAGATAACTTTTAAAATAAAGGAAGTTTATAAAAGTTATTTTTATAATTTTTAGAAATTTTTACATATTTTTAAAAGCTGCAAAAAGGCATTAAAAAAATAAATGAGGGTGCACGGGTTCGAACCCGTGACCTCAAGGATTGCATTGTGAGTCGGGAACCGGTGGACTATGGCATACAGCCGTGATAAGTCACGGTTCCCTTTAATTTTAAACACAAACGAAAGAAACCCCTAAATCCTAAGAACCCTAGATACGTATCCGATTAAATTGAAGCCCAAATCGATGTTGTTAATCAGATTATGGTTAGGGCTTTCAATCCCCACATGAAATCGAGCATGAAGGTAGTTTTAATTACCTGTTTTGAAGCTCGAACTGTGATGTTCGATCAGTTGCAGGTCGCGGCCAAAGGGGTGGATCGGAGGTGTACTTTGTGTGATTCTCAGATGATATGGAACTCAATGGAATGTTTTAAATGATTAAATGATTATGTGTGCGCAATTAATTTGATTAATTTTAATTTTCAGTGCAATTTGTGGCTGGAAAAGTGGCCGAAAGTGGTTCTTAGTGGGTTTGGTTCCAATCGCACTCGAATTTTTAAATTTCCGTTGGGACAGGTTCGAATCTCGCATGTGATGTTGTCGGTAGTGATTAATCGAGTTGGAATCAACTGAATTTGGGTCTTTGGCTTCGCCGGAGACTCGCTGGAATAGTAACCGGAGAGGGAAGTCGACGGGGACGGGCGGTGGGTTGGTTTTTACAACAATTTACACATTTAGCCCCTGTAGTTTATTTTGTTTATCATTTCATGTTTAAAGTTTTAAAACAAGTTTTAAAATTAACATTTTTCACTCTAAACTTTTAGGATTTAGTTTTTAATAATAAATTTTATTTTATTATTATTATTATTATTATTATTATTATTATTATTATTATTATTATTATTATTATTATTATTTATTTAATATTTTAAGCTTGACTAGATAATTAAATTTTACTTATAACACATAAATTTATTTTATAAAATAAATACAAACAAGTTTAAGAAATTACTTGTTTATACCCTATAGTTTAATTAAAGGTAATGAAATTTTTTTCGGGTTGTCACATCATCCCCCTGTTAGAGGAATTTTCATCCCGAAAATTAAGATGTACTGGCAACATTCTTGAACAGGTTAGGATACTTGCGTATCATTTCGTCCTCTCATTTCCAAATGAACTCAGGACCACGCCGGGAGTTCCACCGAACTCTGACAATCGGAATCTTGCTATGCTTTAGTTGTTTAACTTCCTTATCCATGATTTCAACTGGTTCCTTAACAAATCTGAGTTTCTCATCTACTTGCAGTTCCTTTAAAGGTACAACCAGTGATTCATCGGATAAACACTTCCTTAGATTGGATAAGTGAAAAACATTGTGCACACCACCTAGTTCAGCAGGTAGATTTAATTCATAGGCTACCGGGCTGATCCTTCTAACAATTTCAAAAGGCCCCACGTAGCGAGGGTTCAATTTCCCTCGTTTCCCAAAACGTATAACTCCCTTCCAGGGAGATACCTTTAGCAAAACTTTATCGCCTTCCTGAAATTCAAGTGGCTTGCGGTGTTTATCAGCGTAGCTTTTCTGGTGATCCCTGGCAGCAGCCATGCGTTCTCTTATCTGGACAATTTTCTCATGAGTTTCAAAGATCAATTCTGGGCCAGTAAGTTGACTATCTCCAACTTCTGCCCAGCAAAGCGGTGATCTATATTTACGTCCATATAAGGCCTCGAATGGTGCCGCCTTGATGCTTGAATGATAGCTATTATTATATGAGAAATCTACTAAAGGTAGATGACCTTCCCAGTTCTTTCCAAAATCAATAACACAAGCTCTAAGCATATCCACAAGATGTAACACCTGTATTTTCTTTTTAAAGAAATAAAAGAATAAAAGAGAAAGAAAAAGGGAAGGAAGTGGAAGTCAACTTAAAGTGGAAGGGTTAAAAGTGTAAAAAGGGCAAAAACTGATAAAAGTTGGTGAAAAAGGTGGTATGGCCGCCCATTTGTTCTGCACAACACTCTCATTCAGTTTTAGAGAGAGAAACAGCAGAGACTTCGAATTTTAGAGAGAGAAAGAAGAAGAATTCGAAGTTTGAGGTAAGATTAAGTGTTTTAAGTCGTTTTTGGTCGATCTAGTCTCGGTTATATGCTCATATGTGTTATTGCATGTTCGGGTTGTGTATTTTAGTGTGTTTTAGGTGTTAAAAACATCTGAGAAATTCAAGTTTTAAAGTTTGAAGGTTGAAAGCAGCAAGGTGAGTTCTAGACCCCGGTTTTTACTTGTTTTATACAATCTTTGGGGCAGAAAATGTATGAAAATAGTTTTTATAAAGTTCATGTGTGAATACCCGTATGTTTCATGTATGTGTGACGATGTTTTATGCTCGTATATGTTATGATGATGTTTAGGAAGGTAAATACAGGTTAAGAACATGTTAAGATATTGTTTGGGACTGGAAATATGTAGAAACATATAAAAAGGGTGTTCATGTGTCCAAACAGGGCTCATGCGCCTGCTGAATTATGTTAGAAACATTAAGTATAGGCTCATATGCCCAAACGGTACCTAATACGCCTAAGTCTCATGAGACTGAAACTGCCTTAGAAAAACTTAAGTATGACTCATGTGTCTAAACAGTATCCTTGTGAGCCTGAATAGTGGTCATATGCCTAGAAAGGCTAGCCGGACGACTAAGTGTAGGGTCATGTGCCCCAACAGTGCTCATTCGCCTGAATGGCTCATGCGCCTAAAGTGAAAAATGTTAAGTGTAGGCTGGTGCGCCTACATAGTGATGAAAAGTCTAAACAGGGCTCATGCGCCCAAATAGTTCTCATGCGCCCAAACACTTAGAAATTTTTATAGAATTTTCTGGGAGTCTGTGCTTTAGGGTTTTGACCGAGGTTGACCAAAGACTTATTAATGATGATGTTCTATGCATAATATGATTACTATGATTGTTCCATATTATAGTTATTGCTACTACTATTATTACTTATAGTATGTGACTTTACGTGGTATGTTATTATCGTAACGTAAAGTATATTGTAATAATAAAGTGAAAGAGCAATAAAGAAAAGAAGTGGAATATAAATAAAATGTTAATAAGTCTTCCAAGCATATAGGAGGGACACGACCGTGTTGTCGTTAGCTCAACTGTGTTGCGGGTTAGCTACCCTTTATGCACACAGGGTCAATCAATTGAGATAGGCAGGACCTTTGTAGCGTGCCCTGGGTGATTGGGTCGGCCTTGTACACAGTACACATAGCCCCTTTTGAGGGATACAGTTGACCCCTTCGGTGGATATAGTTGACCCTTTCAAGGGATACAGTTGACCCTTTCGAGGGATATAGATGGCCCATCACCCGTTTTCCATCGCGCATATAGTTGGGGCATTGCGCACTAGTCCATACAGACAGTGGAACATAAAGTTAAAAAGTTTACAGACAAGGCATACAGTACAGAGAACAAACAATATTTGTTCATAGAGTTAATGCGTGCTCGCATATACAGTACAGAGTTGTATTTTACAGAAAAGAGTATTTTCATATACAACATATAGAAAGTATTTTATTATATATAAAACTAGAACTCACTCAGCAACGCTGACTTTTATACATTTTCAGTTGGCAGGTAAATATTGCTGAGGATGACACGAGGGTGAAGCTACTCGGCAGGGAAAGACTGACATCCGCTCATGTTTTGACAATACTGTTGTTTTGAAATTCATTCACCTAATCTTTTGTAACATATGAACTACGATGTATTGCCTAACAACAACATTTATAATGAAATGAATGGTTTTTGTTAAATTAATTCCGCTGTTTAAATTTATAATATGTAATGATTTATGCTTTGAGTAACCAACTGTGAGGTGCCCGCGAACGGGGCCTTACAAGTTGGTAGCACAGCCAAAGTTTAAGTGAAACGGGTAAATTTTCAAAATAAACCACAACTTAAACTGAAAATGGGACAGAAGGAGGGATGTCAGCCCGAGTAGCTATGTGCCATCAGGTATTTCTTTTCTTAAAGTTAACCGGAATTATGTGCGCGTGCTATCTGATTATGTGATCTTAGTAGATTTAGATACTGATGTGGCCAGGATAGGAAATGCTTGGGGTGTGAAAAGTAAAGTAAGTGGCTAATCACAACTGGCCACTGTAATTAGGGACTTACTATACTTGACATAAACTGAGCCATTACCTTGAATGACTGTGTTAGTGTTTGAATCTTATAGCATTTAGGAAATGGCTGGGAAGAAATCTTCCAAGGCTTCTAGAGGCAGAGGTCGACCACGTACAACCAGGAGTGGTACCAAGGCTCCTAATACGACTCATGAGAACCCTGAGGTTCATGACCGGACTGAAGGAAACGAGAATGCCAGCCTAAACGCCTCAGCTCGGGAGGCGATTGCTGATGAGGTGCACCAAGTCATGCAGACCGTCTTACTGTCTGTAGTGACTGAAGTCATCCGGGCTATGAGGAACGAGGAGAGAAAGGAGAAAGAGGACAGGAGAGGGTTGACTGAGAAGGAGAATAGGGGAGAGGAGAAACGACCTGAACCTGAAACAGTGTTGTCCGATGAAGAGGATAAGGATGTGGTAGGGGTGACGACCAAGGGATGCAGCTATGGGGCATTCCAGAGGTGCAAGCCCCCGACTTTCGATGGCAATGGCGATGTTGCTGCCGCTCACCGCTGGGTGAGGGAGATGGAGGCAATGCTAGAGATCAGTGAGTGTCGCGAAGATCAAAAGGTGAAGTTCGCAACTCACTCTTTTTCCGACTCTGCATTGTGTTGGTGGGACAATATTGTCCAAGCTGAGGGTACTAGAGCCATCGGGAAGATGCGATGGAGGGAGCTGAAACAACTAGTGATGGAGGAGTTCTGTCCTCATAGGAAACTCGACAAAATCAAGAGGGAGTTCCTGCAACTTGAGGCGGGGACCATGACCCACCAACAGTACACCACCAAATTTAATGAGATGGCCAGACTGGTGCCTGATCAGGTGACTCTGGTGTCTTGAAAAATTAACTGGTATATTCAGGGACTGCCAGCTGACATTCGTAGACACATGATCACTGCTAGACCGACCACCTTTAGGTCGGCAGTGGATCTGGCTAGAAGGCTCTACAATGAAAGGGAAGTGACGGTGGTGGAGGTGAAGAAAGCCGGTGGTGGTGACCGGAATTGGAATGGAAAGAGGTTTGGGCGTGGTGGTTTCACCCGAAATAACAAGAGGATGAGGATGGATGATCATAGGGTGTCGTCCAGCTCGGAGTCAAAGAAGTGTGGTAATTGTGGAAGGGAGCATCCTGGTGAGTGTAGGTTGGGACTGAACGTATGCTTCAGGTGTGGCCAGCCTGGCCATATCGCTAGAGACTGTAAGAAGCCGAGGGCGGAGAGCTCAGGAGCGGGGAATAAGAAGCCAGAAGAAGGAGGGCAGAGGGCAGGTGCTAGAGCTTACACTATGACCAGGGAGGAAGCCAGAGCTGATCCCGATATTATGTCAGGTATGTTTCTAGTAAACCAAACTTATGCCTCTGTATTGTTTGATTCTGGTGCTAGCAGGAGTTTTATTTCTAATACTTTCTGTGCTAAGTTTCCTGTTAGTAGTAGAAAGGTCAGTGCACCATTCGATGTAGAAACTGCTATCGGTAAGTCCACTAGAATTATTGATGTGGTAGAGGACTGTGCCATAGAATTAGAGGGTCATAGGTTTGCTGCTAGGTTACATGTGATACCCCTAGGTGGATTTGATGTAGTACTAGAGATGGATTGGTTAGCAATCTATGAAGCAAATATTGTGTGTCGTAAGAAGATGATTAGACTGATGGTGCCTAACGGAAGTCCGGTGACAATATACGGCGATCAGGTTACGACAATTCCGAAAGTGATTTCAATGGCGGTGGCAGGAAAGTGCATGACGCGTGGATGTAGCGCTTATTTGGCCTACGTGAAAGATGTGGACACGCCGACACCCCAATTGTCCGATGTGCCGATGGTGTGTGACTTTCCCGATGTATTTCCAGAGGACCTATCAGGTGCACCGCCAGATCGCGAAATCGAATTTCAAATCGACTTGATACCCGGTGCCCAACCTGTCGCCAAGGCACCGTATCGATTAGCTCCGACTGAGATGAAGGAGTTAATGGAGCAACTGCAAGAATTGCTCGATAAGGGTTTCATCAGACCGAGCATCTCTCCTTGGGGTGCTCCGGTCTTATTCTTGAAAAAGAAGGACGGTAGCATGAGAATGTGTATCGACTACCGTGAGTTGAACAAATTGATGATAAAGAATCGGTATCCGTTACCAAGGATTGACGACTTGTTCGACCAGCTCCAGGGTGCCAGTTGGTTCTCGAGGATAGATCTTCGATCTGGCTACCATCAATTGAAAGTAAAGGAGCAGGACATTCCTAAAACAGCTTTTTCGTACGCGTTATGGACACTATGAGTTTCTTGTTTTGTCCTTTGGTTTAACCGACGCGCCAGCTGCTTTTATGGATTTGATGAATAGAGTGTGTCGGCCAATGCTAGATAAATCAGTGATTGTGTTCATCGATGATATCCTGGTTTATTCAAGGAGCGAAGAAGAGCACGCCGGTCACATTCAAGAAGTGTTGGAAACCTTGAGAAGGGAGAAGCCGTATGCTAAATTCTCCAAGTGTGCTTTCTGGCTACGCGAAGTACAATTTCTGGGTCACGTGGTAAATGCGGAGGAAATCATGGTGGACCCAGCAAAGGTTGAGGCCGTGATGCAATGGAAGTCACCAAACACGCCATCCGAGATTCGTAGCTTCTTGGGATTGGCAGGCTACTACAGGAGATTTATTCAAGACTTCTCCAAATAGCCTCACCTTTGACCAAGTTGACTCGTAAGGACGTAAAGTTCATGTGGGGTCGAGAATAGGAGGATGCTTTTAAGGAGTTGAAGACGAGACTAACACAAGCTCCTGTCTTGACATTGCTCGAAGGAAATGACGACTTAGTGGTTTATTCAGATGCATCTTATTCTGGGCTAGGTTGCGTGTTGATGCAACGTGGAAGGGTAATAGCTTATGCATCTCGACAACTGAAAACCCACGAAGTCAACTATCCCACACACAATTTAGAACTAGCCGCGGTGGTTTTTGCGTTAAAGATTTGGCGGCACTGTCTATACGGGACTAAGTGCACCATCTTCACAGACCACAAAAGCTTGAAATACTTCTTCGAACAGAAAGATCTAAACATGATGTAGAGGCGAAGGTTGGAGCTCATAAAGGATTATGATTGCGAAATCCATTACCATCCAGGCAAGGCCAACGTGGTGGCAGATGCCCTTAGCCGAAAAGAAAGGCCCGAGCTGATCCGGGTGAAAGCTTATCAGCTGATTATGACCTCCGATATGATGACACAGATTAAGGAGTTCCAAGACGAGGCTTTGAAGGAAGATCGTCTTAACTCCGAAGGGATGCGAGGTCTAGTTACGGAATTGGGTGAGAACACTCTTGGTGTTAAGACCCGATTCGGGAGAATGTGGATTCCCCGATACGGGGATCTATGTGGAAAGATTATGGACGAGGCCCATAAGACTCGATACTCCATTCCTCCTGGTGCTACCAAGATGTATCACGATATAAAGAAAGATTACTGGTGGCCGGGTATGAAACGCGACGTAGTGGAGTACGTGAGTAAGTGCCTTACTTGTCTCCAAGTGAAGGCGGAACAGTAGAAACCGTATGGGAAAATCCAACCGTTGGATATACCCGAATGGAAGTGGGAACACATCACCATGGACTTCATTACTAAGTTGCCTCGCACGTCGAGGGGATGTGATACTATTTGGGTGATTGTCGACCGACTAACAAAGAGTGCCCACTTCCTACCGATCCGCAAGACGTATTCATCCGAAAGATTGACAGATCTGTTCATGAAGGAAATCGTAGCTCGTCATGGCGTGCTGGTGTCTATTGTGTCGGATCGCGACACCCGGTTTACGTCAAAGTTTTGGAGAAGATTCCATGATGCAATGGGAACGAGGCTACACATTAGTACAGCCTATCATCCTCAGACGGACAGTCAGTCTGAGAGGACGATATAGACGCTCGAGGATATGCTTCGAGCATGCGTGATCGATTTTGGAGGAAGTTGGGACGACCACTCGCCGTTAGCAGAATTCTCGTACAACAACAGTTATCATGCCAGTATTGGCATGCCACCCTATGAGATGCTATACGGTAGGAGATGTAGGACGCCCTTATGTTGGGGAGACATTGGGCAGAAAGAGCTGGGAGGTGTCGAGGTGATCGAAGCTACGACTGAGAAATTGGAAAAGATCAAAGCCTTCATGAAGGCGGCGAAAGATAGACAAAAGTCGTATGCTGACAAGAGGCGAAGACCGATAGAATTCAAGGTTGGCGACCGAGTCATGTTGAAGGTCTCACCTTGGAAAGGAATTATTAGATTCAGGAAACGAGGTAAGTTAAGCCCGAGATATATAGGACCTTTCCGAATCGTCGCACGAGTAGGGGAGGTAGCCTATCGACTTGAATTGCCAAATGAGTTAAGTGGAATTCATCCCACATTCCATGTATCTCATCTGAGAAAGTGCTTAGCTGATGAAGACATGGTTATACCAATGGGGGATATTGATGTGGACCAACGGCTCAACTACGTAGAGCAACCAGTGGCAATCAATGATCGTACGGAGAAGAGGTTAAGGAATAAAGTGGTTCCTCTTGTGCGTGTACATTGGAAGCACAGGAAGGGAACCGAATCCACATGGGAGACTGAGGAAGAGATGAGGCAGCATTATCCTTATTTGTTTGAGGAATAACAGGTTTCGGGGACGAAACCTATATAAGGAGGGTGGACTTGCAACACCAATATTTTTTTTAAAGAAATAAAAAAATAAAAGAGAAAGAAAAAGGGAAGGAAATGGAAGTCAACTTAAAGTGGAAGGGTTAAAAGTGTAAAAAGGGCAAAAAGTGATAAAGTTGGTGAAAAAGGTGGTATGGCCGCCCATTTGTTCTGCACAACACTCTCATTCGGTTTTTAGAGAGAGAAACAGCAGAGACTTCGAGTTTTAGAGAGAGAAAGAAGAAGAATTCGAAGTTTGAGGTAAGATTAAGTGTTTTAAGTCGTTTTTGGTCGATCTAGTCTCGGTTATATGCTCATATGTGTTATTGCATGTTTGGGTTGTGTATTTCAGTGTGTTTTAGGTGTTAAAAACATTTGAGAAATTCAAGTTTTAGAGTTTGAAGGTTGAAAGCAGCAAGGTGAGTTCTAGAACCCGGTTTTTACTTCTTTTATACAATCTTTGGGGCTGAAAATGTATGAAAATAGTTTTTATAAAGTTCATGTGTGAATACCCGTATGTTTCATGTATGTGTGATGATGTTTTATGCTTGTATATGTTATGATGATGTTTAGGAAGGTAAATACAGATTAAGAACATGTTAAGATATTGTTTGCGACTGGAAATATGTAGAAACATATAAAAAGGGTGTTCATGTGTCCAAACAGGGCTCATGCGCCTGCTGAATTATGTTAGAAACATTAAGTATAGGCTCATATGCCCAAACAGTACCTAATACGCCTAAGTCTCATGAGCCTGAAACTGACTTAGAAAAACTTAAGTATGACTCATGTGTCTAAACAGTATCCTTGTGAGCCAGAACAGTGGTCATATGCCTAGAAAGGCTAGCCGGACGACTAAGTGTAGGGTCACGTGCCCCAACAGTGCTCATGCGCCTGAATGGCTCAAGCGCATAAAGTGAAAAATGTTAAGTGTAGGCTGGTGCGCCTACATAGTGATGAAAAGTCTGAACAGGGCTCATGCGCCCAAATAGTTCTCATGCGCCCAAACACTTAGAAATTTTTATAGAATTTTCTGGGAGTCTGTGCTTTAGGGTTTTGACCGATATTGACCAAGGACTTATTAATGATGATGTTCTATGCATAATATGATTACTATGATTGTTCCATATTATAGTTATTGCTACTATTATTATTACTTATAGTATGTGACTTTACGTGGTATGTTATTATCGTAACATAAAGTATATTGTAACAATAAAGTGAAAGAGCAATAAAGAAAAGAAGTGGAACATAAATAAAATGTTAATAAGTCTTGCAAGCATATAGGAGGGACACGACCGTGTTGTCGTTAGCTCAACTGTGTTGCGGGTTAGCTACCCTTTATGCACACAGGATCAATCAATTGAGATTGGCAGACCTTTGTAGCGTGCCCTGGGTGATTGGGTCGGCCTTGTACACAGTACACATAGCCCCTTTCAAGGGATACAGTTGACCCCTTCGGGGGATATAGTTGACCCTTTCGAGGGATACAGTTGACCCTTTCGAGGGATATAGATGGCCCATCACCCGTTTTCCATCGCGCATATAGTTGGGGCATTGCGCACTGGTCTATACAGACAGTGGAACATAAAGTTAAAAAGTTTACAGACAAGGCATACAGTACAGAGAACGAACAATATTTGTTCATAGAGTTAATGCGTGCTCGCATATACAGTATAGAGTTGTATTTTACAGAAAAGAGTATTTTCATATACAACATATAGAAAGTATTTTATTATATATAAAACTAGAACTCACTCAGCAATGCTGAATTTAATACATTTTCAGTTGGCAGGTAAATATTGCTGAGGATGGCACGAGGGTGAAGCTACTCGGCAGGGAAAGACTAACATCCACTCATGTTTTGACAATACTGTTGTTTTGAAATTCATTCACCCAATCTTTTGTGACATATGAACTACGATGTATTGCCTAACAACAGTGTTTATAATGAAATGAATGGTTTTTGTTAAATTAATTCCGCTGCTTAAATTTATAATATCTAATGATTTATGCTGTGAGTAACCAACTGTGAGGTGCTCGGGAACGGGGCCTTACACAAGAGTCTGTATGGTTCTTTTACTTTGGCCATCAGTCTGAGGGTGATAGGCTGTGCTCATATCAAGGCGAGTGCCTAGAGCTTTCTGAAGTTTATCCCAAAAGATAGATGTAAATCGTGCGTCACGATCAGAGATGATAGACACTGGCACTCTGTGTCTAGAGATAATTTCTTTGATGTAAATCCTTGCAAGCTTCTCCATCTTGTCTTTCTCACGAATGGGTATGAAATTAGCGGATTTGGTGAGACGGTTAACAATAACCCAAATGGTGTCATTGCCCGTTTGAGATTTGGGTAAACCAGTGACAAAGTCCATGGTTATCATTTCCCACTTCCACACGGGGACTTTCGGTTGGGTCAACATTCCTGAAGGCTTTTGGTATTCGACCTTGACTTTAGAACAAGTCAAACACTTTGACACATAAGTCCCAATATCTGCCTTCATTCTTGGCCACCAGTAAGCAAGCTTCAAGTCGTAATACATCTTATCTGCACCTGGGTGGATAGAGTACCTAGACTTGTGGGCTTTATCCATGATCAAGCTTCTAAGATTCCCGTATAGGGGTATCCAAATCCTTTCTGCTATAAAGCGTACTCCATCTGAATGAACTTCAAACTGTTGGTCTAGCCCTTGGAGGTTTTCATCTTTAATGTTTTCTTCGTTCAATGCTTCAGTCTGTGCATTCAGAATTTGTGCCAGTAGGTTGCTTTGAATGGTAAGTTGTAGGGCTCGTACTCTACGAGGTTTCATATGTTCTTTCATACTCAAAGCATCAGCCATAACATTTGCTTTACCGGGATGGTACTTGATGGCACAATCATAATCGTTTAGCAGTTCAAGCCATCTCCTCTGTCCTATATTCATCTCCTTTTGATTATACAAGTATTGAAGACTCTTGTGGTCGGTATAGATAGTGCACTTAGTACCATACAGGTAGTGTCTCCAGAGTTTAAGAGCAAACACAACTGCTCCTAGTTCTAGATCATGAGTTGCATAGTTCTTCTCATGAGCCTTTAACTATCTTGAGGCATAGGCTATGACTTTGTCTCGTTGCCTCAAAACACATCCTAGTCCCTGAACAGAAGCATCACAGTAGACTACAAAGTCTTCAATGCCGTCAGGTAAGGATAGTATAGGTGCACTGCATAACTTTTGTTTCAGTGTTTGAAAAGCAGCCTCTTGCTTAAGTCCCCAATGATATGCTACTCCCTTTTGGGTGAGCATGGTCAATGGTTGAGCTATCTTGGAGAATCCTTTGATAAATCTCCTATAATAGCTGGCTAGGCCAAGAAATTGTCTAATTTCTGTTGGATTAGAAGGTGTAGGCCAACTTTTGATGGATTCAATTTTAGCTGGTTCTACATGAATGCTATTAGCATCAATCACATGACCAAGGAATTGAACTTCTTTTATCCAGAAATCACATTTTGAGAACTTAGCATAGAGCTCATCTCTCTTTAGTAATTCAAGGATCAATCTTAGATGTTCCTCATACTCATGCTCATTTTTAGAATAGATCAAGATGTCATCAATGAAGACAATGACAAACTTGTCAAGATAAGGCTTGCATACACGATTCATGACGTCCATGAATACGGCAGGTGTATTTGTTAGCCCAAACGGCATAACTGTGAACTCAAAGTGACCGTATCGAGTTCTGAAAGCCGTCTTCCTAATATCTTCATCCCTGACTCTCAGCTGATGATAGCCGCTTCTAAGATCTATCTTTGAATAAATGCTTGAACCTTGAAGTTGGTCGAATAAATCATCAATACGTGGCAAGGGATAACAGTTCTTGATTGTCGCTTTGTTCAGTTCTCGATAATCATTGCACATCCGGAAGGTTCCGTCTTTCTTCTTTACAAACAACACTGGTGCTCCCCATGGTGACGAGCTAGGTCTGATGAATCCTTTATCCAGGAGTTCTCTAAGTTGGTTAGATAATTCTTTTAGTTCAGAAGGTGCGAGACGGTATGGTGCCCGAGCTATAGGTGTAGCTCCAGGTGTTAACTCAATTGAGAACTCGACCTCTCTTCTAGGGGGCAAACCAGGAAGTTCATCCCTCTTGGAACAGTTCCTCTACCGCGTCCTCTACCTCTGCCTCTGCCCGCTGATGCGTCCATCTATCATGAAATTGTTTGGTGAGAATTCACACTTTGATATATTCAATAGATGCATTATATATCAAATATTCAAAGTATGGACAATTACTGTAAGATAGATGGGAATTTAATAAAACTGGGTTTTTCGATTAAATTCAGCAAGGCATGAGTACTAGGGAAACAAGTCTCTCTTTAGGTTAGGACAAGCGTAGCTTAGATTACCAATTGGAACACGTCAAGGTAATTTGACCCATTTGCCTTGGAGACTTGTGTATTGACCATAGTTTATCACTCATCCCAGAAATCCCCAGGTAAACATAACTGGTCTCGCAATGAGATTTATACGATATGCTTGCCTTAGCCCGAAGGCCTTTTGCTAGGAAATCCAGAATACAGGTGTCTATGTGTCACACAAGTTTATTTAGTTCATAGAATCAAAACCTCGATAAGATTTTCATAGATTAGACATAAAGTCTAAGGAATTGAACCCACGACGATAAGTGTAGATCCCACATGTCGTTGAGAATAAGTTTAGGAAGTTCATTTATCGAGGAGAGTCAAAGACTCAAAGTTAAGTTTAGGGAGGAAAGTATCTAAGTTTAAGCATATAACTTCTTAATCCTAGTCGATCTCTAACTAAGGAAATTTACTTTGTGCAACTATTATATGTGGCTATAGGCTAGATGCAATTCCTAACTCATTATAACCAATGGCTCTGATACCAATTTGTCACACCCTCAAATTCCGGGTCTGGAATTTATCACGGAGAGGTGAGCAAATAGGATCGAACACATTAGTCACATATGAGATGCAGTTATCTATATGATGAATTTTAAATAATCATTTCATTAATATTCAGAGTATTAAATATCATGCATAGCGGAAATAAAAGATAGATTGTTTCATAACGATACGTCTAATCATGTCTTAATAATAAGAAAAATGTATCTTGAGCTCTTATATGATCCTACGTGGATGTCCATAAGCTCCTAGTAGATACCTGAGAATACATGTAAAATCAAGTGTCAACATAGGGTTGGTGAGTTCATAGGTGAGTAAAACATATATGATAAATCATCTATTATCATTCAAAGTAGGGTTTATTTTGTGAAGATGTGGTCATTTTATAACTTCAATTGAGCCTTGATATATCCTTGATATCACTCTGTATATGGATAGTCTTAATGGAACCCCTTTACAATATGTGAACTCACTATCCCATATACTAACTAAGTACAAGCCAACAAAACCTTTACCTAGGGTTTGCCCATATATCATAGTTAATTTTCCCTTTTCCTTTTATATATATAGCATATTATATTAGTTATAATAATTCAAATCAGAGGGCGGGAATCCTCTCTTTACATTTATCCTCATATGGGTTGTAAGTGGAACTATAATGGCAAACTTCACATAGTGCACATCTACCTTCTCAACACAAAACAGTCATCCCGAATGACTTATAAGATCTTTGTGCATCTTGGTAAGGACCACATGTCCAAACCTTTGTGGGGGTAAGTCACTCCCCGATAGTACTATCCAAAAGATCCCTGCCTTGTTAATAGTCCAGTATACAGAGAAGGGTTTTCATTGTAACCATATGTAATCATAAATGTGATCAATTATTATTTAACATAATACACAAAAATAATTTGAAACTTTAATTACAACATGTATCCTTCCCAAAATATTTAAATGATTAAAAAGGGGAATAGTTAAGTATGAACTCACCTTAGTTCTCGTGTGATGTTGACAAGCTAGTAAATTCCTCCTAAGGAATTATAATTCACATAAGCAAAATAGATACAAATCCATAACCTAAATAAGTTAGATCTTGAATCTGGGGTTCAATTGATCTAGGGTTTGGTTTTCTGGGATTTGTTATAAACATATAATTAAAAATTTAATTATTGTTGTTAATTCTTTAATAACTAAAGATTTGCATTTCATAATATTTGATTAATTTAATAATGATTTTAACATATCATTATGTTCTAAATAAATTTTAGACATTATTTAAATATGTGAGTTTGTATTTAATTTAGTAAGATTTTATAATTAAATTATAAAATCTAATTTGTATTTATCTTATCAAATAAGTAATGTTTATAAGTTTTAATTTATTATTAATCTATACATTTAATTAGTATATTTTATAAGAAACAACCTAAAATAACGCTTGTAAATAGTTTATGAAATTATAAAATCTTTATAATTTCCACAATTATCATGATTTATCCATAATTAAAGATAATATAGTGTCCAATAATAAATTAATAATTTAAATTATCATTTAGAGTCCACTTTTATGAAAATAACTAGTTATAACATTTGTATATAATATTTTATAAAAATTATTAAGGTGTTTTTAATAAATAAATTTTATAGAAAATTACTTAGATAACTTTTAAAATAAAGGAAGTTTATAAAAGTTATTTTTATAATTTTTAGGAATTTTTATATATTTTTAAAAGCTGCAAAAAGGAATTAAAAAATAAATAAGGGTGCACGGGTTCGAACCCGTGACCTCAAGGATTGCATTGTGAGTCGGGAACCGGTGGACTATGGCATACAGCCGCGATAAGTCACGGTTCCCTTTAATTTTAAACACAAACGGAAGAAACCCCCAAATCTTAAGAGCCCTAGATACGTATCCGATCAAATTGAAGCCCAAATCAATGTTGTTAATCAGATTATGGTTAGGGCTTTCAATCCCCACATGAAATCGAGCATGAAGGTAGTTTTAATCACCTGTTTTGAAGCTCGAACTGTGATGTTCGATCAGTTGCAGGTCGCGGCCAAAGGGGTGGATCGGAGGTGTACTTTGTATGATTCTCAGATGATATGGAACTCAACGGAATGTTTTAAACGATTAAATGATTGTGTGTGCGCAATTAATTTGATTAATTTTAATATTCCGTGCGATTTGTGGCTGGAAAAGTGGCCGAAAGTGGTTTGAAGTGGGTTTGGTTCCAATCGCACTCGAATTTTTAAATTTCCGTGGGGCTCAGGTTCGAATCTCGCAGGTGATGTTGTCGGTAGTGATTAATCGAGTTGGAATCAACTGAATTTGGGTCTTTGGCTTCGTCGGAGACTCGCCGGAATAGTAACCGGAGAGGGAAGTCGACGGGGACGGGCGGTGGGTTGGTTTTTAAAACAATTTACACATTTAGCCCCTGTAGTTTATTTTGTTTATCATTTCATGTTTAAAGTTTTAAAACAAGTTTTAATATTAACATTTTTCACTCTAAACTTTTAGGATTAAGTTTTTAATAATAAATTTTATTATTATTATTATTATTATTATTATTATTATTTATTTAACATTTAAGCTTCACTAGATAATTAAATTTTACATATAATACATAAATTTATTTTATAAAATAAATACAAACAAGTTTAAGAAATTACTTGTTTAAACCCTATAGTTTAATTAAAGGTAATGAATTTTTTTCCGGGTTGTCACAATAAGCATGGGTCATTGTACATGGTGGAGGTACCTGCTGAGGGACTGATCAACCCGGTTAAGCAAGTCAAAGTCGGGTTCGCTAAATCTGTTGCTAAGAGAGTTCATTTTGCAAACATGAAGTCTGGAGCAAAGGTTGTAGCTGAATGGGGTCATAAGTCTAAACCAGTCAGAAGATTTTATGACAGTGGGAGCATGGGGCATGTTCCGGGTACAGTCAAGAAGAATCGTTGGATTTTGAAGACTACGACTGGAAAAATCTCTCCTGGTGATTGTTTGCTGAATTTGGAGAGTGTTAGTGGTTCTCGGTGTATCTTTGAATCTGGTGGATCGTGTAAACCAGTTGAGACAGAGGATGGGTCGTTGGTGGAATTTACCACGACTGTGTTGGAGCTCGGGGGAGCTTCAACGGGCCCTTTCAAGTAATTGATGAGAAGGGGCCTCTGCAACTAGGGGATTTGGATTGAAATCTTAGCTTGTTCTTTGGAATTGAAGGCTTGTAGGATTTCTGTTACTTGAAGATTACTGATGACAAGGTTGCTTTATACTTAGATGGCTAGCTGGAGTATTCGCAAGGCCTTCAAGTGGGAGATTGTTAAGGTGTAAAGGCCTTTGGGCTTTCGGATGGAGTTATGGGCCTGGCCCATTGAAGCTTCTTAAAACCCTAATTATTCTTATATATAGAGCATTTCATTGTATTGTAATCTTGTCCCTTGAGCTTAATAAAATACCTAGTTGCAGAGAGTGGACGTAGGTCATCTTGACCAAACCACTATAAATTCTCGTGTTCTTATTGCTTTCGTGTGCGTGCGTAAAATATTCTGTTTATTTCCGCTGCGTAAAGATACCTAACAATGAGCAATTCCATGACTTTATAAATATAATATAAGGTGAAATCCACAACTCAAATATGTGAAACCGTAAATAAAAGCGACAATTGAGGTATATAAATCATAAATAAATAAGGCTCCTTTCTAATAGATATAACTATCATATTACAAGGAGGAACGTATGATCATACTTATTAAGGATGAGGATAAGGAGAAACAATTAAAAGCAATAAACATTTAGCAATTAATCATATGAGGTATATAACATACAATTGGACAATTATTCTATGCATCACACAACCTAAAGCTTATGTTTTGAGGATCTAAGTGTTAAATCATTTTCGTTTGAGTAAGTATGCTTGCCACCCCAAAGTATAGAAAAGAAAACGGAGATGAAATTACTCACTTGAAAAAAAGGTGGCGTTGATGAACAAACTTAGAATAAAATTCTCAAGTAAGCGAGCCCGACGGTTTAACATGTGTGTTCTAAATTAAAAGATCTTGAGTAAGTTTTGAGTCTTGAAGATGGAATATAAATGGTATAAAAGTTCATAAAAACAAGGCTTGGATTTTCGGAAGTTTTAGTTATATTTTACAAAAGTGTGTTTAAATAGAGTAAAGATGAAATGAGTTTTATAAGAAACCGGGTCCTTGATGTTTAGTTTTACTCAACCTTTCTTAAGTTTTACATAGGGGAGTTGGTTTAGTGCTAGTGTGCACGACCCCGCTAATATAAGCATCAAGATCCGACCTACACTCTCTTAAACCCGAGTTTGAGACTTTAATAAAACAAATTCGCTTAAACCCGATCTTAGTATAAAATCAAGTTTGGTTCCGTCATACCATAATCTTAGAAATATAAGTAATATAAAGTGAAACATAAGTTAAAAAATTAAGAAATATTTTTGGTGGTTTGAACGGTGACTAGCTCGTTAAGACGAGAAGTTCGACTTTTACTCGGTTTTTACCTAAAACTTGGGTTCAAGCCAAGATTTGTCCTACACTTGCAAAATCTTAAGTAATATGAGTAATATAAAGTAAAACATAACTAAAAAGATAGGTTGAACTTTTTGTGGTTTGAACATTGACTAACTCGTTAAAACGGGTGTTCGGTTTTCTCGGTTTTTACCAGAAACTTGGGTTAAAGCCAAGATTTATTCAAACACCTTCGTATCAACCATATAATAACTAAAATATAAAGAAAAATTCACATCTAAAGTGTTTGATGTAACATGGTTGCTTAAAAATTATTTAAAGTGCTTAAACGAGCGTTCGGTTTGGTTCGGTCCTTGACTCGGTATGAACCCGAGGATGGTTACCACATGTCCAAAACCATAGAACTAAAAATAAGGTAAAAGTTCCAGATCTAAACTCAAACAAGAAAGTTACGCGAGTAAACCTCCCGAAAATGACCCAAACCGGCTTAAAATGCATAAATATGTGTTTGAATGACCACAAGCCTTAAATAAAGATGAAAATGCTTTTGTCAACATAAAATAACTTAGAAAAACTAAAAATATCCAAAAACACATACCCGAAATGGTTTGAAATGCAAGATTCGGTTCCGTTGACTTTTTAAAGTCAAAATTAAGCAAAACTAGCTAAAACAATTTGCAAGATCAAAAACTTGGAAGAAGATGATGAAAATGTGCAGGTGAAATGGTTGAGAATGAGTGGTATTTATTGGGAAGGATTAGGGTTTGAGGGAATGAGTAATGCGTTTGCCCGGTAGGTAAAAGGGTGCACTTTGATTCTTTTATTTAAAATAAATTTTGATTCAAATAAAATATGACCAGGTATAAAAACATGTTTGGAGGGTTCTAGAATAATTATGGGTTAGGTCTTGGTTGGTTTGAATGGTTAAAACACGAGTTCGGGCCTTAAACGAGCTTAAACGAACCGAAAACATTAAAAAAACTGATTTTGCTGAAACGAACTGTGGCTCACGCCATGTAGCGAGCTGAGGCCAGCCCTACATGCCAAGTGATGTGGGGGCTCTCGGATAAACTTTGATTTTTTTGGCAATTTTAGTCCTTGTAGTTCATTTTAGGTCGTTTTGAGCATAAAATAAGCGTTTTTAACACCGTTAAAGACTTTGGAACGAAATGACAAGTATGAAACATGATTACAACATAAAATCCATCATTTTATTAACATCTAAAGATCCTAAGAACAAAACAGGTCGGGTTTACAATACAGAATAACAAATACAAAGCTAGTCGAAAATGACGAATGTCACAGATATTTACTTGACCATCCAGTACATACAAGTTATTGCCAGTTCTTAACTCGGACAATATTACCATGGACCCCTTTACTACCTTAGCTTTACCATTTTTCAAACTTACACTACACCCATCTCTTTTAATGTTCCTAATGAGATTAGGTTCTTGGTTAACTGAGGAATATACCTGACATTGTGTAGTTCCATGGTAGTGCCATTGTTCAAGCTCAAGTTGATCATACCCTGACCTTGTATAGTGCAGGTTCTATCATCACCCAACTTCACCTCCCCAAGATCTTCAATCTTGAGCTCCTTAAAGAGTTCCTTATTTGGTGTCATGTGATATGAGCACCTAGAGTCCATTATCCATGAATCACTTTCAATTCCTTTGTACACCATTAATACATCTGAGCTTTCATACCCATCAGTGGAATTATCTAGTGATAGACTGCCTTGGCTCTGGAAACTACCTCCATCACCTTTCTTGTTTCTCCTCTCAGGGCAGTCCCTTTTTAAGTGCTTTTCAGATTGGCAGATGTAGCACTTTCTTTTGAACCTCGACTTTGATCTATGTCGACTCTTGCCCTTGAAGCTTCTTTTATTAGATCTTCCCCTAACCATTAACCCACGGCTGCTTGACTCTTCTTGATTATCAGATCTTCTCTTCATTTCCCTTGAATTCACTGCAGACAGGACTTCCTCCATGGTGAGAGTCTCTCTCCCATACATGAGGGTGCCCACGACATGCTCATATGAGTATGGCAATGATGTCAAGAATATAACAGTTTGATCTTCATCCTCCAAGATTACATCAATGTTGCCTAAATCCAACATTAATTTGTTGAATTCGTCAACAAGATCCTCCATCGTTTTTCCAGTTGTCATATGAAAGTGTATAGTCTCTTTTTCAAATATAGTCGATTTGCCAAAGACTTTGTCATATACAAACTCTCTAGCTTTGACCATATTCCAGTCGCACTGGTCTCCTTAGACACTTCTCTCAACACCCGGTCTCCTAAGCTTAAGATTATTGCGCTGTGCGCCTTCTCCATCATGTCCTTCAACTGATTTTCAATTTCTTTCTTCTCTTTTTCTGTGCTCTCTGTTGGTATGGTTGCATTACCACCCTTCAATGCATCGACCACCCCCTGATGGACCAATAGTGCCCTCATCTTCAGTCTCCACAGTCCGAAGTCGTTTTTTCCATCGAACTTCTCCAATTCAAATTTCGTTGAGACCATTGTGCTCTGTGGACAGTTTCGATTGAATTAATCGATGGTTTGAGTTCGGATCTTTTTCTTCGATCGAGAGCCGAAAACTGGCTCTGATACCAATTGTTGATTGTACAATCAACTCACTCAAACAATCAAGAACAACTCAAAGTAATCGATTTCAGAGAAAGAAGAAAACGATTACACATAAGAAGAAGAAGATTACTTTCCCCTATACAACCACTACTTACTTATACACACAATCGGCTAATGTAACTAACTTCTAACAACCATTAGACAACTCTAACCTTCAAGTATTAAAACTAACATAATCAACCCTTAGAGTTATTAACAAGACATTAATCACTCTAAGCAACATACTATGAAGTAATGACAGAAACAACCCCTAGACTTTTAAATCCACTCTCCAACATGCTTCCTAAGGTTTAGTAAAATTAATAATTTTCTTACAAAAGATTAAAAACATCAATTTATTTTCAAAAGTTTTATAAGTTGTTTTAGTTTCAGTCTATAAGTTTTATTTTTTTGGATTCAAGTTAAAACATTGATGAAAATTTTGAATTAAATTGAAACAACTTATAAAACTTTTGAAGGTAAATTGATGTTTTTAATCTTTTGGAGCAAAATAGTTATTTTTGTTAAATCTTAGAGAGCAAGACCGAACTTAACTTTAATTATTTTCTGTAATTATCATCACTCAAATATTAATAAATTAAATATCGTGACCAAAAAATACTAAAATAAATAAGTAAACATTAAAACCTTGTGCTAATCGAAAGAGGAGTCGGCATAACACCTTTTCACCGGTTGTTACTTTGCTATGATAATTTGGTAAATAGTATCCTAATTGTGCAACTTTCCCCTTATCTTTGCCTTTTAGGTGAAAGATATATTCAAAATTTATAATTCATGCGAATTGGGTGGCGTCAAAAAGAAGATTATCCATGCTATTATTTTGACAGCATGTTGGTGCTTGTGAAAGATAAGAAACGAAATCATATTCAATAACAAGAGGCCACTGCTCAAGAAGATCAAAACGATGGGAGGTTTATATGGGTCAAGAATAGAGGTAAAATGTTAGATTTAAAATGGGAAAATTTGTGAAAATTTAAGGTTTGAATACTTGTTTTTGTATTTTGTGGCTGCTACCTTCTAGCCTTTTGCTAGTTTGTAGCTCTTGATTTTTAATGAAACTAGTTTGGTCCCCAGACGCGCGTTGCGCGTCATAAAGACGGGTTAAACGGAGGCTCAGAACTCTGTCATCATAGCCACAAGCTAACATTTTTTGAATATCATCATAGCCCGATACTATACTAAATTCAAAATGTACACCAACATACAACATGTACATGTCTCAGATGAAGACAGTTTCATCGTCACCGACTTGAAACAAAGCACCGATTCATTTTTCCGAATGCAGCATGTGATGAATGGGGCTCAGAACCGGATTTCAGTTATGGCTGCTAACCGTAAACGGTAGCCACGCCAAAGCAACACGAAACCATTTTTTGAATATCATCATAGCCCGACGCAAGCGTTTTCAAGGGGCATAGAACAAACCTGGTGTAATATTTGCTCACAGAAAGCACAAGATTAAACGACACTGCATCCCTAAGCAAAGCATAAATGACACCAAACCTCACAAACCAGCGAACCTCATAAACATAAACAATTGTTTCAAGACCGATCATGATCAACATACAGCACCATGCAAGAGCCTTAATAAGTAAGGTGAGAACCTGCAATGATAGATAAATTGGAAACATAATAAGGTCAGTATATCTTACTTCTCTATGTAGTCCTCTAAATTCTCAAATATACAATCAAATTTGCATTTTGTTTGGAAAAAATATCCGGTCTTTTTTTTCTAATATGTTCATCACGGATGTAGGTTAGAACAAAAGGGTATGTTGAAGAAAATGTATACAAAAAGAAACAAACCTCGTATGGAGCATGACCAGTCTCGCCATCAACATTATAAACTGAAATGCCCATTACCAATCTAAACAAATGCTCAGAACTCTGTCATCATAGCCACAAGCTAACACTTTCAGTTATGGCTGCTAACCGTAAACGGTAGCCACGCCAATTAATTAAAAACCTATTTTTATTAAAAAACACTTTTTAAAAACAAAAATTTTATAAAATACTGAATACAATAAACTTTAAAAAAATCATTTTTCTTAAAACAAAATATTTAAATTCATAACTTTTTTATATAAAAATCATAATTTTGATAAAACAAAAGTTTAAGAAAAAATACATAATTATTTATTTACTTAAAATAGGTATTTGTACGTAATTATAATTATATTTTATCTTCAAGCGTGATTTTATAATGCATAAATTTTTGTTACTAATTATTTAGTATTTTATTTATTCAATCTGTGTAATACACGGGGACTAACCTAGTTATAAATATAACAGCATTATTTTATGATATAGTTAAGCTTGCTAAAAAGAGATACCGAACTAAAGCAATAGCTTGTGCTGCGTCCTGCCTCTTCCAGTACTCTTCCGTGCTGCCTGGTCCATAATAACATCAAAACTATATTATCAATGGTTTCTAAAGATTTTTCATGACTTTCTTTCACATAAAGAACAAATGAGAAATAGTGCTCTATATTGAGATATTATTTTCCGAAAAAGACATAGCATTCCTTTTGTTTCATCACTAAGAAAGATTAAACTTAGAGGAGACAAGATGGGCAGCCCAGGAAGGCTGGGTAACTGGCACAACGGGTGCCGTTAAAAAAATGGCACAATGGGTTTGCTTAAAAGGGTCATTTTTAGGCCGGATAAAACACTTTTTATAAATAATTAGCATGTTACATATGAGTACAGAAACACTATTATGACATTATAATCTAAAACTAATAAGAACAAGTTAATAAGTTGTACGCATTAGAGAACAGATGCTAATTTATGATTTGACCCATATGAGATAAATTATAAGCAAATGGGTCAAAATTGCCACCTCTAACTAAACTGAAGCTATGAAATCAAAGAGCAGCCTTCGTCACAAAGCAACAATTAAGTTTTCCCTTTTGAGATACATACCGATCTCTACAAACATTGTGGGAGAATCGGTTACAGGTCCATGATGTGTGGCCTCCAATGTAACCTATACCCAAGAACAAATAAGGATAAGCACCCAGCCACCTAGAATTTACAAAACAAAGAGACGAAAGACCTGGTGCTGCAAAGAGCTCCCGCGTTTTCGCAGGGTCCAGGGAGGGTCCGTCCCATTTAAGGGAAGATGTACGCGGCCCCCACATTTTGTGGGGAGGCCGTTTCCACGGATCGAACCTGAGACCTTCGGTCTTTTAGGAACAGCTTTTACCGCTGCGCCAAGGCCCGCCCTCATTAAAATTAAACCAAAGAAAATAAAATATCCATATTACGAATACAAGTTTTTCTAATTTAATCGTCTTCGTCGGTTTGTGTGCCAATGCGTTGAGACAAATCATAAGCGAGTTCTTCGTCGGATAGCGGTGAGGATCGTCCGGTTTGTACCTCGTGTTCGTGTATTTCTTCTTCAATCGGTGTTTCTTCTTCGATATGTGTTGTCTTCGTTCGGCCTCATCTAAGTGGTCTTTTAAACAAATACACATCTCTAGCGATGTTGGAGTTAGCCTTGTTCTTCTAATCGATAAAACCCTGCCACTAACAGAAAATGCAGACTCCGAAGCTACCGTGGAAGCTTGGACGGTTAGTAAATCATGTGCCATGGCGGCTAGGACCGGAAATTGTGATTCCTTTCCTTTCCATCATGTCAGAATATCAAATTTCAAGAATTCATCGGGAGACATAGTGGCTAAAAAATCGGTTCCCATATACCTCCCGAGTTCGCTACTTGGGGCGTTACCCCTCTGACGTTTACTGTTTTCATTTCTCAAAGTATTATATAAACTAATCATCGGGTCTCTACTTGAGCTCGACGAACTCGATTCCACGTTCGATGGTCGGTGGATGTTTGATGTTGCATCATATTTTTCAACATAAACATTAAACAATTTTTTAAAAATTTCATTAAATGTTTGTTTTGTATTAACATTAAAAAATGGATCTAAATCATGTAAATCTAAATCATAAGTTATCTCATCTATTAAAGTTTCTACCCCCGAAATATTTAAACACGGGTCTAGTGCGGCGGAACACGTAAAAACCGGGGGTAGTTGAATGAAATATTTTTAAAATTTTTCTTTCATCGGCGTAACCATTGCTGAAAACATTTCGTTTCTTTCTTCATATTCACTTAATTTATGGGTCATTAAATAAATTTGATGAAATGTTAGACAACTTGTCGGATAATAAACCCCCGACAATTTTGTAGTTGCGTTTTTAAAAAGCTCTAAAAATTGAGTTATTTCTTGAATATATTCCCAACCCTCTAACGGAAACGGAACAACCCGACCCCGCATCGCAAGACTATCGTGAAAACATGAAGCGTTTCTTTTTGTCACAAAGCACTATTAAACATTTTTCAAGTAGAATTCCATCTAGTCGGGACATCCCAAATTGGTCCTAAACAAATGGAATTCGTATCGTGACACATTTTTCTATAATTAACATACCTTTTTCTACTAGTTTTAAAAACGTCACGTAACATGTTTTTGAAAGACGTTTTAAAATCTTCAACTTCAGGAATGACACGACCATCTTGCACAACTAAATTAATAATATGTGCAACACATCTTGAATGAAAAAATACGCCGTCACAAACCGGTTTATATTTTATTTTTAATTTTTCAACGGCGGATGTGTTGTTTGAGGCGTTATCAAATCACACTGAAAAAATTTTGTTTTCTAATTTATACGTTTTGATTACATAGTCTAAAATTTGAAAAAGATTATCACCGGTATGCGGATTGATATAATGTAGTTTACATAGTTTTTGGGTCTTTGTTTTGAGTCATTTTGAGTCTAATTATGTTTAGTTTTATTAGATTTCATTTACTTTTGTTTATTTTATGTTTTGATAGGTGTTCGTGTGCAACGGAGTGGAAAACGAGCAAAAAGAATGAAGAAACGAGCACACGGGAAAACACCACGGAAGTAAATTAGTAAAACGATCATATCGGGAGCTAGAAAATGAGTTACGGGACCCATAATATATAGATTTGATGGTTATCGAGATGAGGAATCCAAAATCAACTTTGTTTCACGTCTGGAGCCTTTTCGCGCCACGCGCACAGCCTTTCTTAGCTGTGCGCGCCACTCGGAGAGCCCATTACGTGGCCCAACTCATAAAATTCGTTTTTAAGTGGTTTTTAGGTCAGAATTCAAGACCGACGGCTGGGAACAAAGGAAGAACGAATTAGGGTGACCTTGAAGGTTGTTTGGAGCTATTTTGGACGTGGAAACGAGTCGGGATTAAGATTTGAAGACGTTAGGATAACGTTTGCGCGTATTCTACAACTCGGGTCTTGTTATCTACACTTTTCTTATCACAAACTATGTTAAATCTTCTGAATTCAGATTGTTATGGTTGTTTATTGATGTTTCTTGGCTAAACCATTAGTAGTTACCTAGGTTTGATGATGATTGTTTGATGAATTTTGGTTCTTTTATGGATTTTGGTAATTTTATGATGAATTGATTGCTATTTGTTGGGTTTATATCATTGAAGCAAGTTGCTAGTGTGTATTTGATATTGGTTATGGTTGCAATTTGACGTTCCATTGGTATTATTGTGGTTGTCTTATCATATTAGATATCAAGTAGGTTAATTTACGTGAGTAATTAACTAATTTGCAGTTTAACTGATCACTAGACTATAGGAACTAAATTGGAACCTGAATTGATTTTGAATGTGCATGCTTAATTCAATAGCTATAAAGTGAGAATTAATAAACAGGTCTAGTTACATAACAGGTTAGGTTTAGATAACGTGTGAGCGTATCTTATTTAACTGTTTTATTTTATTTTATCAGTTTAAACTTGTGGATCTGATATAAACCTACCCTTTAGTATTTAGGATGCTTTGAGTTGTCTTTGTTGTGAGGTAAGTCAACTATAGGGTCTTTTAGTAATCTTTGGAGTGACTGTGAGGTTGTCCACATATTCTGGTGATCATCATTAGGTATTAGGGTTTTAAGTGTTATCTTTGAGAAGGGTCAAAGAATCTTTAGATTCCCTAGTAGTGAAAACCATTAGGTCCCAGTTTCGTCATTCATACCAAATCCATAGAAGAACCAGAGTTTGGCAAACAGGATTCTGAGCCTAGGTAACTCATTCCTCTCCTATTCCAAGTTCTTTCCTATTCTTTGTTCGTGTTTTCCTTAGTTTCTAATTTTAGCATCTTTCTATTTTTAGTAACCCCCCTTCAATTAATAATTTCATTAGTAATAAGAGTCTTAGGTTAATTAACATAGTTAACAGAGTCTCGTGGGTTCGATATCCGGACTTACTTAAGCTTTGCTAGAGTCGATAGGTTCACTTGCCTGTCAGTAGTTTAAGTTTTAGAGAGTCTATAGTTTAACTAGGTGTTTAATTAGGTTTAATTTAAGTCATTTTTATTAAACTACTAATCTCACATCAAGTTTTTTTGACGTCGTTGCCGGGGACTCTTGGCAATTGTGTTAATTAACTTTCTTCTTGCTATTTTCGTGCTTGTTCTGTGTCTTTAGGTCTAGGTTATTTCTCTTGTTTTTCTTTTTGTTTAGTTTATGCCCCATCTTAGGTCACGAGGTCCACCACCTGTTCAATTAGATCTTAGTGCACTTAAGTTTGAGGTTAAGTCTTCTGAGTCAATCCATTACCCATCCCATTCCACATGGCCCACCACACCATTCACGAGCGAGCCACCGAAGGCTTCACAGGAGTCAACTCCCCCATCACTGTCCCGAACATCACTAATGAAAACACGTGGCAAATCCCTTCCTACATCATGACCGCCATCACAAATACATGTCAATTTCATGGTCGTGATGATGAGGATGCGCCAGCTCACATCTCCCGATTGTCTCGTATTCTTGGTACGTTTAATATCCAAGGGGCTAGTGAAGATGCCAAATTCCTTCACTTGTTTCCCTTTTCTCTTTATGGACGAGCTTCCACCTAGCTCGATTCACATCCTCCTGGTACTTTCACCATGTGGGCTGTTCTTAGAGATAAATTTCTGAACAAATATTTCCCGCCCGCAAAAGCTTCCCGTCTCCGTGATCAGATCCATTCTTTCAGAATGGAGCCTGATGAACCATATTATCTTGCTTGGGAGCGATTTCAGAATCTGCTTAGCAGATGCTCTAATCATGGCTTGACTGAATGGGCTCTTGTAGAGAAATTCTATATTGGTTTGACTTACGAGACTCGTGCTAGATTTGACGCCTCCGCAGGAGGACATCTTATGGGGAAGAAGGATGTAGCCGGATGCAATGATCTCTTCGAGAGCTTTGCTCAGACTGATCATGAGCAGCGAGCGGTCAACAAGAATTCCATTCATGTTACTAGTCACCCCTCGACCACTCGAGGTGTTCACCATGTCACCATGGATACTAGTTTAGCTGCTGCTATTGAGAGTTTGTCTAGGGAGGTGAAGGTGGTAAAGATGAAGTTGTATAGGTGTGAGCTTTGTAGGGGAGGTCATGATACAGTCGAGTGTCCACAGATGAATAGGGAGAGCGTAGAGTATGTAAGTGGTCCATCGAACAATTTTAATAATTCTTATAATTCGGGTTGGAGAAGTAACCAAATTCAGAACTACAGATCTTCCGGTAATCCCCCTGGTTTCCAGTCTGCTCAAAATTACAACCAGGGGCAGGGTCAGATTGATAATCAGAAGAACTTAAATGAAATAAAAGAACTTTTAACTCAATTAGTTGTTAAAGACCAGGCTACCCAGAAAACTCTTGCTGAACATGATCTTATTCTAAAAAACCAACAGTCAGCTTTTCAGGATCTCCAGAGAACAGTACTTGACCTTGCTAGGAGGATAGACGAGAAACCCCCATGTACCTTTTCATCTAGTTCTAGTACACAAAACCCACATGCACATGTTAAGGCAATCACCACTAGACCGGGTAAGCAGTTAGGGGAGGTAGAGTCACCTGACAAAAAGGTAGAAGATGTTAGGGAGAGAGAAGAGGAAGTAGAGATAGAGGGTCCCAGGGTCCAGAGCACTATTAGGGATCGTCCACCCATTTTTAGACCCAGCCTTAAGATAGATCTTTCTAGAGTCCCATATCCTGATCGTGTCCGCCATCAGAAATATTCTAGGGAGTATGGGTACTTTCTTGATTTGTTCAAGCAGATCAAGATAAATCTTCCATTCATAGAGGTTCTCCAATGCATGCCCAAGTATGCTAAGTTCTTGAATGACATCCTCAAGAACAAAGCAAAGCTTGGAGAACTTTCTAATGTTGATCTTACTGGTGAGTGTTCTGCAGTGGTGATGAACAAGCTTCCAGAGAAGCTGTCTGATCCGGGAGTCTTCACCATCCCGTGTCTCTTTGGTAGCAATATTCACAACCACGCGTTAGCTGATCTAGGTGCTAGCATTAATTTGATGCCTTATTCGATTTATGAGAAGCTAGGCCTAGGTGAACTTACACCGACGCGCATGACACTCTCTCTTGCTGATAGTTCTGTTAAGTATCCTCGGGGAATCATAGAGAACTTGCTTGTTAAGATTGATAGATTTGTCTTCCCCATGGATTTTGTTGTTCTAGACATGGAGGCTGATGCGAATGTACCTATCATTCTTGGACGTCCTTTCCTTCGTACGGCTAAGGCCAATATTGATGTCTTTAAGGGAACTATTGCACTTCACTTAGGAGATGAGGAAGTCACATTCCATGTGGCTGACTCCATTAGGAGTCCGAGTAGTGTTAAGGAAGTTGTGAGCTCCATTAGTTCTAGTGAGAGTGAGGTAACTGAGAAGTCTAAGGAGTCTGAGTCTTGGGAGCTTGAGTTTGCTGGAGAGTTAGATGGTCTGCCTGAGTATGTTAGAGAGGGTGAGTTTGATGCTGAGAGAGACCTTACTGAGTTAGAGGCACTGATAGCTGATAGACCTCCTGAGATAGTGAACCCTACACCCATAGAAAAACCTAAGTGTGGGGATGTTTCTGCGTTTAGTAAGCCTAGGTCTGATCAACCCACTCTAGAGTCTGAGTCTAGTTTAGATCAGGAGGATGCATTCATTAGAGAGAAGTGTTGGGATAGGCTAGTGCCTTTAAGAGGTTCTACTGTGATTGATGGTGGAGCTGTTACATGGGATCTATTTGATCCTCCATGATTTTTGCTAGAGTTATAGATCTTTAGGAGGATCCCATGTGTAGAGTATTGTATATTATTTGCTTGTTTGCTTTGTCTTATTTTTTTTATTTTGTTAAGTCTTTTATTTTATTTGTTTGAGTCAGTATTTTGAGTCTTTTTGTGTCAGTGTTATGCTACTCGGGTTGTGCTTTTGTTTTGGTTATGTAGGTTTGGATAGGTACCACCCGTACTCAATCTCCATTCGGGTGAATCTGGAGCTGTTGGCTGGAGTATGAAGGATGATCCGAGGCATGAGGGTGCTACCTGTGAATGGAATGCTATATAGCTAGTGGGAACGGTTTGGAAGAATTGTTGCTTTGCTATCAGGCGAACACGTTCCTTTTATCCTTTTATGTTTTTTTTATTTATTTGTTTTAGTGTATTTTTGTCTCTGCATTGAGGACAATGCAAGTTTTAAGTGTGAAGATGGAAATGAGTTTGTTAGTGTTAGTTTTTGAGTTTTTGAGTCTTACAGTGTCATAAAAATCCAAAAAAAAAAATAATCGAAAAATTTGAAAAATTTCAAAAAAATTTTTTTTTTGAAAATGTCTTTCAAATTAGTATGCAATATATGGAAAATGATAGAAAAACTGGCGTTTTATTTTCAGATGTGTGTTGAATGCCAAAAAAAATGAAAAATGAAAAAATTATGTAATAAATGGGATAGTTTGTTGACTTGTGAGTTATCTGGTTAACCCAGCTTGCATTGAAGGGTCCTTTAGTGTGTAAATTAATCTAACTAACTGAACTAGGTTGTCTTGTGGGTTTTCATCTTAGAAGTAATGGAAAAAATCTAGTTCTTTAGGAATTGTAAATTGGCACCCCTATAGGTTGATTAACTAGCATTTTAATAGAAACTTATTCCTCACAAACATGGCACACTGCTATCTTTTTATGAAAATAAATTCGAGAGTAGGTGGCGCCTCCATCAATTTTATAAAAAAATGAGCTTGTTGTATAAAAATGCAAGGGTTAGTTCCTATGTGTTATTTACCGGGGATAGTGACTTTAGTTTGTAACACCTCTGGGGCCAGTCTAAATAAATTAAAATTGAACTGTACAATGTCACTTAAATAAATTATATGTCACCTAAAAAGCTCAAAAGAATTCATTCCACCAAAAAAAATTCCATCGTGACTACAAGTTTCTATTAGGATTGCTAGTTTTTCAGGTTATAGCGGTTAGGTGAACCAAAATGGTTAACCTGTGCCTTCCATTGTGCAAATTAGTAGAGCTGGTGACCTGTAGGCTTCTGAGTGTGAGATCCTTTAGATGTATCTAGTTCTTTTAATTGAAACTTAAAAAAAACAAAAACATGAAAATGGACCTGATTTGTAAGTGTTAGGGTATATTGGAAACAATGAACTAGACCTCACCGTTAACTAAACTAAATCCTGTATGTATTTATGTTTTTTTTTATTTTGGGTGAGTTAATAAAGTTTGTTTGAAATGATTTCTTGGTTCTGATTTCATTGCATGCTTTTTCAGGGACGAAAAAGAATAAGTGTGGGGATATTTGATATAATGTAGTTTACATAGTTTTTGGGTCTTTGTTTTGAGTCATTTTGAGTCTAATTATGTTTAGTTTTATTAGATTTCATTTACTTTTGTTTATTTTATGTTTTGATAGGTGTTCGTGTGCAACGGAGTGGAAAACGAGCAAAAAGAATGAAGAAACGAGCACACGGGAAAACACCACGGAAGTAAATTAGTAAAACGATCATATCGGGAGCTAGAAAATGAGTTACGGGACCCATAATATATAGATTTGATGGTTCTCGAGATGAGGAATCCAAAAATCAACTTTGTTTTACGTCTGGAGCCTTTTCGCGCCACACGCACAGCCTTTCTTAGCTGTGCGCGCCACTCGGAGAGCCCATTACGTGGCCCAACTCATAAAATTCGTTTTTAAGTGGTTTTTAGGTCAGAATTCAAGACCGACGGCTGGGAACAAAGGAAGAACGAATTAGGGTGACCTTGAAGGTTGTTTGGAGCTATTTTGGACGTGGAAACGAGTTGGGATTAAGATTTGAAGACGTTAGGATAACGTTTGCTCGTATTCTACAACTCGGGTCTTGTTATCTACACTTTTCTTATCACAAACTATGTTAAATCTTCTGAATTCAGATTGTTATGGTTGTTTATTGATGTTTCTTGGCTAAACCATTAGTAGTTACCTAGGTTTGATGATGATTGTTTGATGAATTTTGGTTCTTTTATGGATTTTGGTAATTTTATGATGAATTGATTGCTATTTGTTGGGTTTATATCATTGAAGCAAGTTGCTAGTGTGTATTTGATATTGGTTATGGTTGCAATTTGACGTTCCATTGGTATTATTGTGGTTGTCTTATCATATTAGATATCAAGTAGGTTAATTTACGTGAGTAATTAACTAATTTGCAGTTTAACTGATCACTAGACTGTAGGAACTAAATTGGAACCTGAATTGATTTTGAATGTGCATGCTTAATTCAATAGCTGTAAAGTGAGAATTAATAAACTAGTCTAGTTACATAACAGGTTAGGTTTAGATAACGTGTGAGCGTATCTTATTTAACTGTTTTATTTTATTTTATTAGTTTAAACTTGTGGATCTGATATAAACCTACCCTTTAGTGTTTTAGGATGCTTTGAGTTGTCTTTGCTGTGAGGTAAGTCAACTATAGGGTCTTTTAGCAATCTTTGGAGTGACTGTGAGGTTGTCCACATATTCTGGTGATCATCATTAGCTATTAGGGTTTTAAGTGTTATCTTTGAGAAGGGTCAAAGAATCTTTAGATTCCCTAGTAGTGAAAACAATTAGGTCCCAGTTTCATCATTCATACCAAATCCATAGAAGAACCAGAGTTTGGCAAACAGGATTCTGAGCCTAGGTAACTCATTCCTCTCCTATTCCAAGTTCTTTCCTATTCTTTGTTCGTGTTTTCCTTATTTTCTAATTTTAGCATCTTTCTATTTTTAGTAACCCCCTTCAATTAATAATTTCATTAGTAATAAGAGTCTTAGGTTAATTAACATAGTTAACAGAGTCTCGTGGGTTCGATATCCGGACTTACTTAAGCTTTGCTAGAGTCGATAGGTTCACTTGCCTGTCAGTAGTTTAAGTTTTAGAGAGTCTATAGTTTAACTAGGTGTTTAATTAGGTTTAATTTAAGTCATTTTTATTAAACTACTAATCTCACATCACGGATATCCAAATAATTCAAACGCAATCGTACGTTTCATCATTTGCCACGAACTTGGATCTATCCAATGGGCGGTGACGCAAAGGTACGATTCCGGTAAACCGTGTGGGGCGGACCGAACGTCGGTAGTTAAGTTCACACCGGTTTGTAAATTTTCAAATAAAACCTTTAAATCATTTTTTTCTTGTTTCCAAAGATTTAAACAATCACGTCTAACAGTGGTGCGACTTACGTGAGTGTAGCGTGGTTGAAGAGTTTCTTGAATCAATTTTGTTAACCGAGGGTTGTCGAAGTGATCGAACGGTAATCCTTCTTGAATTACAAACTTTGCCATTCTATCTCGAACCATATCGACGTTGAAGTTCCATAAACCACCATCGTTTCCGATTGATGTTTGCCCTTGACTCGTTGTACTTTTCAAAGACTTGCACCATTTGGTCATATGATTTCTCAAAGTCGAGTTTGAATCCGACTTGAAAAACGAACCACAAGCCTTGCATCGAGCTTTATGTTGACCATTCGACATTTCGCATAAGTCGAAATTACACCAAATCTCTTGGTTTCGCGTTGTTGAAAGAATTCTAACAACGGTAGCGGCACTTGAGGATCCACCGGTTGGAACGGAAGATTCCGAAGCCATAATTCAAGAGATTGAGAGAATAGAAAGTTGAGAGTGAGGAGCGTTTTTGCGTTTTTAAGCACGTTTTTGAGTGTTTTTGAAGTTTTGAGTGTTGTGACTAAACCATTACACCCACTACCTATTTATACTATCATATAAGGGCAAAATGGTCCAAAAAAAGTGAAAAAAGGGTCAAAAACTAGCCCCCAACGGCCGTATAGCCGTTTTATAACGTTAAAAAAAAGGGTCAAAAACCGGTTCCAAACCGGTTTTTTTGGACCGGTTTCGAAACCGGGTTGGGTAAAAACGGGGTCCAAACCGGTTTGGGCTAGAAAATTCAAAACCGGTTCCGAACCGGTGGGTTTTTTCGGGTTGGAACCGGGTTGGGGGTATACCGGGTCCGAACCGGTTCGGTTCCGGGTCGGGTTATCGGGTCAGGTTTTGAACCCCGGTTTGGATGTGCATGTCTAGCCGGGTGTGATGGGCTCACACGACCCATATCCCGCCCCACTAAAGGTATCATAGGCACATCACACGTTACCCAAACCACTCAAATTAGATTAATCAATAATTAAGTGATATATTATTTTATTTAAATCTACCGAAATCGCTATGGTTACCCATCCGAGCTATCTAAACTGACATTTACTACAATTGACTTGAGCTTCTACCCCTCGAACCATCCAACCCGCAACCCGTACCAAAATCACCAACGACAATGTCACCAAAACACCTAAACTACCCGAGGCCCCCGTGTCAAGGGTCACCTAAGAGGAGTCTTAAAATTGAGGGTATAGTTTTCTTGGCGTGGTCCCATTCCCCATAAATTATAAAATTAAGCTAGAAATGGTTAAAACCCTCGAATCATCTTTTTCCCCAAATACTCACCTTTCTCCAACCCTCTCTCTCTCTCTCTCTCTCTTTCTCTCTCACACAACTCCAAACGTCTCTCTCCACCTTAATCTTCCTCATCAAGAACCACCGTTCTTTAGCCTTTCAACGGTGGCCATCGGTGATGAGCTTCACATCATAAAATCCCTCAAAAAAACCACCAACCAAATGGGCAAATACATGGGTACAAGAAACTCAAAAACTTCCGGCGACGTTTCTT
Source organism: Flaveria linearis (assembly GCA_024085815.1). Taxonomy (NCBI): domain Eukaryota; kingdom Viridiplantae; phylum Streptophyta; class Magnoliopsida; order Asterales; family Asteraceae; genus Flaveria; species Flaveria linearis. Next base: position 43,660,572 of record CM044006.1, read on the forward strand.
TGATCGACATCCCCTCTAATGCCGGCGTCCGTACACGAGCCAAAACGTTAGCTCTCCGAACAGCCGCCGTCTCCGCCGCCGGTGGGTCCTACATTCAGCTCCGGAGTCGTCGTCTTGTCAAGCCCACGGCCCCAAAGCGACATAAGGAGAATCGTGTGCCACCGAAATCGAGTAAAGGTGCTTGTAAAGGGGCTAATTCATCTCGGATTAAGGTTGATTGTGCGAATTCATCTGGGTCTGTTGAGAAATTGGGGAAAGAGGAGATTCGTCGTGAGGGTGCGATTAGGGATGTTGAAGCTGTGGGAGTCGATGATGAAGGTTCATTTGGGGAGAATATGGTTGAAATTGAAGGCAGAGGGAGGTGGGTATAGTGATTTCTTTCTCTTTAACTGTTTTGATTGATTGAATTTCATGAATTACGGTTTTTTTGTGTTTTTTCCAAATTATGAATCAGGGGTTTCCCCCAATTTGTTTCTTAGGGTTTTTTCGCTTACAGTTTGGTTTAAGCTAAATTTTTTGGGGGATTTTGTTCTCCAAAGTTATTTTCTTAACCTAAAGTTTTAATTTTATCCATTTTGTGCGATTGAAATTGGTGAATTAGCTTCGATTTCTTAGTGTATTTCTTAATTATGCCCCTTTTGGTTAAAAGTGTACAAGATCTTGAATCTGTCAGCCAGATTCGACTAAAATTTTGTTTTGAATTTGATTAATGATTGCATTAATAAAAGTGAGATTTTTTCATTTTTGAACATTTGTTTATCTTCTTTCTCTGCAAAAGTCTCTTCCAAAAGGGCTTTTCCTGCTCTCTGTCATTCGTTGGTTGTTTCAGACTGCAACGAAAAAAAAATCTTTCTTTTTTATATATTTTTACCCCAATTTTTTAAAAACAGGTTTTTAAATTTCATATAAGAAATCATGTTTTACTCCAATTTTATTAAGACATCATGTTTCACCCCAATTTGTATTAAGAAATCATGTTTCACATCAATTTTACAAGAAAAGGGGTTTCAAAATTCATATAAGAATTCATGTATTATTTTGTTCAGAAATCATTCTTTTAAATACAGAGGACCCCATCTGTTATATGGATTCATCATGGTTCTTGATTTTTGAATTTGTTAAATCTTGAATGTTATCATCCAACTGTCAATTTTTATCACAAATCAAACCCTTGTTCATATATGTGTGTTCTTGAAATGGTAGATAGCATATGTCAATTATTTAGATCTTAGAATTTGCATATTCAGTCTAAATTGATCATGATTTTGGAATGCTCTTTTGGCTCTTGTGTTTGACTTTTATGATATTAGAACTCAGATAGTAATTACCAAATGAACCGCTTTGATGATATCATTTCATTGGATACCTTTGTGTTACTTCAATCATGCAAAATTATGTTTTGTGATTTAATTATTGGGATCATAATTTCTTAGATATATAATTGACGCTTGCTGGGCCCTTGGGGCCCAAGCAGGAATCTTATTTTAGGTTATCTTATAAGAGCACTTTTACTTTATGGAATTAGATGTAGTGGTTGCAACACTTCTTTGGAAGTATATGCTAAGAGATTGATACAGTGCTAATTATTGTTTGTTCTAATTAAAACAATGTTAATTATTCTTGCGACAGAAGCACCCGAGAGACTACACCATGTGATTTGATTAGGGATCCTGATACTATAAGTACTCCTGGTTCTTCTACGAAACGGGCTTATTCTAATAATGCCAATTACCGAGTTCAAACTTCAGCACCGAGTCACATCCCTTTAACAGCTGAAATGGACGAGTTCTTCACTGAGCCAGAAATGCAGCAGCAACAACTGTTTATTGAAAAGTATATGTTCTTTTTCTATGCATTATGATTACATGATTCTACAGGCGACATATTGGGCGGGTGGGTCAAGTGACAGGCCAAAGCGTTTTTGGATTGAAATTTGAAACGGGTCATTTATAAATACGGGTCAAACTGGAATGTGTGTGCCTGGGTTGATCAGAAAACACTTTTTGGTTATTTTTTAAAATTTTTTATTAATAAATTATGTGATAATAAAGATTATAAAATAACTTCTGTAATAGGCTCGACAACTTTTAGCCTGCAAATCCTTTTTATTTGACCCGTTTTGTAGATTAAACACAACTCAAATAGACTGTAGCATCTAACATGACCTTGGCTTGGTTATTTATTCATTTTTCATATGTTTTGCAGGTACAACTTTGACCCTGTGAATGACAAGCCTCTCCCTGGGCGTTATGAATGGGTGAAGATGGATGATACCAAAAATGTTAACTAACCACCCGTCAGATCAGGGTCGGGTCATCCTTTTAACAGTTTTTCAGTTAATTAATCTTAAGTTTAACTTAGTTGAAGATATGGGTAGAATTGACCTTTGTAAAGAAAGAAAGTAGGACCCATGAAATACCTAGTTTAGTATGTAGATTAATGATCTGCAACATAAGAAAACAGGTTTCTAACAGATCATCTACTAACAGGGGAAGAAGATGGTGGTGGTTGTTTCATGACTTTAGGTTAGTTTCCTTAATGACCTTCATTGTCCATACTTTTGTACTAATGGAAAGATTGTAAACACCCCCCCTCCCCTTAATAAATTATATGACTATTTTCCTATCTTCTGCTTTATTCATCATTGGATTTTGTATGTTTTAACATAAGATCTTTGATGTTTTAAATGAAGCTCTTTTACAGTCATGTTTTAGACCCTTGTGGAAATGGTTGGTGAGTGATGATGATGTGGTGGGTCAGCTTTTTTGGTTGTATAGAGTTGGGTAGAATCTTGTCTCCTCAACAGTTGTGTGTCAGTCTGTAGAGAATCTTGTTATTTACTTGAAAAATTGAGCTACAAAAATTTTGCTTTTAAAGTAAATACAAAAGTAACCCCATTATAATTTTTTTAATCAATCTTTACATGATTATAGAAGGGGGTTTGTACTATATTTGGTACAAAATTTTACTTTTCAAAATGGGATGAATATTAAGTTTAACTGAGGTAAATCTTGAAGTTATATGCAGTAAAAACAATCTTTTTCAAGAAAAAGATTCAAACCCAGGTAAGTGCTCCACTTCTCCTAGTGGTGCACAAAGGAATTGACACTTGAGCTAATTAAGCTTATGTGCTAGTGGGATCAAAGTAAGGTGGTTTTGTGGGTGAAACAGTCTTTAGTGTAATCATTAGAGTTGGAAATAATAATATTAGCTTTATCTTTATCATTATTTTTAATATTTAATTTTTAGGTTCTTTTTGTGGGTATTTAATTATGGGATGCATGTCTTCCACCTCTCCATGCTATTTCCAGAAATCTTTGCAAAGTGTATAATGGTGTTTTTGAACTCTGGTGAGACATGTTAAAACCAAACTTTAGATTTGGTTTTTGATCCAATTATTATATGTGAAAAAAGAAAATGGTGTGCAACTCGTCAATCAGATAAGAGATACAGAAACCAATGACTTGTTTAAGTGAGATACCTATGATATATAAATAAAGGAAGGTCATCGTTTCAAGTCTCACTCTGAGCAAAAATGCTCAGAGTTGAGCCAGTGGGTTTTCTCAGCAATGAGTTTCATCATGAGATGGTTGGGGTGTGATTCCGGCTGAGAAACGAATAAGTGGACCCGATAAAGATAACACTTATGTTTCAAGGCAGGATCGTGTAATTGCCCTTAAAAAAATAATAAAAGAAATAGAAAGCAACCCATCATCAAGAGTGGCATAGGTGAAAGTGCAACAGGTAACATGTGGTTTACTGCACCCATTTTTGTCCATATAGCCTCTGGTCCTACTGTCAGCAATGATATTTGGCTATGGCAATCATAAACTTGTCTAACAATTGGTTAGCATATATCTCTATATTGCTCTTTATCTATTGAAAAACATATAATGTATCTTTGTAATAGCTATCTGAATTGGTAGCTCAGATTTTCTTAAGAACATTTGGATTTAAATTTTGTTACGAGTACTTAAGAGTTTTAGAACTAGGTATTGCTGAATCTCTCTCTCCAAAGTACATAGGTGTTTGAGGTTTAATAAATATAGTGTGCTATGTTATTTCCATGAGGAAAAAATTGCTAACAATATTAGTGATAGCCATAATTTGTACTTTGAATTATGCCTTGCAAAATTGCTAAAATAGTGAATGCAGTACAAATATATGGAAGATTGCTTTCAGTCTGAATTGATTGTTGTACGACTGGTCTATTGGTAAAATATGAGAATTAGTAAAATATGAGAAGATGAACAGAAAGAGAGATCTCTTTATTAATTTGTGTGAAATAGAAAGCAACTTAATCAATATAGAACTCTGATGTCGATTAGGATAATATTGTAAATTATAGGTTAAGTATATTTATAACAGTATAAAGCCTATCTATACAACTTTTAATAAATATAAATAACTAGTATTAAGCCCCCCGCGTTTTGGCGAGACGTAAAACTGTGTCAAGTAGCACCGATGTCAAATCATCGTCAGCTACCACTAGCACCGAAAAAATTCATTTTAAGAAAACAATAAAAACGAAAAAATGAAACCGAAATAAAACATTAAGAAACAATACCAAAGTCGATCTACGGCTCGCACGTTGTGACACGGATGTTAAACGGGAAAAAATATGCGTAACGTTGAACCACACGCACATGGTACTATTTGTCAACTCTTAAAATTTAAACCGAAATGTAAATCGAAAAATTAGATGAAAAGTATAGGAAATTAAAGTTGAAAGTGAAAAATTATAGGGGTTAAAATGTAGCTTAAAATCAAGACCACAATGAGAGACATTCGATCCCAGAATTAGCTCTATCCCACCTCCAATGAGATGTTTTAAGCAAATGAGATGTTTTAAGCATATGGGTTAGTGGTAAGTGAACGCAACGAAAAGACCCGGAAATAACAAATAATGAAACAATTCATATATTGACGTGCTCATTTCAAAATTGATGCTTTGTTATTCCTATCATCCTGTGGTTCAGGATGATCCACAAGAAAGGTGGCAGGATTCGAACCTACACTTTGACCATGCCTCACCGCTTTCAACCCATTAGTCTCTGTTACAAGGTAGGTAATAGAACAAGGGAGGAAGAAAGGAAGGAGCTTCAGCTCCAGTTCCGCAAAGGTAGACTTTTTCCAGGTTAGCTAGAGAGAGCGATATTCATCTTTTATAGCTTGTTTACCGGAGGCCTCGATTCTACCTCATCCCGATCACAAGGAGAGGTTCACTATGAGGGGGGGGGGTACTTCTTTGTTTCCCTTCCGGAAAGAATGAAATGCATAGGGGACCATCCTTTTGTTGCGGCATGCTCCTCAGATTTACGAATTCATAGGGGGCCTCAGGCCCTACTCCAACAAGAAAATGTATAAATATGAAAACTTCTCTACCATTTAGATCGGAGAATTTAGGGAGGAAATCCAGTTTTAAATTCCCAGAAACCACACGATTATATAGCCAAAGGGAATACGGCTACACCTCCCGCTTTGTCAGGTATACTACGAAGAATGGCATGGATCGGCAGGAAATACCATTCTGGTACAATATGAGGCGGGGTGGACATCGATCCTAAAAAAAGAGAGGGAACATAATCACTTTCTTTTAGTGACATATCTAATCAGACTGAATAGGATTTTAAGAGCTGTCACGATCATTCACATCCCTTTCAGTAGGCAGGAAGGGCGCGGAAGCTTCCGTTTCTAATAAAAAGTAAAATGAATCTACGCTCCTCGGCCTATAGTAAGTGAATAAGAGTCCGGGTCTTTTTCCAGTCAAAATTGACTAAGAGGCAATCGCCTTTTTCCATGATAATATGAAAGGACTCAATTGTTGCTTCCTCACGTTAAGCACGACTAGTAGCGTCTTCGTCTTCAATAGCGCGAGGCAGGTCTTCTTTCCCAACGTGCCCGCCCATCGCCCTCGCTCCGCTGCTTTTTGTAACACCCGATTATTTATTTTTAGGTAAAAAGAAAGAATAAAAGCAAAGGAAAGGAAAGGAAATGCAAGTCAACCCAAGTTGAGGGGTTGAATGTGTCCAAAAGGACACAACTTTTGAAAAGTTGGTGAATAAAGAAACATGGCCGCCCATGTTGCTTCTTACACCCTGACATTCGGATTTTTCTAGAGAGAGAGAGTAGAAACTCTCGGGAATTTTAGAAGAAACAAGAAGTTCAAAGTTTTTGGTAAGAATTATCGAGTTTATAATGTTTTAGAGTATTCTAGACTTGGTTGTATGTTTATAAATGTGATTGTGTGTTCGGGTTATGTGTGTATGGGTTTTAGGTGTTGAAAACATATGAGAAGGGTCAAGAGAAGGGTCCAAACCTGAAAACAACTAAGGTGAGTTCTAGAATTCCCCTTTTAAACATGTTTTTAACTATTTTGGGGCTGGAAAATGCATGTGTACATGTTTTTATAAAAATGGGTTCTTCACCCGTATGTGTGTATGAATGTGTATGTGGGTGGGTGTAAATTTGAGGTTTATAAGTATGTATGTACATGTTATGATGCTTAGGATGTTGGTACTAAGCTTAGATTATGATTTAGAATGATTTGGGACTGATTTATGATGTTAAAGTGGAAGTTAGTTACCCAACCGCCTAAACAGTGGACCATGCGTCCAACGGTTTAATTTCCTAAGTGTTCCCAACCGCCCAAAATACCCAACCGCCTAAATAGGGCCCATGCGTCTGAACAGGGCCCATGCGTCTAAGTAGTAAAATGGCTAAGTGTAGGCCCAAACGCCTAAACAGGACCCATGCACCTAAACAGGGCCCATGCCCCTAAATAGTGCCCATGCGTCTAAGTGAAAAAGAGACTAAGTCAAGTCCAGACGTCTACATAGTGGCAAAACGTCTGAAGAGGGCAGAAACGCCCAAATAGTGCCCATGCGTCTAGACCCTTAGAATAATTTTCTGAAATTCTGGGAAAAACAGAAAGTCTAGGGTTTAGACTAAGGCTGACTATGGGTAATGATTACCCAATTTGAGTATAATTATGAGATGTTTTAGAGTTATGGGTTGTATGTATGATGTAGGATGGGTATGAAATGCATGAATAAGGTACTGTACGTATGATGTGTTATCTTTTAATAATGATTAAATGTATTTGTATTATATTGTAAAATACGTAATATATTATGTTATTAATTTACGTAGTATGACAAATGAATGAAAGAACGTAAGGAATAACGTAATGAAAGGAAAGATAACAATGATGAAAAGTAAAACGTAATGAACGAACGAATGGCTTGCAAGCAAAATGAAAGGAGGTGCACGACCATGTTGTTGTTAGCTCAACTATGATGCGGGTTACCTACCCCAAAGGATGCACACAGGGTCAATCTTTGAGATTGACAAGGCCCTTTGGTATGCCCTAGGTGACTGGATCAGCTTCATGCACAATGTTCGTGGTTTAGTTACCACAGGTCCAGCATCAGCTTCGGGCACAATGTTTGGGGTAGGACCAAACGTTGTATGAACGGGAGAGATGACTTGCCCTAGGTGACTGGATCAGCTACGTGCACAATGTTCGTGGTTTAATTACCACAGGTCCAGCATCAGCTTCGTGCACAATGTTCGGGGTATTGTTCATCAATCTATATGAATGTAAAAGAATGACGTAACGTACTAAAGAAAGAAAGAAAGTAAGTAAACAAAGTACGAAAGTGAAAGAATGATAATGAGTATGTTATGAAAGAATGAGAATGAAAGTAAGAGAATATTAACGAAAAGCATGAAACGAAAACATGCTATGAATATGATGATGAATGATGAATGTTAATAAAAGTAATATTCTCTATCTGTACGTATGATGCATGACCACGTATGAAAGTAAAGATGAAATTATATTTAAGTAAAGTATTTTATTTACAAAACTAGAACTCACTTAGCAACGCTGACTTTTATGTGTTTTTCAGTTGGCAGGTAATAGTTGCTGAGGATGGCACAGGGCAGCTAGTTGGCATTTTTGCGACGACATCCATTCGTATAATAATGACATTTTTGTGATGTAATGCAATTTATAATATTTTGTAATAGTTAACAGTATTGTATTACGTTGCAAAAGTTGTCATTAAAATATATGAAATGGTTTTGTTTAATTTTTGTTGCAATGTTTCAAATAATTATATGTTTTAAGTGTTATGAATGACCAGCTGTAAGTGTCCCGGGAACGGGGCCTTACAAGTTGGTATCAGAGCCAAAGTTTAAGTGAAATGGGTAAATATTTTCAAAAGAAACCTAAACTTAAACTGAGAATGGGACAAAGGGAAGGGATGCCAGCCCAAGTAGCTATGTGCCATCAGGTATTTTCTTTAATGTTAACCGGTATTATTTGCGCATGTTATTTGATCTGTTTGACCTTAGTAGATTTGGATGCTGATGTAGTCAGGATAGGAAATGCTTGGTGTGTGAAGAGTAAAGTAAGTGGCTAATCACAACTGGCCACTGTAATTAGAGACTTACTATACTTGACATAAACTGAGTTATTACCTTGAATGATCGTGTTAGTGTTCAAATCTTATAGTGTTTTAGAGAATGACTGGAGGTAGATCTTCTAAGGCCTCACGAGGCGGAGCACGTGGTGGACGTGGACTTGAACCACGGGCCACAAGAGGAAGGCCTAGGGTTGAGAAGGTGACCCACGAGGAGCCTGAGACCCCTCATCCGGAGGGCGGTGACGAGAGTGCTAACTTGAGATCCTCGATAGAGGAGGCCGTGGTGGAGGAGGTTCATCAGGTCATGCAGACAATACTGCCATCTGTAGTGACCGAGGTGATCAAGGCTATGAGGGAAGGAGAGATGAGGGATAGGAACAGGTCTTCGGCAGTGAGAGAACAACCCGAGACCGAGACAGTGATCCCTACTGATGAAGAGGAGGAGGAAGAGGAGCTTATGCTGGAGGCAGCAAGAGGCTGTAACTATAGGGCATTCCAAAGATGCAAGCCCCCTACCTTCGGTGGTAATGACACTGTTGTTGCTGCTCACCGATGGGTGAGGGAGATGGAGGCTGTTCTTGAGATCAGCGAGTGCTGGGAGGACCATAAGGTAAAATTCGCCACTCACTCGTTTGTGGACTCGACTTTATGCTGGTGGGACAACATCGTCCAAGCCGAGGGTAGCAGGGCAATTGGCAGGATGAGGTGGAGTGAGCTGAAGAAGTTGGTGATCGAGGAGTTCTGTCCTTATCAGGAGTTGGACAAGGTGGAAAGGGAGTTCCTGTAGCTGGAGGCGGGGAACATGACACATCAACAATATACAACCAAGTTCAACGAGATAGCATGGCTGGTGCCGAATCAGGTGACACCCTTGTCACGAAAGATCAAAAGATACATCCAGGGTTTGCCGGCGGATATCCACAGGCACATGATCACCGACCGAGCACGTTTAGGTTTTGTAGTTGACTTTGCTAGGAGGTTGTATGATAAGAGGGAGGTGATGGTGGCCGAGGGGAAGAAGACGAGTGGTGATGAACGGAAACGGAAACGTTTTGGGCGTGGTGGTTTCCCCCCGAATAACAAAAAGGCTAGAATGGATGATCGACGGGTGGTCGCCGCAAGCTCAGGAGTGAAGAGATGCGGGAAGTGTGGGAAGGAGCACGCTGGTGAGTGCAGGCTGGGGCTTAACGTCTATTTCAAGTGTGGGAAGCCCGGACACATCTCTAGAGATTGCAGAGCGGCGAGGTGCTTCAACTGTGGTGAAGTAGGCCACATGAGTAGGGAATGCAAGAAACCGAGGGCTGAGAGTTCCGGAGCGGGGAAGAAGACTGGGACTGAGGAGCAAAGGGCGAGCGCCAGAGCGTTCACGATGACCAGGGAGGAGGCTAGGATGGACCCCGATGTTGTGTCAGGTACGTATCTAGTAGATCAAACTCTTGCTTCTGTGTTATTTGATTCTGGTGCTAGTAGGAGTTTTATTTCTGCTACTTTATGTGCTAAACTGCCTGTTAGTAGTAAATGCATTGATGAGCCCTTTGATGTAGAAACTACTATTGGTAAGTCCACTAGAGTTACTGATGTGATAGAGGACTGTTCCATAGAATTAGAAGGTCATAGGTTTGCTGCTAAGTTACATATGATGCCCCTAGGTGGATTTGATGTGGTACTAGGGATGGATTGGTTAGCAACCTATGAAGCGAATATCGTGTGTCGTAAGAAGATGATTAGACTGAAGGCGCCTGACGGGAGTTCGGTGATGATATACGGTGATCGAGTTACGACGATTCCGAAAGTGATTTCAATGGCGGTGGCGGGAAAGTGCATGAGGCGTGGATGTAGTGCTTACTTGGCCTATGTAAAGGATGTGGATACGCCAACACCACAACTGTCTGATGTACCGGGGGTGTGTGACTTCCCAGATGTGTTTCCTGATGACTTACCAGGAGTGCCACGTGACCGAGAGATCGAGTTTCAGATTGATCTGATACTAGGTGCTCAGCCTGTAGCTAAGGCACCGTACCGGTTGGCTCCGACTGAGATGAAGGAGTTAATGGAGCAACTGTAAGAGTTGCTTGATAAGGGTTATATCAGGTCGAGTATCTCTCCTTGGGGTGCTCCGGTCTTGTTTGTAAAGAAGAAGAATGGTAGCATGCGGATGTGTATTACCGTGAGTTGAATAAGTTGACGGTAAAGAATCGGTATCCACTACCGAGGATTGATGACTTGTTCGATCAGCTCCAAGGTGCCAATTGGTTCTTGAGGATAGATCTTCGATCTGGCTACATCAGTTGAAAGTGAAGGAGCAAGATATTCCTAAAACAGCTTTCCGCACTCGTTATGGACACTACAAGTTTCTCGTTATGTCCTTTGGTTTAACCAACGCGCCAGCTGCCTTTATGGACCTGATGAATCGAGTCTGTCAGCCGATGTTGGACAAATCAGTGATTGTATTCATCGAAAATATCCTGATTTATTCAACAAGCAAAGAAGAGCATGCTGGTCACATTCGGGAAGTGTTGGAGACATTGAGAAAGGAGAAACTGTATGCTAAGTTCTCTAAGTGTGCTTTTTGGTTACGCGAGGTGCAATTTCTAGGTCACGTGGTAAATACAGAGGGAATCATGGTGGACCTGACAAAGGTTGAGGCCATGATGCAATGGAAGTCTCCTAAGACGCCACCGAGATTCGTAGCTTCTTGGGGTTGGCGGGTTACTACAGGAGATTTATTCAAGACTTCTCCAAGATAGCCTCACCTTTGACAAAGTTAACTCGCAAGGATGTAAAGTTCGTGTGGGGTCCAGAACAGGAGAGTGCTTTTGAGGAGTTGAAGATGAGACTAACACAAGCTCCTATCTTAACATTGCCCAAGGGAAGTGAAGACTTAGTGGTATATTCGGATGCATCTTATTCTGGGCTAGGTTGCGTATTGATGCAACGCGGAAGGGTAATGCCTATGCATCCCGACAGCTGAAAACCCACGAAGCAACTATCCCACGCACAATCTAGAACTAGCTGCGGTGGTTTTTACGTTGAAGATTTGGCGGCATTACCTATACGGGACGAAATGCACCATCTTCACAGACCACAAAAGCTTGAAGTATTTCTTTGAGCAGAAAGATTTGAACATGAGGCAGAGACGATGGCTGGAGCTCATAAAGGATTTTGATTGCGAGATCCATTACCATCCGGGCAAGGCCAACGTGGTGGCAGATGCCCTTAGCCGAAAGGAGAGACCTGAGCCGATTCGGGTGAAGGCTTATCAGCTGGTTATGACCTCTGATGTGATGACGCAGGTCAAGGAGTTTCAAGATAAGGCGTTGAAAGAAGATCATCTTAACTCTGAAAGGATGAGAGGCCTGGTCGTGGAGTTCGGTGAAAACACTCTCGGTGTTAGAACCCGATATGGGCGAATGTGGATTCCTCGTTACGGGGATCTACGTGGAAAGATTATGGACGAGGCTCATAAGACTCGATACTCCATTCATCCCAGTGCACCAAGATGTATCACGATATGAAGAAAGATTATTGGTGGCCGGGTATGAAGCGTGACGTAGCGGAGTATGTGAGTAAATGCCTTACATGTTTGCAGGTGAAGGTGGAACACCAAAAGCCGTACGGGAAAATCCAACCGTTGGATATACCCGAGTGGAAGTGGGAACATATCACCATGGACTTCATTACGAAGCTACCACGTACCCCGAAAGGGTATGATGCTATATGAGTGATACTTGATCGTTTGACAAAGAGTGCTCACTTCCTACCGATCCGAGAGACGTATTCTTCTGAGAGACTCGCGGATCTCTTCATCAAGGAGATTGTGGCTCGTCATGGTGTGTCGGTGTCTATTGTGTCTGATCGTGACACTCGGTTTATATCCAAATTTTGGAAGAAATTCCACGACGCGATGAGAACGAGACTACACATCAGTACGGCTTATCATCCTCAGACGGACGGTCAGTCTGATAGGATGATCCAGACACTCGAGGACATACTTCGAGCGTGTGTGATTGATTTCGGAGGAAGTTGGGATGACCACCTGTCGTTAGTAGAATTCTCGTACAACAACAGTTATCATGCCAGCATTGGCATGCCACCCTCCGAGATGCTATATGGTAGGAGATGTAGGACACTCGTTTGTTGGGGTGATATTGGTCAGAAGGAGTTAGGAAGCATTAAAGTGATCGAGGCTACAACGGAGAAGCTCGAAGAGATTAAAGCCTTCATGAAGGCAGCTAAGGATAGGCGAAGTCGTATGCCGATAAAAGGCGTAGACCGATTGAGTTCCAGGTGGGTGACAGAGTTATGCTAAAAGTCTCACCTTGGAAGGGTATCATTCGGTTTAGAAAGCGGGGTAAGTTGAGCCCAAGGTATATAGGGCCTTTCCGAATCATTGCTCGAGTAAGAGAGGTGGCCTATAGGTTGGAACTACCAGATGAGTTGAGTGAAATTCATCCTACATTCCATGTATCTTATCTGCAGAAGTGTTTAGTCGATGAGGACATGATCGTACCACTGGGGGAAATCGAAGTGGATAAACGACTCAATTATATGGAGCAACCTGTGGCGATCATTGATCGTAAGGAGAAAAGCTTAAGGAATAAAGTGGTTCCTCTTGTGCGAGTGTAGTGGAAGCACAGGAAGGGATCCGAATCCACGTGGGAGATTGAAAGAGAGATGAGGCAGTATTACCCTCATCTGTTTGAGGAATAACAGGTGTCGGGGACGAAACCTATATAAGGGGGGTAGACTTGTAACACCCGGTTATTTATTTTTAGGTAAAAAGAAAGAATAAAAGTAAAGCAAAGGAAAGGAAATGCTGTTGAGGGGTTGAATGTGTCCAAAAGAACACACTTTTGAAAAGTTGGTGAATAAAGTAACTTGGCCGCCCATGTTGCTTCTTACACCCTGACACTCAGATTTTTCTAGAGAGAGAAAGAGAGAAAGAGCAGAAGCTCTCAGGAATTTTAGAAGAAATAAGAAGTTCGGAGGTTTTGGTAAGAATTCTCGAGTTTATGATGTTTTAGATGATTCTAGACTTGGTTATATGCTTATAAATGTGATTGTGTGTTCGGGTTATGTGTGTATGGGTTTTAGGTGTTGAAAACATCTGAGAAGGGTCAAGAGAAGGGTTTAAACCTGAAAACAACTAAGGTGAGTTCTAGAATTCCCCTTTTAAACATGTTTTTAACTATTTTAGGGCTGGAAAATGCATGTGTACATGTTTTTATAAAAATAGGTTCTTCACCCGTATGTGTGTATGAATGTGTAGGTGGGTGGGTGTAAATTTGAGGTTTATACGTATGTATGTACATGTTATGATGCTTAGGATGTTGGTACTAAGCTTAGATTATGATTTAGAATGATTTGGGACTAATTTATGATGCTAATGTGGAAGTTAGTTACCCAACCGCCTAAACAGTGGACCATGCGTCCAACGGTTTAATTTCCTAAGTGTTCCCAACCGCCTAAAATACCCAACCGCCTAAATAGGGCCCATGCTTCTGAACAGGGCCCATGCGTCTAAGTAGTAAAATGGCTAAGTGTAGGCCCAAACGCCTAAACAAGGCCTATGCGCCTAAACAGGGCCCATGTGCCTAAATAGTGCCCATGCGTCTAAGTGATAAAGATACTGAGTCAAGTCCAGACGTCTGCATAGTGACAAAACGTCTGAACAGGACAGAAATGCCCAAATAGTGCCCATGCGTCTAGACCCTTAGAATAATTTTCTAAAATTCTAGGAAAAACAGAAAGTCTAGGTTTTTGACTAAGATTGACTTATGGGTAATGATTACCCAATTTGAGTATAATTATGAGATGTTTTAGGGTTAGGGGTTGTATGTATGATGTAGGATGGGTATGAAATGCATGAATAAAGTACTGTACGTATGATGTGTTATCTTTTAATAATGATTAAACGTATTTGTATTATATTGTAAAATATGTTATATATTATGTTATTACTTTACGTAGTATGACAAATGAATGAAAGAACGTAAGGAATAACGTAATGAAAGGAAAGATAACAATGATGAAAAGTAAAACGTAATGAACGAACGAATGGCTTGCAAGCAAAATGAAAGGAGGTGCACGACCATGTTGTCGTTAGCTCAACTGTGATGCGGGTTAGCTACCCCAAAAGGATGCACACAGGGTCAATCTTTGAGATTGACAATGCCCTTTGGTATGCCCTAGGTGACTGGATCAGCTTCGTGCACAATGTTCGTGGTTTAATTACCACATGTCCAGCATCAGCTTCGTGCACAATGTTCGGGGTAGGACCAAACGGTTTGTATGAACTGGAGAGATGACTTGCCCTAGGTGACTGGTTCAGCTTCGTGCACAATATTCGTGGTTTAATTACCACAGGTCCAGCATCAGCTTCGTGCACAATGTTCGGGGTATTGTTCATCAATCCATATGAATGTAAAAGAATGACGTAGCGTACTAAAGAAAGAAAGAAAATCAATCCATATGAATGTAAAAGAATGACGTAACGTACTAAAGAAAGAAAGAAAGAAAGTAAACAAAGTACGAAAGTGAAAAAATGATAATGAGTACGTTACGAAAGAATGAGAATGAAAGTAAGAGAATATTAACGAAAAGCATGAAACGAAAACATGCTATGAATACGATGATGAATGATGAATGTTAATAAAAGTAATATTCTCTATCTGTACGTATGATGCATGACCACGTATGAAAGTAAAGATGAGGTTATATTTAAAGTAAAGTATTTTATTTACAAAACTAGAACTCACTCAGCAACGCTGACTTTTATGTGTTTTCCAGTTGGCAGGTAATAGTTGCTGAGGATGGCACGAGGCAGCTACTTGGCATTTTTGCGACGGCATCCATTCATATAATAATGACATTTTTGTGATGTAATGCAGTTTATAATATTTTGTAATAGTTAACAGTATTGTATTACGTTGCAAAAGTTGTCATTAAAATATATGAAATGGTTTTGTTTAATTTCCGCTGCAATATTTTAAATAATTATATGTTTTAAGTGCGATGAATGACCAGCTGTAAGCGTCCCGGGAACGGGGCCTTATAGTTTTTTTATGATTTTTCTTAAAATCTAATAATTTCTACACAACCGTATCCTTATACAGATTTTTATTTGATTTTTTCTTTCTTGGGGAGTCTCGAAATTCATCGTATAATCTTTCTATATGTACTATACGCAAGCCTTCTGGCACAACACGCACTCCCACTCAGAAGAGCACACCACCCTAATCCCTAAAGAGAGAGGAAAGTCAATCAGATAAGATAATCAGATACCTTTATCCTGTTGCAGCTTTCATGAAGGCTTTCATTGAAGAATCGAAAGAATCTACCCAGTCTAGGGCTGAAAAGGGGGGGCTAAATGCAGAGACAAGGCAACTGAGGATAGTTACTTTCACCTTAAGAGAAAGAGTTCCGGCACACTACTCTATTATGATACCAAACCTTGGGGGAACATCACTACTTTGAGAGTTAGGCAATCTGCTTGTTCCTGGATGCTCCATAGGAATCCATCGCGATTCCTTTCCTCCACCGAGAAAGGTTCATTCCGAGTCACAAGATTTTTATTTTGAATGATTTTATCTTTTCGTTATGGTAATGCAATGCAAGAGGTCGGAAAAATGCCCATTGTACAAATATTAATGCATCCTTAAGTTGATAATTAGTAATATTTAAATGTTTATTACACTTGTTTTTTACTATCTACTTATTACATATAGATATGGTATCTGGTTAAAAAACCTTGCTTGTGACAGATGTTGATCTTATTTGAAAATTGTTTAAAACTTTTATAGTAAACGATTTGTCCTTTAATCTTTTAATGTATGATGCTTTGTGATGAGCAATGTTTTATGATATTCATGTAAGATTTTTGGTGTCTCCTATTGTAAAGAAATACCACATGATCATAATTGTTTGAGTTACATTCCATGAATTTACAATAGTCACCTAACTTAATTCCATATCTTTCGTAGCTTTAGGATAGCGAAATATTCGTATTACTACATTTCAATACTTCCTCACTAGACGGGATCTACCCAGAAACATAATGCAATTTCATTTAATTAGCTATGACACTTCTGTATCTAAAATTTCTCATTCTTTGATAAGAGATGATAAGAGTCGTGACTAGACAACCTTTAACGTATTTAGAGGATAAATTTTGTTCATATCACATGTTTCAAGATCTCCTGAGTGTGATTTGATTAATAGGAATAATATAATGCTCGATCTACATACTGAGTCATAAATTTGTTATGTCATTTTTATTACAAACTCTCTGTTTAATAATTTTAAATGCTTTTCTATATTTTGAAGGAGATAGAATGACACCTTACCACATATTGTTATATTTGTAAACTTGGTATTCTTGTTTTACTAAAAACAAATGGACATAACTATATTGCATTCATATTAATTTCATATCACTCTTTCAAAGAAATCATTTTGTAGATGTTATTGTATTCAACCCGGCTATTTTAGCCATACATATCTTATTAATGTAATAAAATACATTACCGAGATTTTGATATCTATGCTTCAGAAATTTAAATTTACAATCCTTCATATACTTTTTTTTTTATTTTGACCAATTATTTTTATACACACATTATATGTATTAATTCAACTTTCTAATTTAAAACAAAATCTATTTACTATTTTCTAATTCAAATTTATAAACTTTAATGATCATATTGAATTTATAATACCCACGTTACATATATAAATATCTATATAGAGAGTCGGAGGGGTTCAATTAAGTGAAGATGAACAGATGATTACAGAGATAAACTAAAAGACTTTAATGTTTTAAACAATGAAAATGACATTAAGAAAATAAAGCTAGCAAGATCTCAGTAAAGTCTTACAAAGAATAATAAGAAATGAAATACATAGATCGACACCACTCTAACTAGACAAATTCTTAAATTTAGTTATGTGTTTAATCTAATTAGATAAATAGAGTTTTATGTCCTCTTTCTTTCAAGAGGAGCAAGTATATCTTCTAAAAACCAACGTGCGTTTTGTCGCCTTTCAAATAAACCAAAGAACTATGTAGATAAGGGCTCTTCTCATCTTCTATACATCTTCCATATCCTTGGTCAAGTTTCTCAACTGTAAAGCTTCTCTACCCATTCTAAGCTCTCTCTTCCAATCCCAAACGAGAACCACTCCCAATTTGGCATTCTCCTTTTAGACGCACTTTATGAAACTTAGGGGGCGTTTGGTTCGTGAAATTTGTTGAAATTAGAATTGGAATTTGAATTTGAATTGTAATTCAAAGGAATTGCATTTGGAATTCAATATTTTCCAAATGATTTGGAATTCAAAGGAATTGGAATCTATAAAGGAAATTTAAATTCCAAATGCATTTCCAGTGCCAATACAATATAAAAGAATTGGAATTTATCACCCGTTGCAAACCACCACCACCTCAATGACCACCGATCATCGCTGCTACATACCACCGACCGCCGCCGCCATCACCGTCGACAATCGACCGCGACCACCAACCGCCCTCGTTGCCGAAAACCGACCGCCGCCGCCGATCGACCGCCACCAACCGATACCGCCCGTCGTCGAGACAAGGTTCAGCAACGACGGTCGGTGACAATCGACGATTAGGGGTGGCGATGGTCAACGTCGGTGGCGGTCGGTGGGCGGCGATGACGGCAATCGGGGTCGGCAGTGGTCGGGGTCGGCGGGGTCGGGGTCGGCGGTCGGTGACGGAAGACGGCGGTCAGAGGCGGCCGGTGACGGACGGCGGCGATCGGCGGACGACGACTGTGGTCAGTGATCGGGGGCGGGCAGCGGCGTCGGCGATCGGGGGCGTCACAGTCGGTTGGCAGTGGGCGGGGTGGTAGGCGGCGGTCGGCGGTTGGGGGCGGCGGGGGTTAGGGTTGGCGGGGGGCGTCGGTGGTCGGGGTCGTCGGTAGTGTCAATCGGTGGTGAGCAGGGTGGTAGATGGCGGTTAGTGGTGGAGGTAAGAGTCGGTGGAATTTGAAATCCTTCAATTTTTGGAATGATTTTGAAATCCTTTATTTGAAGGAATTTGAGGAATTAATTCCAATTCCAATTCCAATTCCTTTTTCAACCAAACACGTAAAGAATGGAATTCAAATTCTAATTCCAACGAATTCCTACCAACCAAATACAATAACCAATGGAATTCAGATTCCAATTCCATTGAATTCCATTGAATTCCCGCATACCAAACGCCCCCTTAGGAATTTTCAAAGGATTCAATGGGTTAAAGATGAAAATATTTGTCTTTCCAAAATCAAGCATTCTATTACCCGAACCAATCGTTCTTTAATAAAAGCTATGCAAGGAAAGACCTAGTTCTCTCAACTCCTTATGAACGACTGAGACGTCAAACCTAACCTCCGAGCAAACCTTTGTGGCTAAAAACATCTCATCAGTACAATAAACACTCTAGAAAGCCCTGATATAACATGGCCAAATATTATCCTCATCCACCTTAAACCTCCACCAACATTTAGCAATGTGGCCTAGTCTTAGTCCCAGATCGATCAAGATACTATTTTCATAATATATGACTTTAACAAAACTTAAGTATATATGTACGTGTTTTATGTGGAATTTATGGAAGTATTACTCTACAAGAGTGAAAGAATGAAGTGGTGTGTGTTTGCTAGTTATTCTTCATCAACTAATTCTATATGAACAACAATGAGGTGTTCTGGGGGGTGTGGGGTGTTATGATCAAAGAGTATAGTCATAAAACTCTTTGAATTTCTTTCTTGCTCAAACTCTTAAAACACTTGCACCTTCTCTTTTTGCTTTGGATTGCTATTTATAGAGATCTATGCTTAAGCATAAATGAATTGAACAATTTGTTTATTCCTGTTCAAGTTACAAACTAATCTAATAGAGACTCGTAAAGACGTTGTCAACTTGTGTTGATGTAACCGAGCTTATATAAACAACATATTCTCTAAACAAACTTTAAATCCCTTGAAGTTCTTAATACTTGTGAGAACTCTAAAGCTGTTCTTAATCACGTATAATCTTTATTAATATTTTAATATGAAGATGATGAGCCAGAGCATTTCTAATGTAGACACTAGACCATCTAGTCCTTTTTTGGTTTCATACCACCATCACCGGCCCTGATGAGAGACAAAATAGACCTCCGTTCAGGGTCCACTCGCTCAAGGGACAGAAAATACTTAAAAAAATTCTATATTATATATATATACACACACACACACATATATATATGCATATATATATATATATACATACATACATACATACATACATATATATACATATATACACATACATATATATATACACATATATACACATACATATATATACACATACATATATATAGATACATATATATACATACATACATACATATATATACATTGTTGGGTATTCTACCTTTGAAGAAATTAAAGATTTCCAACATTGTTGAAATTGAAGATTTGAAGAACAATAGCAACAAAATATTAGTCTAGGGTTTGTTTTGTAATTATTTTAACTACTAGACTAGTATATATATTAACCTATGTCATCTTTGTAAAGGGTGACTAATTCACCACATGTTAGGGTGAATTAGGGTTTATCACCAACAACAATATATCATCATCCCTCATGGATGATGATTTCAACATTATATCATCATTCTTTTGAATGATGATTTCAACAATATATCAATAACATCAAGCATTAATTGTCGTTCTTCATGTTCATCATCATCATGATTTATATATTTTAGCATCTAATCATTCGATTCTTGTTATCATCAATATGAATCCTAAGATCCAAGCTCATGTTCACGTTCGAATCATGAACACACAATTGATATTATTGGATCTAGTGTGTATAGGACTAGATCATTTTGTATAGGCTTAGTACTTGAATCAAGTCTTGTAATTACTACTTGTAACAGTCAGTATATATATATATATATATATATATATATATATATATATATATATATATATATATATATCTATATCTATATATATATATATGTGTGTGTGTGTGTGTGTGTGTGTGTGTGTGTGTGTGCATTAAATCTATAGGATAACCCATATATATGTGTGTTGATTTGTGACTGTTGACAGGGAGAAACAATATACTTGGAAGGATTCCTGAAATTGACCAAGTGTAAGAAACATCTACGGATAAACATTATTGTTAATCCGTAGATATGTTTCTTACAAGACCAAATCACCAAGTGAATATTCCTGCGGATGATCAAGGACCATGAAGTGAAGACTCCTACGGAATAAGGATTTCCTACGGAAGAACAACACTTCTGCGGAAGACCAAGTCATCTACGGAAGAACAAAAGTTCTGCGGACAACAAGACTTCAGCGGAAGAACATTATACTTGTGCGATTGCAAATACCATGAAGTCAAACAAGTCAACACAATCAATAACAAATCCCAAGAGATTCGATGTTTCCTTAGCCGACTCAAACCATCTATAAATACGAGTACTAGGTTTCACATCTCAATAACACAATCAATCAATATTACGGCTGTCAAGAGTTACATCATCGTGCAACCCTAGCCGCCGTCACATCATCATCAAACATTATTCGATTTCACAGAAATCATTGTTCATAGTCATTATTAATTATTCTTTTGTAATCATTACATGATAATTAATGAAATACGTTTGAATAATTATTGAGTTTGCATTTATTGTGTTCCTGTGGTTGTGTTCATCGATAATCATAAATACAATTAAACGTCAATTAATGATAATTCCGCGATCATTAAATTGATTTATTTTAATACTGATAATTCCTGAATTGAGATCCTTGGATTCACAGGTGGTATCAGAGCCTGGTGCTCATTGATTTAGATCAATTGATCTATCAGTATTAAAATTGTTTAATTGCTTTTCAAACAATTAAATCAGAGACTTATCGTTCAGCAAGCATTCTCTCATTGCTTGTTTGATTTAGATCTATATTCAAAACAATTGAATACTAGATCTGAGTCTGTGATAGATTTGTCTATTTTAACATTCAAGTTTTGATTCATAATTTTGAATTAATCATGAGTACTTTTGGTGGAGGTTCTTATCAACCGCCAAAGTTGGAAACCAAAGCTGATTTCAAATCCTGGAAGATCAAGTTCAGGAATCATGTGAACTACACATATTTTGACTTGTGGGAGTCCATCACTGAGGGTCCTTATATTCCACCCACTCTTGGGCCGGATTATAATGACAAGAATCAGCCTATCAGCACTAAAGACTTGTCACCTGATGATGTCAAGAAGGTCAAAGTCGATATTAAAGCATACAGCCTATCAGCAAATTCCTTGGGAGTGATGAGATCCGAAGCATAAGGAAAGACACCCTCAGATCACAATATGAAACCTTTCATCATATTGAGGGTGAATCAATTCCTCAACAACTCCATAGATTTATGCAACTTGTCACTGAGATGAACATCTTGGAGTTGAAATATACCACTGAGGAACTCAACAAGAAAATGCTCCACACTTTACCTGAAAGTTGGAAGCAGACTGTGTCCATGTTCAAGAACATAATAGATCTTTAGACAACCGATCTAGATACATTGGTTGCAAAGGTAGAAGCTCTTGAACTGGGGGAACAATCAAGAAACAAGAGTGTGAGAACTCATGTTTCACCTTATCATTTCAAAGAACCCAAAAATGCAGGAAGTGCATTTATCTCAAATAATGAAGGTGATAACTCTTGCACTTTGAGTGATGATGAAGAAGAAGTTAGTTTCTATGCCTCTAAACCAACTAAGAAATCATCTCAAAGTAAGAATCAAAAGGAAAAGGGTAGATCTGCTGAGAAAAGAGATACTACAGCAACTGCAAACCCTTCTCAACAGAACAAACAGTCAGAACCAATAACTGTGATATTGGATTCTGAAGAACAAAAAGCAGCCTTTGCAGCTTTTAGTCCTAGCTTTCAAGCATATCTTGGAAGTTCACTTACATCAGCAAACATCTGCCAACAAGATTTGGAGGAACTGCCTCCTGATGTAGTAGAAGAGATGGATCTACAATGACAGATGGCTATGATTGCTTACAGAGCTAAGCAATACCTGAGGAGAAACAAGAATCTGGCTGCAGCTAGTAAAACATCAAAGATTGGTGTTGATAAGTCAAAAGTCAGATGTTTCAAGTGCAATCTCTATGGACACTTCTCTAGAGAATGCAACCAACAATCATCTCAGCAGCATCATCAGCAGAAGCATCAGCAGCATCAACATCAGCAGCAACAGCAATATCATAGTCAGCAATCAACCTCTCAAAGATCTCTGCACAGACAACCTCAGCTAACATCCCTACCAGCCACAAATGCATCAGCAGGACCGAGCAATTCCAAGGAGTCAGGGCTGATCATACTTCAAGATGGAACATGTGACTGGAGTATGTATGAGAAGGAAGTTTTGGAAGAGAATCAATCACTGATGGCACATATGGAAAACAAAGTTCCTCCTATGGCCAGAGAGGTAAAAGACAGGTTATGTTCATCATCATGTGTTGAGGAAGTTGAATGATATAGAGTCCATGCTCAACAACTGATAAAGTAAAGGAAACAATGATTTTGAATGAATCACACTTAAGAGAACATAAATTATATCAAATCAAAATCAGTTCTTTACAAAAAGATTTAGAAAAATATGTTTCTGAAAACTACAGCCTTAAAGCCCAAGTTGAGCATCTGACCACTTCCTTAACAAAATCAATGGCTGATCATGCATCCACTGAAGTGAAACTTCAGAAGTTTCAATTATCATCTCAGCAATATGAGAAGTTGCTAAACTCTCATATTGAATCAAAGAACATGTCTGGGTTGGGTTATAATGCTGTTGCACCACCTATTAATGATAACTACACACCTTTACCTGAAACAATGACTAACAATTTGTCAAATCATTTTGTGCCAAGCACCAAAATTGACATAAAAACCAGTCATATAAACAATAATGCATCTGAGATGAGTGAAACTGAATTTACTGAATCAGAATCACTTAAACATAATGAATCAGATTTTGATAAATTTGATGACTTGGATGATTCTGATGAACATGATACTGCTCAACTGAACATTGGTAAGAATGTTCAAGTTGAAACTGGTCTTCCGCGAGTTCTTGAAGAATCAAAGCTGCAGTATCCTCCAAAGCAACGGAACATGCTGAAGACTATCTGCAAGAGGATTGCTGAATTGAATGAAGGACTTCAAGAACTGAACCTTTACAAAGTTGATAGCTACGGATCAAGTGCTGAGATACCTTTGTCTTCAGAGAAAGGTAAGAAACAACAAACTTCAACAACGAAAAAGAAAAATTCAAGTGTTGAAGATCAGCGGAAAGAGAAATTTGAAGAATCCGTAGAACATCTGCTGAAAGCAAAAATTGCCAAGTCCGTAGATCATCTGCGGAAGGCAAAAACTACTGCATCCGCAGAAAAGCAACGGAAGAGAGAAACTGATTCTACGGACGAGGTAAAAAGAGATGCCAACAAACATGCACAGAAAAAGCTGAATTTCAAGCAACAAAAGGCAGCCAAAGGCAAACAAGAAACAGCTGATGATACTCCCAACAAAAACAAGAAGAAATCAACTGATGCTTCAGCAAGTGAGAAAAAGAACAATAAAAGAAGGCTGAATCTGAAGAAAATTCAGAAAAATATTGCAAATGGTGTGATATGAAGAATCACAATACTGATGAATGCTATTTCAGCAGCTATTGTTCCATTTGCAATATGAACAATCACATGACTGCTGATTGTTTCTTCAACAAACACTGTGCCATATGTGACAAAAATAACCATTCCACTCAGGAATGTTATTTTAATAAGAAGAACAAGAAAAAGAGCAAAAAGAAGTCACTAGATGCATCATCTGAATCAGATTCTCAATCCTCAGTAAGTGACAAGGAGACAACGATTCAGAAAGAACAACAAAAGTCAAAGAAAATATCATCTGCTGCAGACAAGACTTCAGAGAAGAAAACACCAACACAGTCTAAGACACCTCACAAAAAGGTGGATTTATCTGATAAACAGACAGAAGCAGTTGATGGTTTCTTTGATAACTTTGCAAAAGGAACTCCTGTGCCTCAATCAAAGCTGAAAGATGAAGAAACTTGCAAAACTACAGGATCCTCCTCAAAGTTAAAATATCAACCAAAACAAGCTACGTTGAAGAAAGACTCAGATAAGCATGAAGACATCCAAAAACCTGAATCATCTTTAACAGAATCATCCTCAGCACCATCAAATCAAAAAGAAACAACTAATACTAAAACTTCAAGATTAATTCATGAAGGAGTAACTATTGTTGACACTTCTGGCAAACCCAAGACAATTAAGGCTTGGGTTGTCAATTCTAACTAATTTCTTTTTGTGTGCAGGAACAATCATGGAGAGCTGACAACAAGTGGTATGTTGACAGTGGTTGTTCCAGACATATGACAGGCAACTGTGCACTTCTCCATGACTTCAAAACTAAACATGCCTCTTATGTGGCATTTGGTGGGGATAAGAAGGGAGGTAAAATAGTTGGTGAGGGAATGGTAACAAATGGAGTTTTAACATTTGAAAAAGTTAATTACTGTGAAAATTTGCAGTATAACTTACTTAGTGTTTCTCAAATTTGTGATCAAAATTATACAACACTATTTGATAACTCTAATCGTTACATTCTTAAGCCAGGTTTTGCAGTTCCAGTAGACTGGATCCTTCTTAAAGCATCAAGAAAAGGAAACACATACATTTTGGATATGAACAACACATCACTCACAAGCCATGAGACATGCATGCTGTCTAAATCTTCAGAAGATGAATCACAACTGTGGCATAGAAAGCTTGTCCATTCCAACATGAAGAACATGAATAAATTGGTGAAAAATGACTTAGTCATTGGATTACCAAAGAAAGAATTTCATTATTCTAATCATTGTTCTTCATGTTACAAAGGAAAACAACACAAAGTGTCTCATAAATCCAAAACAATCAACACTAACACTACACCACTCAAATTGCTTCACATGGATCTATTTGGCCCAACCAATGTGATGAGCATTGGAAAAAGGCAATATTGTTTGGTGATAGTAGATGATTTCACTAGATTCACATGGGTCTTTTTCTTAAAATATAAGAGTGAAACATCTGAAACATTAATGGACTTTGTGATCAAGATTGAGAATCAACTTGATTTAAAAGTTAAAATTTCTAGGAGTGATAATGGAACTGAATTTGTTAATGCTGATCTGGATTCTTTTTGCAGGAACAAAGGGATAGCAAGACAATTTAGTGCACCAAGAACTCCACAACAAAATGGAGTGGCTGAAAGAAGAAATAGAACTCTCATAGAAGCAGTCAGAACAATGCTAGCTGATTCTCAGTTGCCAATAACTTTCTGGGCAGAAGCTGTGAATACAGCTTGCAATGTTCAAAATAGGACATTAATTGTCAAAGAACATAATAAAACTCCTTATGAGCTCTTATTTAAAAGAAAACCTTTTATAGGATATCTTATAGCTTTTGGGTGTCATGTGTCTGTATTAAATACTAAAGAACAATTGGGAAAATTTTCTGAAAAAGCCTATGATGGTTTCTTTGTTGGATATTCATCCACTTCTAAATCATATAGAGTCTATATTCCAGAACATAATATAGTTGAAGAGACTCCCAATGTTTCTTTTGATCAATCCATGTTTACTACAAATGTAAAATGATCATCTTGGTTATTCGATATAGATGCATTAACTGACTCATTTAACATTGGTTATTTGATCAATGCAGGTTCTGCGGATACATGCTATCCATTTGTGCCTCCAAGTTTGAATGAAGTGCCCCTGACAGCTGACCCACCACGGGCACAACTTTCTACTGCACCTCAGCAAGAATCATGTCAGCAGCATGAAGTTACATCAGTAAACACATCCGCAGATGCATCAGTATCCGCAGATGTAAGTCCTGCTTCAGCCACTGAACAAAGGGATAGTGAGGAGGTGTTGAATCAACAAACCATGCCTGCAACACAACAATGTTCATCCGTGGATGGTGCTGTAACTCCTACGGAAGTACAAAATGCCTCCGTAGACGTTGCAGTTACTCCTGCGGAAGAACAAAATGCTTCCGTACAACTTCCTGCGGAAGAAGACAACCCAGGAGCAACTGTCACACAAGCTGATCCTAATGACCATGAGCCTTTTGATTACTTTATAGACTCAACTTCTCAGCTGACTTCATCAGCTTCAATGGGTTTCTCAAACTTGGAATCCACAGTTCCAATTGATGCTGTCTCAACAAGCAGAATCCACAAGTCTCATCCAACAGACAATATCATTGGAGACCTGAATGCAAGAACTACAAGGAGAAAAGGAGGCGTGGCAAACATTTGTTTGTTCACCTGCTTTTTGTCACAAACAGTTCCTGCAAACGTTACAGCTGCTCTAAAGGACAACAGTTGGGTTGAGGCTATGCAAGAAAAACTTCAACAATTCAGAAAACAGAAGGTGTGGAATCTTGTAGACCTGCCTCAAGGTCAACATCCAATTAGAACCAGGTGGCTATTCAAAAACAAGCTGGATGATAGGGGTATAATCATGAGAAACAAAGCTAGGCTTATTGCTCAAGGATATACTCAAGAAGAAGGGATAGACTATGATGAAGTTTTTGCACCAGTTGCAAGAATTGAGCCATAAGGGTCTTCCTGGCTTATGCATCCTTCAAGAAGTTCACAGTCTATCAAATGGATGTGAAGTGTGCTTTCCTTTATGGGAAAATTGATGAAGAAGTCTATGTGGCTCAACCCCCTGGATTTGAAGACCCTGATTATCCATATAGAGTATACAAGCTTGACAAAGCTTTGTATGGTCTTCATCAAGCACCCAGAAAGTGGTATGACACATTGTCATCCTTCCTACTTAAGAATGGCTACAAGAGAGGAACAATTGATCAGACACTCTTCCTCAAACATGAACATCAAGATCTTTTGGTAGTTTAAATATATGTTGATGACATAATATTTGGATCAACCAACAAGAAACTGTGTCAAAGCTTTGAAGATTTAATGAAATCTGAATTTCAAATGAGCTCCATGGGAGAATTGACATTCTTCTTGGCTTACAAGTTCATCAGAAAACAGATGGCATTTTCATCAATCAAGAAAAGTACATTCATCAAATTCTGAAAAAGTACAATCTTGCTGATTCAACTTCATGTAAGACACCAGCCTCAATAATAGACAAGATTGTGCCTGACACTGCTGGAAAATCAGTAGATCAAAGATTGTATAGATCAATGATCGGTTCTTTAATGTACTTAACTGCCAGTAGACCTGACATAATGTTTGCTGTCTGTGTTTGTGCTAGGTATCAATCAGACCCAAAGGAGTCCCATCTGAATGCTGTGAAAAGGATTTTTAGATATCTGAAAGGCAAACCTATATTAGGACTATGGTATCCCAAAGATGGAGATTTCAGCCTCTACTCCTATTCAGATAGTGACTATGGAGGGTGCAACAACAACAGAAAATCCACAACTGGTGGATGTCAGTTTCTAGGACCAAGACTTGTTTCTTGGCAGTGCAAGAAGCAAACCAATGTATCCGTGTCCACAGCTGAAGCTGAGTACATAGCTGCTTCAGCTGGTTGCTCTCAAGTACTTTGGTTGTAGAACCAATTACTTGATTATGGTTACAATTTCCATCAAACACCAATTCATATTGATAATTCAGCTGCTATGTTTATAATTGCTAACCCAGTTCAACATAGTAAAACAAAACACATTGAAATCAGATACCATTTTCTGAGAGACTGCTCAGAAAAGGGTCTAATCAAGTTAGTCAAAGTAGACACAACCAATCAGCTTGCTGATTTGTTCACTAAAGCATTTGATTCTGTTAGATTTAATTTTCTGATAGAATCTTTGGGGATGATTAACTTAGAGTAACTCAACAAAAGCTTATAACTGACTTTGTGTAGAGTAATAGTTAGGGATGATTTAAGTGTCTGATAGAACATCTGTGCATGCATTATATTTGGGAAATGATAGTAGACTATGCTTGGTTGTTAAACAAACACTCAAACTGACTTGTACATTCTGATATATGAGTAGGTTCATCTTGAGTGGAAACAAAGCTAAGAGCATGCAAAACTAAGAGCAACAGGTAACTGTCTGTGGGAATTCTATTTGAGAATCAGGAAGGTATGTTATCTCCTGATGTGATCAAATCACTTACACAAAGCACACTATGTAAAATACTTTATAATCTTCTATCTTTGCAAAGTCATTTTCCCTCTGTTTTGTGTGAACAAAGACCTGGGAATTTGATAAAAGAGTGTGATCTTCATTCTCCCTCTGTTTTTGTGTCAACAAAGACCTGGGTTAAGTTCACCTCTGTTTTATGAAAGTAAAGACCTGGTGACTATGAAGATCATATATCAGCTCTAACAAGCATCACTTGTGATCAATTGTACATCAATTCAAAGAGCTTCAACATCAAAGCATTCACGAGACTGTAATATGTCTCAAGATAGAACTTATAACTTAATGTACATAGTCATTAAGTGTGAAAAGTAGTGATTTGCCTCACCTACGGAGGACATTCTCTAATGATACTTGAATGTGGCACTCATGATAGTTACTGATTAACAAACTTCAAAACATGATAAATAGCATGCCTAGTTGATACATTACTCATGTATGAATTTAAGTGGATCTATATACTTACAATCAACTGTGTATTGAATCAACTAATCAACATCAGCAGAAGCCAAGTCATAGTATGATCCCTCTATATATATATGCATGCATGTAATTGTTTAAGCCAGATGTTTAATTGTTCTCTTAACTGATTCTCTCTCACTTACACTGTCATATGCCGGTCATGCCTGTTTACAACTTAAATTTATGATGAATGCAACAGTTTACCATTAATCACAAATTTAGGGGGAGTAGTTCATGCATGAAAACAATAAAAAGCTGTTAATTGATTTAATTTACTCTGAAGGAATTGGAACTTGAGCACTAACTTGAATGCAGGATACAGGACACTTGCTTTCTTGTACTTCATTGCCATGCAAATAAAGTCAACAATGTCCAACATTAACAATTGATTCTACTCAGTAGACATCATACATTTAAAGTTTTTAATAGAACTTTAAGTTCCGCAGAAGTTTCAGTAATACTTCTCATCCGTAGAAGTAACAGTGAAATTTCTGCATCCGCAGAAGTTTCAGTAATACTTCTCATCCGTAGAAGTAATAGTGAAATTTCTGCATCCGCAGAAGTCTCAGTAATACCTCTCATCCGTAGAAGTATTATGTGTGATTTCTGATTCAGCAGCACATGAATTGTATTTGAGCTAAGGCATCCGCAGATGTTAAGGTTCCGCAGATGTTCTGCGGAAGAAGAAATGCATTCGAAATAAACTTAGTATATGGACGGATAAATGAAAAGTGGTCCTAACATAATTAATAAAAGAAATTAATATGTTCGGTTATAAATAAGGTGTCTGACTCAGAATTCATTAATCAATTTTTCAGAACACTTTTTCAGTTTTAACCTAGAAAATCGCCCACTTTTCCACTCATTCAAACTTTCAAAAATCCGTTCCAAGAAAACATAATCAACATTATCCATTAATCGATTACTGTTATTGCGAAGGTAAATCATGTTCTAAACATCAGTACGGAACTGGTTAATCGGTTATTACCATTAAAACGATTCAACTTCATGTATGCTAACTCGATTTTCGTTGTTGTTTACAGATGGCAAACAGATTCGCAAAGGAACACAATGTGTGCGCGTTCTTAAATGCTGATGATCCTGCGGCTGAAGGATGTCGAGATATCATAAGATATCTTCAGCGGTCCAGGCTCTTCTACGCCTTAACGGCAGAGCCTGTGATCTATCAGGCACACGTAATCGACTTCTGGAACTCAGCACGGGTTGAACAACAAGGTGATGAGGAAGTGATTGCAGCTGAGATACTGAATGAGCGTATTCGGATCAATGAAAGCACTATACGAAGATGTTTGGAATTGGGTGATTGTGAGACTGGACACCCTGATGTATTCGAGAATGAATACATTGAGAAGGTATTCAACTTGATGGGATACGATGGAGATTATGAGAAAGGAAAGATAAAAAAGGGTAGGCTGTGCAAACCGTATCGATTCTTATGTCATACCTACCTGTAGTGCATGTCCAACAGGAAGTTGGGGCTCGATAGATTTTCAAGACACATATCATCTGGAATCATTGGGATCTTCGAGGGTAGAACCTATAACTACTCCAAGTATATCTTCAATTGTCTATGTGAACAAGTCAAACTTCAGAGAAATGACAAAATATACATGTTCCTGAGATTTCTACAACTGGTGATCAATTCAGAACTTCCAAGGCTGGACAGAGTTGGAGAAGTGTTTGTTCAAGCACACTTGGGCAAATCTGTGCTGAACAAACTCAGTGGGAAGTACCAGGGTGAGGACATGCCCATGTTTGCACATGTGGTGGATGCTCAAGCAGACTTACCATAAGAATTGGTTTGGGTAGATGAAGCAGAGTCATCCGCTGAATCTGTTCAAGCTTCTCACTCACCAAGTCAAACACCACCACTCCAACATCACTCACCAATCCAAACTCCACCACTCCAACATCACTCTCCTAGCCAAACACCCCCTCATCAATCACAATCACCAGCCAGCATAAACACCCAACCAATATCACCAATTCATCACCCTGAATCTCCACTGCTGATATCCTCATCCTCTACCAAAAACACCCAGCCTATCTCTCCAGTTCAACAACAATCACCATCACCTTCTCATTCATCCTCACATCACACTCAACATTTCTCTCCACTACAAATCCAATCCCCTGCACAACCACCACCAGAATCACCAAAACATCCATCACCGGAAAGTGCTGGCACTGAACCTTTTGAGATAACTGAGTCTGTACACTCTGTACACTCAGGAGAGACTAAGTTACTATCTCAAGCCAGCACTGTTCCCATCTCTCCCACACATACTGAAGAACAAGTGCCATCAGACAATACTGATCCCACATCTCCAATGATTGATAATCAAACTAATGAGCAAAGGGAAATACAAGAGATTGCTAAGGATGTCATTGCTTATCATGAAGATGACCTAAGTGATAGTGACATTCCTGTCAGCAAAAGCTTTTTGGTTGCCGAGTACAACAAGTTAGTACTCAAATCAAATAAGCAAAAGCAAAGAATACAAGAGCTGAAAGGTATCATTTAAGAGAAAGATGAAGAGCTAATGAAGAAAGATGCAAGTCTGAAAAGGCTGAGAGAGGATGCAATAAGCAACAATGAAGTGATTGATGCACTGTTGCAAACAAAACAAGAGTTGAAGGCATCCTTGAAACATGAGCAAAATGATAAAGTTCAGCTGATCAAACAGAAAGATGAAGAGATAGAGAAGCTGAAAAAGAAGATTTCTGATCTAGAAAAAGGAGAGGCCCTAAGTGTTGAACTATCAAAACCAACTGCTGAAACTCCAAAGAAATTGATTCTCTATACACGGAAAAGACAATACTTGGGTGTAATCAAGAAGAAATCAGAAGATGAAGCCTCTTTAAAAAGACAAAAGCTTCCATCCCCTGAACCTACACCTTTAGTAGATGTGTCTACTGTGAAGGTATCATCCGGAGATGATGATGACAGTGAGAAAGAATGGGAGGAGCTGACCAGGATGGAGTCCCCCACTGATAAAAAGGGAGGAAAGGCCGATGATCTTCTAACCACAGCAGACATTATGGAAGAGAGGCCTGATTCGAGCATGTTCATGACCCTCATCAACCATGGTTTTCCTTATGACATGGTTGAGAGGATGAATTCTACTGAAATGAAGAATGTACTGAAAGAGTTTGAATTTGCAAGATTCATAATTCCAAATTGTGATTATGAAGCCTTCACTGTCTTTCAGTCATTAGAAAAGATCAAGAAAGACTTAGGCCACTGTGACACAGCCAAGCTTACCAAGTATAACATGACATGCTGGTTGCAGGGTCACAATTACAAACCGCATGAGCTCAAAGGAAGATCAACTGGAGAACTGCGGAGGATGATGGAGCATGTGATGAAAGTGGAATTAGAAACCGGTGTTAAGTTTAGAACCACTGCTCCACATCCATCTCATGAACAACAAAGTAAACTTGCTGCTGATCCAATAACAGTTGAACCAAAAGATCAGCACAAGGAAAAAGAAAATCTGATCAGAGCGCCAAGGGCAGTAATCCCCGGAAAGGTCTGGCCTCTGGGAACAACAGTTCGAGAAATTACTGAAATGAAATCAACCCTGATTGAACTGTATGATCATATCACAACTCTCAGTTCTGTGGAAGAACACAGGATTATGGCCTGGAAATATGATCCAGACTGGGATTGTGCAGTAATAAAGAGGACATCTGGAAGAATTCAATACTTCTATGATGTGGAAGCTCTGTTGAGTCTTCCGGAGCAAGACATCAGGGATTTACAAAGCATCCCAATAACCAACTATCCAATCCATCTCAGGGGGAGAGACTTCTCTGCAGCTGTAAATGGTATGAAGACCAGATTTACTGATGATGTGCTCATACAAGCAAAGAAAGATGATAAGGAGCACAAGATTCAAACAAAGCAAGAAAAGAAGAACAGCTGAAGTCTCATCTCTTGTAGATGATGATATGCTAAAGAGATTTGGATGTGACAAAAGCTCAGATACCATCAAAAGCATCAAAGGAAATCAATTCACTTATCCCATCATAGAATGGGGATATGTTGAAAGAAATAAAGAGATGGTATTGCTGAGAAATGCTGATGGGAAGAAGGCTGAAAAGATAAGAATTTTTGACCCAGTAGAGATAAAAATGTTGCATCCATGCTACACATCATATCTACACGACAAATTCTTCCTAAAGCTGTCAGATGAAAAAGCTCAGAATGATCTCTGCTTGTATGTACACATGATACAAGTTGTAGATAAATTGCATGCAAAGGCACACAAGAGAAGAAAGCATGAAGCTGGGCTGTTGAAGGGAACAACAATAAAAGAAGTGTCTGAGCTCAGAATCTCAGAAGAAGATGAGCTGGAAATTGTACATAATGATAGTGTAGTGGAAACACTCACTACTGAAGAAGATGTTTTGGGGCTGAGTTATGATACTTTGAAGAAGATCAGCAGAATGAAGATCAAGTACAAGTACGATGATCAAAAGACTGCTGTATCTTACTTCTACAATAAGATGATAGCAAGAGTAAAAGAGCTTGCAGTTTTGAAGGCCTGATTACAAGGAGCTAAGCCTAAGGGGGAGTATTATTGGATCTAGAGTGTATAGGACTAGATCATTTTGTATAAGCTTAGTACTTGAATCAAGTCTTGTAATTAATACTTGTAACAGTCAGTATATATATATATATATATGTGTGCATTGAATCTATAGGATAACCCATATATATGTGTGTTGATTTGTGACTGTTGACAGGGAGAAACAATATACTTGGAAGGATTCTTGAAATTGACCAAGTGTAAGAAACATCTACGGATGAACATTATTGTTAATCCGTAGATATGTTTCTTACAAGACCAAATCACCAAGTGAATATTCCTGCGGATGATCAAGGACCCTGAAGGGAAGACTCCTACAGAAGAAGGATTTCCTACGGAAGAACAACACTTCTGCGGAAGACCAAGTCATCTACGGAAGAACAAAAGTTCTGCGGACAACAACACTTCAGCGGAAGAACATTATACTTGTGCGATTGCAAATACCATGAAGTCAAATAAGTCAACACAATCAATAACAAATCCCAAGAGATTCGGTGTTTCCTTAGCCGACTCAAACCATCTATAAATACGAGTCCTAGGTTTCACATCTCAAAAACACAATCAATTAATATTACGGTTGTCAAGAGTTACATCATCGTGCAACCCTAGCCGCCGTCACATCATCATCAAACATTATTCGATTTCACAGAAATCATTGTTCATAGTCATTATTAATTATTCTTTTGTAATCATTACATGATAATTAATGAAATACGTTTGAATAATTATTGAGTTTGCATTTACTGTGTTTCTGTGGTTGTGTTCATCGATAATCATAAATACAATTAAACGCCAATTAATGATAATTTCGCGATCAATAAATTGATTTATTTTAATACTGATAATTCCTGAATTGAGATCCTTGGATTCACATACATATATATACATATATATATAGACATATATATACATACATATATATATATATACACACATATATACACATACATATATATGCACATACATATATACATACATACATATATATACATACATGCATATATATACACACATATATATACATATACATATATATATACACATACATACACACACATATATATACATATATATATATACATATATATACATATATATATATACATATATACATACATATACATATATATATACATATATATATATATATATATATATATATATATATATATATATATATATATATATGTATGTGTGTGTGTGTGACAACCCTAAAATTAAGGTTAGACAAGTTAACAAGATTCTTATACATATTACATTATTTGACTAACATCTTATGAATTATATATGTTTTAGTATATATATATATATATATATATATATATATATATATATATATATATGTGTGTGTGTGTGTGTGTGTGTGTGTGTGGTACGTATGCATGTTTGCATGCATGCATGAAACTTATGTGTGCATGAATTCATATGCATAAAATTCTTATGCCAACTATTATTTGATTAGTTATCTCAATGTTTTAACACCATTCATACACCAAATAAATTATGATGCAATCCAACTAAATATCACAATACAAAGAAAACATCAAAGATAACTTAGCATCAAAATAAAACCTTAAACACTTCATCCCTAACTCAAGCCTCAACCTTAATCATTAAAGGATTAGAACACCCAAACTACACCCTAAGCTCGGTGATTAACATCAACCGGCCCAAGGACACCTCACCACCCTATGAAGTTGCCACCTTGCATCCCAAGTTCAAGAACTTGACACCTAGTTGACTTACTCACCAAAGGTAGTATGTAGCCATCATGATTATGCCGTTAATGGCAACCGGCCGATAATCCATATAAACATCACCTTTCGGCCACTTCACAACCACAACACCACCATCTCTATTCCTTCACCTCTCGGTTCACACACCACCATACCACCACAACCGCTTTGACCACCACCACCTTTCACACCCTTTCAAGCTCTCAGCTCTTTCTCACAAGTATCACCCCATGAACCACAGGAAACTACCACCATCACCACACTTCTACACCCTCTCGATTATCATAGCTATCAAATACCAATAACTTCGACCATTGGTGATCAAGCTCAAAGAGGATCATTCCAACCGGTTCATCAAGAAAGAAAGAAGCTACCATCAACTACCTTTCACCCTCTCCTTCTATCAAAATCAAGGTTCCAACTCCTAATCACTAACCTACTAAGTTTACAAGTTATATATGTGCTTAAACAACACATATAACCAACCCTTTTGATTAAAACATGAAAAGTTCTTTACTAAACTTTACAAATATTTCATCTTTGTCCAAAATTCAGTAAGAAAGGTTTGAGAATCTGAAAAATATGATAAACTATGAAATCAAACAAAAAGATTACAAATAAAGGGTTAAAATTATGTGTAATCTTGATAAATTTGGTTTATTACTTAAATGACTGTGATTGTGGGAATAAAAACTGAAAACTTGTTAGAAATGTTAGGAAATAACATTCTGCAAATTTTTGTATGATTATGATAAGTAAAATAACTTATACAATTTATTTAAGTTATTGAAAGAAAATTACCAACTGGACGAACCAAATCAATTAAAGAGCTCTAAAAAATTATGTGATAATCCAGAGATATTGTAGAAGTTTCAGAATAAATTTTATGATTTAATTCTTTCATATGATTGAGATTTATATTTTATACTGTTCTGAAATGGAAAAATCGGAAGAAATATATAACCTTTAAAATAAATTATGAAAAATTCACATATATTATAAGATTCTGATATTTATAATATATGTAAATTTTGTAATTTCTGGAAATGTATAACTATTTCTCCTGAATCATGAGTTATTGGTTTTCTATTACGGCGTGTCATTGAAATAATATGATTTTGCTATGTTTATTGATAAAACGTTTATTTTCGTTGAAACAAACTAGTTTATATAATTTAATTCGTTAGGACACTAAAATCCTCAGGATTGGCCCAACATACCAACCACTTGGTATTTTGACTAGATAAGCCTATTCAAGAGTGTGTTTTAGGGTGCAAACGAGCTAAGCTGGTCATAAGCTACTCGAGATCGAATCGATAGAAAGCTCAAAATGAGCAAACCTTATCGAGCCCGAGCCGATTCTGAGCCTGAGCCGATTCCGGGCCTGAAAAAAAAACTCATTTAATTCTCGAGCCCAAGCCTAAAAATAGCTCATTTAATTATCGAGCCCGAGGAGACTCGCGAGCCTAAATGAGCTTTTTAACTTATGTATTTTATATTTAGTTTATTAAATATATTTGAATAATAATTTTTATTATATATAAACTTGTTTAATATCTCGTGTAACACATGAGTTGAATAAATAAAATATTAAATAGTTACTAATAAAATTTTATTAATTATTAAATAATATTCTAAGATAATATATTATTAAAAATATGTATGAGTTAGGACTATAAATAATAAAATGGAGATATTAATTTTTCATGTTTTCTTTTTAATTTTTTTTTTTTTTGAAAAAGTTGTTTTTTAAACATTTTGTTCCAAACTAAATCGTTTTTGAAATGTCATTTTTAAAAATTTTCATGTTATAACTTTAAAGTTTAATTATTTTCGTTTCATAAAAAAATATTTTTCAAAAACCCATGTTTTAAAATGTTTTTTTTAAAATTTTGATATTTTAGTAAAATTTCTTATTTTATAGAAAGTTATTTATTTAGAAATTGTATTTATAGAGAAATCTCTTTCTTAATTTTTAAAAATGAATTTTAATAAGGAAAAAGCTTTTTTTATAAGAGAGAGAAGGGAAATTTTGATTTGGGAGGTTTAGATTTATGTCATGTGTCTCTATAATATTTTTATATAAGAGTATCCTCAATAAAGTATCAAATAAACACTAAAAACGTTCCTATTCACCTGCCACATCAAAAGAATATTAGTTTTTTATAATATATAAACATCCCCAATAAAAAGACTAACAAACATCTAAACATTTCTTTTTTATTTTCATCAACTATTCTCTTTGATGTATAAGTGGCACCACCACCATTCATTTTTTCAAGTTCATGATGATGAGCTTTTGCATGAAAAACAAGACGCTCAATACCAATGCTAACAGAAAATAGACACTTAGGCATAAAAAATGACCATAAACTCCTTACCGGAGATGGTCTTAGTATTAATAGATATGATATAAACAATTAAATAATGTGATTAAAAAATTAATAACTAAATAATAAAGGAGATAAACTCGAGCCGATGTTGAGCTTAAAAAAATAAAGCTCGAAACGAGCTCTTCTTAAACCAAAACGAACCGAGCTCGAGTCTATAAGAGCCCGGGATCGACTTGGCTTGACTCGCTTGCACCTCTAACCTCTTTCATCTTAATTGATTTTCTTCATTATCCATGTTTCTTTAATAATAATACAAATATGACTAACAATGTGTTCTATCAACTACTGAACTCTAAAAGAGTTAAGGGAAAACAATTCATTGAAATTCAAATTACAAATCATAAATCTAGTTTCAGTACTCATTTCCTATTACATCAAAGTGAAGAGCATACTTTTCCTATATACTTCTTGTTTATTCCTTGTATAGATACTTCAAATCAGATCTCTATGATATTCAATCAACTGAATCACTTGAGATTTTAATGGTTCAGGGACCCTTGATGTGGAGAAGAGTACTGGTTGATGAGTACTTCCACACTTTAGTTTCCTTGAAGAGCTTTGTTATTCTTGTTTATTCCAATAAATTACTTCATGGCTTTGTGCTCTTGAAATGATTTTCCTTGATCTTAGTGGGCATTTGAGTGGGATATAGTGAGATATACTGGGTTTGTTTGTTTGTTTTGTTTGTTTGTTAGTGGGTGTTTGGTTGGAATGAATAGAATGAAAATAAGAAACTAGTATAATTTTAAAATAAAATTATGTTTGAGTGAGCAATTAAAAGTAAATCCAATGGAATGTTTCAACTCAAATTCACTTGGTTGTGGGATTTCAAAATCCTTTCACCTAGAGAGGGAATTTGAAATCCCACAATCAAGTGAATTTGAGATGAAACATTTTCTTGTGTTTTACATTTCATTACCCACTCAAACATAATTTTACTTGAAAGTTATACTAGTTTTTCAATTCCATTCCATTCCATTACATTCCATTTCATTCAATTCCTTCCAACCAAACGCCCCCTTAAGTGCTTCATATTAGTGCGAATCGCATTGTAAGAGAGAACTTATTTATTATACCATTTGTTTCTAAAGCAAGCTCATAGTTTTGCATGGAAAATCTTAAGTACAACTTTGACTAGCTACACTAATTCTCCTAATTAACTTCCCTCCTGATTTTGGCAGCTTAATGAGGTTGCCTTAAAATGAATTGCTTAATTAAGGCTTAATTATCAGATCTTTGTGGTGTAGGTTGTTAAAGGTACTATCTTTTTGGTTTGTTAATTAGACCAAAAAAAGATCTTTCTTTTACAGTTTTACCCATGCATCAGGATCAGCAAAAT
This sequence comes from Flaveria linearis, assembly GCA_024085815.1. Taxonomy (NCBI): domain Eukaryota; kingdom Viridiplantae; phylum Streptophyta; class Magnoliopsida; order Asterales; family Asteraceae; genus Flaveria; species Flaveria linearis. The sequence goes on from CM044006.1 coordinate 43,699,815, forward strand.
GGTCGCTTGCTTTCATCTCGTTCGTACTTTCTTTATATGATACATGTGAGGATCTGTAAGATTATGACGTATCATATCAAGGAAATCCCCCATCAGTTTTGATGATGTTGTTGTCATTGTTGAGACTGATGAGGTGCCTGATATCAGCATATGAACCACGCTTCACATGTCTATTTCTTCTTTAGTTCTGCTTCAAGTGCATATCCAACATTTATGGTTTGAAATTAGTATCAATATTATGATATGTTTAGTGGTTAATACATTAAATACGATTTATAGAAGAAACAATCACAATTTACGAATTTTGATAATCATTATTTAATAATTATTACAATACTAGCCTAACCACCCGTGTGTTACACGGGTTGAAAAACTTAAATTTAAAACAGAGTAAATTACACATACGATCCCTATGTTATGTTAAAATTTTGAATATGATACTTAAAGTTTAATATTTTTTAATATGATTCCTAATTTTTTTTTCTTTTTCATCTATGGTCTGAAGTTCTGGTAGTCAACAATTAATAATATTAAAAATTATAAAAATGACATTTTACTCGCATCGATTATCCATTTAATTTATTATTGAATATTTTAAATACATGAATAAAAATTTTATAATAACATAATTTATAAAATGTTTGCTTTTAACATGTTTAAACTGTCCATTTTTTAAATATTGTTCTTAGAACCATTTGAAATTTTAAAAGTTTTTATAAAACTATTTGTTTTCTAAAGAATTTTTACTTGAACCATTTATTTTTAAATCATATTTAAAAAAGCAATCACAATTTTAAACATCTTTTTCAAAAACAATTCATTTTCAAGTGATATTTTAGTATTTTTTAAGCGTTCAATAAACAAATAGTTTTAAAAACAGTATTTAGAAAATTGATAATTATAAAAATTACATTTAAAAAATCAAATGGTTTTAATAAAGAGTATAATGCTTTTAAAACGTACCTTTAAAAATCAAAAAGTTTTAAGAGAGATATTTAAAAAATCAAAATTTTTAGAGAAACATCTAAAAACATGAACATTCAAAAATAACGTTTTTAAAAATATTTTTATTTAAATAAAAAGTAAATTACATTAATGATCTTTATAGGTAAAATAGTCATTTTAATAAAAACTTAACACTAGTAACTGAACTAACAAAATAAAAACCATTGATAAAAGATAAATATACATCTATGACTATGTTTGAAATTTTAAAAGTTTAAGAAACAAATCTAAAATTTTAACCAAACTACAAGAACCATCCATGTAATTTACTCTTTAAAATAAATAGAAACATAAATTATCAGTTATTCTTAATAATTTTATAATATTATGCATGTGAAGGTCGATTAAATAAATGTATACATGTAAATTAAATAAAAGAATCAAATGCATAGTAAAACAATATCAATGTTTATAAATATCTAAAAATTTTATTGTATATAAATCTTTAACCATATTCAGTGACTAACTTCTCAGATTTATTAAATCATCTATTTAGAATATTCTCATGTATTGTAAGGTTCTGTAATTAAAAATATCAAAAATTAAGGATATATAGCAAATATGTTTTATAAAATAAATATTATAGGAATAAGATAACAATTCTATTAGTTGAATAATATCTCAACCTCAACCACAATTGTCACACCCCTGCTGAGAGCGAAAACACAGGGATGTAGCGAGACGGGATCGTCATAACACATTGTTAATAATAGAGATGCAATATATGTAATTCATGATAAAGCGTGTCATGACGACACCCGACACAAAGGAGACTTGTGTCGTGTTTAGTCAATATTCATGACAACATAGCCATAAGCATAATCTTGTAATTGATTCACATAACCAAAAATATTAACATTATAATGTAATTCCCACAACCCGGGAACAAGTATCAAAGGTATGAAGATTGTTTAATAGACTACAACAATGATTCAAAATGAATGTTTGTCATGTATGTTTAGTCTCAAAATGCATCCTAGGGTCTCCACTAAGGCAGCACACCTACATCTTCAATTAGCATTGTCATCTGAAAAGATATGCTCAAAATGGTCAACAAAAATTATTGGTGAGCTCGCAGGTTTAAATAGTAAATAAATTGATGCTGCATAATAGTTTTGTGGAATACTGTGTATACAGTTATAAGTAAGCAAAATCACATAACCATGAGCTTTACAACCAAACCTAATGACGTACACACAGCAACTTGTCGGAATATATTCACCCGAGGGCCCGTTCTTGGCCACTGTTGGTACCAACTAGTATACCAATAAACAAGGGTGGGGGTGTCAACCCAGTAGTACTACTAGTACCTATCCGTCGGTTCCAACACCGGAATTAAATGGTTGTAAAGAAAGTACTACACAGCGACTTATGTATGTATCAGATAAGTACTCACAACAAAATAACACGTTGATTCCAAGAATTGTAAGTTGAACAACATAGAAAAATGGGTGAGCATACTTTTCCCCCATGTTTGTAAATAACTGAAGTAATGAATAAGTATAAAAGGGGCCACGAAACTCACTTGATAAGTGGTAAGTATGAATGATCAAAGTTTCCAAATGTTGTATGTAGTAAACGGTCAACCACATATTGACAGTTATTGTTAAGCATCAATGTTACACATAAAGTGAATAATAACGTTCGGTTGGTTCGGGTTGCATTGGTTCGGTCGCGCGAAACACACTCAAGCAAACCTAAGTATTAGATCTTATGTAGATCCAAGTACTAGAAATCGTTTCCATTGCCGATGATATTTGTGTAAAAGTGTCATTACTATTAGAGAAATACTTAGCAAACATTAACGTTGCAAATCGATTGTTGATAACTCTAAAATGTTATGTTGATTTGATTTGGGATAACATTAATAAGTTTGATACTGTCAATTTTAATGATTGTTATTAGCAACGGTACCCGTGTCGATGTCACCTTAACATAACACGACAAACACACACCACACACAAGAAGAAACTCACACACAAAAACTCCAGTCGCACGACTGGACCAGACGCACGACTGGACCAGACGCACGACTGGACCAGACGCACGACTGAACCACTCATCTGCACGAATAAACCTTCATTCGTACGAATCAGCTACATTCGTACGAATGGACCTTCATTCGTGCGATTCGGCCTTCAGTCGTACCACACAACACCCAATCGCATGACTCAACATCCATACATATGAATCAACCTTCATTCGCACGAATCAGCTTCATTCGTACGACTGAACCTTCATTCATACGACTTAGCCTTCAGTCGTGCGATACACGCACAATCGCACACATTCATCCGCATAGACTCAATCGCATGAATACACTCATTCGCATGAGTCAATCGCACGAATACACTCATTCGCATGACTCAATCGCACGAATACACTCATTCGCATGACTCAGTCGCACGACACACACAATCGCATGACTCAATTGCACGACACACACAATTGCGTGACTCAATCGTATGACACACTCACAGTCGCATGACTCAGTCGCACGACACACCCAGTCGCACGGCTTAGTCGCACGGCAGACCTAGTTGCCAGAACAGTAGAATCGCGACTGCAGAAGTGCAGAGCAGGCTTCGGCTGTTCCATGCATGAGATTTACACCTCAAGGACTTCCAGAAACACATTTCAAACATGTACAAATGAGAAGAACACGCAGAAAGGCAACACACGCACCCACGCGACCTCATGTGCTCGGGTTGGCCCCGAGCACCCGAAACCCTAAAAGTGCAGTAGTAAACAAGCAAGAAAAGGGACGACCAAGGTCGTCTACCTGCAAGAAAGGAGTAATCTCAGCTATAGCCGAGGCTTTGCCGGTGAAAACGAGAAGAAAGGGCGGTTTTGGTGCAAGGAGGAGGAAGAAAAAGGAAGAAGAAGAAGATGAAATGTGGTGGCTAGGGCTGGTAATGGGGTTTATATACCCAGCCCTAGTTTGGCAAAATGTCATGTTTGGTCCCTGCACTTAGCCCCTGAGTTCCCAATTTGCTTCGGTTGGAAACGACTTAAATCGGCTAGTTATACTAATGATAAAAGGTAATTAATGATATTTGTGGCTTAAAAATGGTTTTATTAATAACCATAATATTATATACAAATGGTATATTTAATGATGATGATGATGAAAGTTGTAAAAGTTTTGAATGTAGCATACGTTTACGATGATGTCACAAGCACAATGATGATAAAGTAAGTATAATATCCCTACGAATAGATTACAAAAATGAGGAATGAGCGTTCAAAGAAAAGTTAACGGAAACACATTAATTGATGGACCTTTTGGTGACGGATGTCACAGTATCCCCAGTTGAGTTGAATTTCGTCCCGAAATTCAACTGGTGTTATGTCTAAGGGTGTCATCCTCGAATAGATGTGGATATTTGAGTTTCATCTGATCTTCCCGTTCCCATGTGAACTCTGGTCCTCATTTGGAGTTTCATCTCATGCGGACGATCGGTATCTTGCTGCGTCTTAATTGTTTGACCTTTCGGTCCATGACTTCTATAGGTTCTTCGATAAAATAAAGCTTTTCGTCAATCTTGATTTCCTCAATTGGTACATGAAAGGACTTGTCGGCCAAACACTTTTTGAGGTTCAACACGTAAAAAGTATCATGTACACCGCTAAGTTCTTGTGGCAACCTTAATCGGTAAGCCACCGGACCGATTCTTTCTGTAATCTCGAATGGTCCTACATATCTTGGGGCTAACTTCCCTTTTTTTCCAAATCGAACGATCCCTTTCCAAGGAGAGACCTTGAGCAACACTCGATCCCCAATGTTAAACTCTAGAGGCTTCCGACGGTTGTCGGCATAGCTCTTTTGGCAATCTCTAGCAGCCTTAAGTCTGGCTTTGATCTGGAAGATCTTGTTGGTTGTTTCCTGAATGATCTCTGGGCCTGTTAGCTGGCTTTCACCAATCTCGGCCCAACAAACGGGTGATCCGCATTGCCTTCCGTACAACGCTTTGAACGGAGCACATCCAATACTTGTATGGTAGCTGTTGTTGTAAGAAAACTCAATCAGCGGTAGATGAGTGTCCTAACTACCACCAAAGTCGATAACACATGCCCTCAACATGTCTTCTAGCGTCTGTATGGTTCGTTCACTTTGGCCATCTGTCTGTGGGTGATAGGCGGTACTTATATCTAATCGTGTGCCCATCGCTTTCTGTAGTGTCTGCCAAAATCATGAAGTAAATCGGCTATCACAGTCGGATATGATCGACACTGGCACTCCGTGCCTTGTCACGACCTCTTTTATGTACAATCTCGCCAACTTATCCATTTTGTAGTCTTCTCGGATCGGCAAGAAATGCGCCGACTTCGTCATCCGATCCACTACGACCCATATCGAGTCATGCCCGCTACTTGTTCTAGGAAGTTTAGTAATAAAATCCATGGTTATGTTTTAACACTACCACTCAGGAATTTCCGGTTGCTGCAGTAGTCCTGATGGTTTTTTATGTTCAGCTTTAGCTTTCGAGCATGTCAAGCATCTGTTCACATACATAGCTATGTCTTTCTTCATGCCTGGCCACCAGTACAGATCCTTAAGATCGTAGTACATCTTGTCCGCACCAGGATGAACAGAATATCGTGTCTTGTGCGCTTCATCCAGGACCAAGGTACGTACACCTCCCATTTGGGTACCCATATACGATCCATGAAGTACTGTATACCATCATCCTTGCAAATCATCTGTTTATCCAACCCTTGGAATTCTTCTCCTGCAAGGTTTTCTTCTTTCAATGTCTCACTTTGTGCAATTTGGATCTAAGCTTTCAGATTCGTTTGAATAGTCAATTCCAATGCTCTAGCACGTAGTGGTTTCACGCTTTCTTTGCGGCTTAAAGCATCAGCCACCACGTTCGCTTTCCCCGGATGATACCAGATTTCGTAATCATAGTCACTAAGTAGTTCTACCCAACGTCGCTGACGCATATTAAGTTCCTTCTGATCCAGAATATGTTGGAGGCTCTTATGATCTGTGTAGATGATGCATTTGGTTCCATACAGGTAACGCCTCCATATCTTAAGTGCAAATACCACAGCGTCCAACTCCAGGTCATGAGTCGTATAGTTCTTTTTATGCACCTTAAGTTGTCGTGAGGCGTAGGCGATCACCTTATCCTTCTGCATTAGCACACATCCCAATCCTTGATGTAAAGCATCGTAGTATACCAAAAAATCATCAGTTCTGTCTGGGAGGGATAATATCAGTGCATTGTACAACTTTTCTTTTAGTGTTTGGACCGCTTGCTCTTGTGCATGTCCACAATCAAACTTCTTGTCTTTCTGAGTCAGTAGTGTTAATGGTTGAGCGATCTTTGAAAAATTCGCAATAAAGCGACGATAGTATCCGGCCAATCCTAAGAAATGCCGTATCTCTGAAGGTTTCTGGGATGCATCCCATTTCTTCACCGCTTCAATCTTACCGGGATCTACATGAATCCCATCCACGTTAACCACATGCCCCCAAAAACTTCACTTCTCGTAACCAAAACTCACACTTCGAGAACTTAGCGAAAAGTTTCTCTTCCCGTAACAGTTCTAGTATTGCCCGAAGGTGTTCCTCATGGTCCTCTTTCGATCGGAAATAGATAAGTATATCGTCTATGAATACAATCACAAACTTATCCAGGTAAGGTTTACACTCGATTCATCAGATCCATGAACACAGCTGGTGCATTAGTCAGTCCGAATGGCATGACTAAGAACTCATAGTGCCCATAACGAGTCCTAAATGCTGTTTTCGGTATGTCATCCTCGAAAACCCTTAGTTGATAGTATCCCGAACGAAGGTCGATCTTGGAGAAATACGAGGCTCCTTGTAGCTGGTCAAACAGATCGTCGATCCTGGGAAGAGGATATCGATTCTTCACGGTCAATTTGTTCAGCTCGCGATAATTGATGCACATACGGAAAGACCCGTCTTTCTTTTTGACAAATAATACCGGTACTCCCAATGGTGAGTGACTCGGCCAAATAAAACCCCTCTCTAGTAGTTCCTGTAATTGGCTAGATAACTCTTGCATTTCTGATGGTGCCAACCGATACGATGCTTTTGCTACCGGCGTAGCTCCAGGAACCAACTCTATACGAAATTCCACTTGGCGTGGAGGAGGCAAACCCGACAAGTCGTCAGGGAATACATCCGGATAGTCTCGTACTACAGGAATATCTACCAACTTGTTGTTCTCTTCTTTCTTTTCCACTACATGAGCCAGAAGCGCGTAACACTGCTTTCGTAAACATCGACGTGTCTCCATGCAAGAGATAAGCTTTAGGGTTCTCCCCGAACGTTCTCCTTTAATCCTAAGTACCTCCCCGTCTGGCATGGGGATTTGTACTACTTTCTCCCGATAAATTATCTCAGCTCCGTGTTTCGACAACCAATCCATTCCCACAATCACATCGAAACTTCCCAGCTCAAAAGGTATTAAGTCTATGTCGAAGGCATGGTTTTCCAATATCATGGAGCACTTTCTAATAATCTCATCGGCCTGTATAACTCTACCGTTGGCCATCTCTATGAAGAAGCTAGTTTCAAGCCTACTAGGGTTCAAGTCAAGCATGTGAGCAAATTCAGAGGATATAAAACTATTGTCTGCTCCAGTATCAAACAATATAGATGCGAAGTGGTGATTGAGCAAGTACGTACCCGTAACGACTTTTGGGTCCTGACGGGCGTCATTTGCTCCGATAACGAATGCACGTCCTCTAGCAGCATTTTCTTGGTTCCCTTGGCCTTGATTACCAGCTATAGCCATCACTTATGGTTGGTTGTTTCCTTGCTGACCCTGCGCTCGATTCAGTATGGGGCACATGTTCCGGTAGTGACCCGGGTTTCCACACTCATAACAGACCTTGAAATTCCCGGCGGGGTTAACCGCGTTGACCGGTGCCACCAGATTCGACACTACTCTACAGTCTTTCACCAGATGCCGCAGGCGTCTACAGTTCACACACACCCGACACTGCATCGCTGGGGGATGATGGAAGTTACACCTATCACATTTGGGGTGCAGCCCGACGTATTCCTTCTTGCCTTGCGTCACAACCATAAAACTTTTGGTTGTTTTGCCCTTTTGTCGAATTTCCCGGTACTCGACCGGCTTGCTTCCCCAATATCTTTTCTTTTCTCTGCCCTCTTCCTAAGACCCCTGTTCTCACCATCTCATTAGTTAGAGCGCCAGCCTTCAGAATTGCGCTCTGGATCGTAGGAGGAGCAACTGCTGTTACCATAGCCCGGATTTAAGGCACAAGTCCCCAGATGTATCTTTCAATCCTCTTGGATTCCGGAGTTACCAGGTATGGAGCCAGTCTTGCCAACTCAAGAAAACGATCAGTGTATGCTGCGTGCCCAGCTCCTACTATAGCATGATTCCAGAACTCCTGCTCCAACTTCTGCATCTTATTAAGCGGACAGTATTCTTCGGTGATTAACGCTTTAAACTCATCCCAAGTCATCTGCATCGCTGATTCTCTTCCCCTCGCTTGAATCTGTGTGTTCCACCAAGTTAGTGCTTTGCCCTGTAGTGAACACGTGGCGTACTTAATCTTTTGACTGTCTAGGCACTCGCTGATATCTATCACTGCCTCCATCTTCTCGAGCCACCTTGTTAGAGCTATCGCTCCACCTTTCCCATCAAATTCTTTCGGTTTGCGGGCCACAAATTCCTTGTAAGAACATCCCCGCCTAGTATTAACAATCCCAGTTTCATTACCAGTTGTTCCACCATTTGCAGTATCTTCCCCTGTTTCTTGGTTATGCTCATTGTTAGTATCGTTATCCCCGTGGAGGTTATGATTCAGAAGAGTGTCGCTCACTTGGGTTACTATCATAGGAATCAGTGCGGCTAGCTGCTGAGCAATCATGGCAGCTATATCGGGGTTTTCAATCCCCTGATTGTTGCCGGCGGGACCACCACCTATTCTTGGTGGCCTACCTCTACCTCTGCCCGTGGGGTCTCACCTTCACGATTTGTACTTCGGGTGACTCTTCGAGGCGGCATTTTCTAATCATAAAAGGAGTAAATACGTAAACTTTAGTAACTTTAAGATACTCATTTAAGTCCACCCATCAAGTTCTAACATTTCATGCTCCAGTCAATCAAGATCATCACGTAGCCCAGTTCAAGCACATTCTTGGTATATCGATGATGCTTATATATAGGGTCCCCCGCAGCGTTCCCACCACATCCATGATATACCGAGAATGATGCTTAAACCGGTTACATGACATCTGATTTTCCTTAACATCATCCCAATAAACAACGTAATGTATGTGTAGAGAGTATCATCACTCCTCTATAACCCTTTGGAGTCCACATTCATTCTAAGCATTTAGTCAGTTTCATAGTTACTGAAATGCTAGGCGGACTATGGTTTCATAGAGAGTATGACTAATATCATAATTGAAATCCCATATAGGCTCCAAGTAGAATAGGACTTAAGTAATAGTAGAGATCATGAATGTTTTATCATCATTAACAAGGTCTTACTAGAATTATGATTCTAGTGTCCTAAGGTATAGAATGGAAAACTTGTACTAACTATGATCGTTACCTCACGGTAAGGTTCGCCAGGCTTTACATGCACTGCAATTGCAATTACGTGTGCACCCGTAATGGTAATTTACCTTGCATGGTCACCCTTAGCTTCACCTACCCAAGCTAACATCACAGTATTGACACCATTTATCAAGCGCAGATCATGTATGTTCTCATGTCCATGAACCAATAGTATTCCAATAGTAGTCCGTCATAACAAATAGAATCCAAGCTCACAATCATAATTGGTCTATAAAAGTTGCCTATCCCTTCTTCTTTCGGGACTTCAGGCATAACTATCTCAGGGTCGGACTCAATATCCGGGGTCAACGCTTCGCGTGATATGTGAAGATCCCTTCAGGTTGGGTATCCCAACCTAATAGTATAATGTGGCGCGCATAGGAATAGAAGATTCCAGTAGAAGGCATCCCGTGAGGAAAGAGTAAGAGTAATTGCGCCTTCCTCAGGATGGTCAGATAATAAGACATAGAGACAAAGAAAAAGTATAGAGATAAAGAACAAGTATAGAGGAACATACATGTAATATCAGATGCAAGCCAATCCTAGCATGCATTCTACATGAAGGTTCCTAGGTTATAGTCTAGGTCAAGTGAATTGCCTAATTCTCTATAACCAATGGCTCTGATACCAGTCTGTCACAACCCCGCTGAGAGTGGAAACATGGGGATGTAACGAGACGGGATCGTCATAACACATTATTAATAATAGAGATGAAATATATGTAATTGATGATAAAACGTGTCATGACGACCCCCGACACAAAGGAGACTTGTGTCGTGTTTAGTCAATATTCACGACAGCATAGCCACAAGCATAATCTTGTAATTGATTCACATAACCAAAAATATTAACATTGTAATGTAATTCCCACAACCCGGGAACAAGTATCAAAAGTATGAAGATTGTTTAATAGACTATAACAATGATTCAAAAGGAATATTTGTCATGTATGTTTAGTCTCAAAATGCATCATAGGGTCTCCACTAAGGCAGCACACCTAGATCTTCAATTAGCATTGTCACCTGAAAAGATATACTCAAAATGGTCAACAAAAATTGTTGGTGAGCTCGCAGGTTTAAATAGTAAATAAATTGATGCTGCATAATAGTTTTGTGGAATACCGTGTATACTGTTATAAGTAAGCAAAATCACATAACCATGAGCTTTACAACCAAACCTAATGACGTACACACAACAACTTGTCAGAATATATTCACCCAAGGGCCCGTTCCTGGCCACTGTTGGTACCAACTAGTATACCAATAAACAAGGGTGGGGGTGTCAACCCAGTAGTACTACCAATATCTATCCGTCAGTTCCAACACCAGAATTAAATGGTTGTAAAGAAAGTACCACATAGCAACTCATGTATGTATCAGATAAGTAATCACAACACAGTAACACGTTGATTCCAAGAATTGTAAGTTCCATGTTTGTAAATAACTGAAGTAATGAATAAGTATAAAAGGGGCCACAAAACTCACTTGTTAAGTGGTAAGTATGAATGATCAAAGTTTTCAAATGTTGTATGTAGTAAACGGTCAAACACCTATTGACAGTTATTGTTAAGCATCAATGTTACGCATAAAGTGAATAATAACGTTCGGTCGGTTCGGGTTGCATTGGTTCGGTCGTGCGAAACACACTCAAGCAAACCTAAGTATTAGATCATATGTAGATCCAAGTACTAGAAATCGTTGCCATTGCCGATGATATTTTTTAAAAGTGTCATTGTTATTCGAGAAATACTTAGCAAACATTAGCGTTGCAAATCGATTATTGATAACTGTAAAATGTTATGTTGATTTGATTTGGAATAATATTAATAAGTTTAATAGTGTCAATTTTAATGATTGTCATTAGCAACGGTACCCGTGTCGATGTCACCTTAACATCACACGACAAACACACACCACACACTAGAAGAAACTCACACACAACAACTCCAGTCGCACGACTGGACCAGACGCACGACTGAACCACTCATCTACACGAATCAACCTTCATTCATACGAATCAGCTACATTCGTATGAATGGACCTCCATTCGTGCGATTCGGTCTTCAGTCGTACCACACAACACCCAATCGCACGACCCACACAATCGCATGACTCAATCGCACGACACACTCACAGTCACATGACTCAGTCGTACGACACACCCAGTCGCACGGCTCAGTCGCACGGTAGACCCAGTCATCAGAACAGCAGAACCGCGACTGCAGAAGTGCAGAGCAGCCTTCGGATGTTCCATGCATGAGATTTACACCTCAAGGACTTCAAGAAACACATTTCAAACATGTACAAACAAGAAGAACACGCAGAAAGGCAATACACGCACCCACGCGACCTCATGTGCTCGGCTTGGCCCCGAGCACCCGAAACCCTAAAAGTGCAGTAGTAAACAAGCAAGAAAAGGGACGACCAAGGTCGTCTACCTGCAAGAAAGGAGTAGTCTCAGCTGTAGCCGAGGCTTTGCCGGTGAAAAAGCGAAGAAAGGGGCGGTTTTGGTGCAAGGAGGAGGAAGAAAATGGAAGAAGATGAAGAATAAGATGTAATGTGGTGGCTAGGGCTGGTAATGGGGTTTATATACCCAGCCCTAGTTTGGCAAAATATCATGTTTGGTCCCTGCACTTAGCCCCCGAGTTCCCAAATTTGCTTCGGTTGGAAACGACTTAAATTGGCTAGTTATATTAATGATAAAAAGGTAATTAATGATATTTGTCGCTTAAAAATGGTTTTATTAACGACCATAATATTATATACAAATGGTATATTTAATGATGATGATGATAAAGTTGTAAAAGTTTTGAATGTAGCATACGTTTACGATGATGTCACAAGCACAACGATGATAAAGTAAGTATAATATCCCCACAAATAGATTACAAAATGAGGAATGAGCGTTCAAAGAAAAGTTAACAGAAACACATTAATTGACGGACCTTTTGGTGACGAATGTCACAACAATAAACCTAATAGAGTAAGTTTCTACCTTATTATTATATATTGGCTGTCTTTATATACGAATCCTGACGTGATATGTCAAGATCTCTTAATAAAGTTAATTTTGATACTGGTAATGTCCTTTTGAGCAAGGTAATTTGATAGCTATTTCGTATATTTTTAAAAGATCTTTGATAGTGGAATAACAGTAAACAGAAAATATTTGTTGTATATATATATAATAAATAATGGTATTATGTTATATAATACAGACAAATATTATACCATATTGTTAAAATATCAAAGATTTTTAAATTTTGAAATTATTAACCCAAAATAGTCGGATTGATTGTTACCATTAGAATTTAAAATTTATGAACTACTTATGTTTCATTTGAATATTCAAAGTGTTAGTTTTAAATTTTAAATTTTAACTAATTTAGTTCTTGTTAAATAAAATATTGGATTGAATTGGATATTGAATTTGAATTTTAAGGTTTTTAAATTTCCGTTTCTAATATTAGTTTTTAAAATCTAATTTTGGAAGTTGTTTAATTAGAAATTAAATGATATTTAATTATTTCCTTTTAGAAGCATATTGCTAATAAAACGTCACGTGGCAATTGTATGATATGAAGATACCATGTGACAGTGTATTTTCTAAAATTTTACCACGTGATCAAGCCTATTTTCATTTATTATATATAGAGATACGTATTTTTATTTTTATCCACATAGCGTAAACTAAAAAAACACCTCTCCACTCTAGCCCCCCCCCCCCCTAACTATCATAAAATTCTTTGTACAACTATACTGCTCAAGAATATCACCTCTATAGTCTATACAACTCTCAATTCATGGCAACTATAAGAAAAATTATTTTTGCCCTTGCCGAGATCGAACCCCGGAGAAGGCAGTGACTGGCTGATAGGGATGTGTCAGGTTTCTGGTCACTAGTGTACGTGCTCATGAGTTTTACATAACCACAATGGGATTAGATATTTCTTTATCCAATAAAACCCACGAATAATGTTTCCAAGACAAGAATAAATGCTCCAGTCCGATCGGAAACCAAATACTTAACCAGTCCAATTGTGTGTTGTTGATTCGCTTTTCTTCAATATTTTCAGAACCGGATCGGACGTCGAACCGGACACCTTACTGGTTTGGTGGTCGGACCGGCCGGACCGGATCGACCGGATTTAACTATATTTTAATTATATTTATATATGTAATTAAATATAAAACAAACAAACAAACAAACATACCCAGTGTCTCCCGCTGAAGAGCAGGGTCTGGGAGAGGTATATGGTGGCAAGTCTTTCCTCTATCTAGAAAGATAGAGAGACCGCTTCCGAAGAGACCCCCGACTCGTTAACACAGGCAATAACAATAACAATCATAATACAACGCATATACAAAGCATATAACAAAGCATAACAAAGGCAATAACCATCATAATACGAAGCATATAACACAATGATATATATCACAAGAAGAATTAGATAATGCGCATGTAACACCCAAAAAGGATAAATGAGGAAAACTACACCTAACTTGTGGGGTACGGCCATATGTCACCGTATACCCTTCCCACCCACAACACCCACTAAAAGTCCTTAATTTTAATTCTACGTCTCCACTCACTTCTATCCTCGATCATGTTCTCAGAGAGATGCAAGTCCATCATATCTCTCCTAATAACCTCGTCCCAAGTCAACCTAGGTCTACCTCTGCTCCTCCTACCCTCTAAGCTGATATTCTCTACTGCTCGGACTGGTGCTGCCATCGTTCTCCTCTTCACGTGCCCAAACCATCTTAATCTTCCCTCTCTTATTTTTTCTGTGATACACGCCACCTCTAGCCTCTGACGAAAGACGTCGTTTCTTATCCGATCAAATCTTGTGTGTCCACACATCCACCTCAGCATTCGCATTTCTGCGACCTCTATTTGTCTCTCGTGCGATTTCTTTATGGCCCAACAGTCTGTGCCGTATAACATAGCTGGACGTACTGCCACTCTGTAGAATTTTCCCTTTAGTTTTGCCGGGAACCTCTTATCACACAAAATCCCTGATGCTGCTCTCCACTTGCACCATCCTGATTGTATACGGTGTGCTACATCGCTGTGTATCTTTCCATCTTCCTGTACGTACGAGCCAAGGTATTTGAACCTAGACGTCCGGGGGACCGCCATGCCTTGGATACTGATTTGGGTGTCCTCTTCGGCCTCACCACTAAAGTTACAATGCATGTATTCTGTCTTAGCGCGACTTATCCTTAAGCCCCTGCGTTCTATTGCTGATCTCCACTGTTCTAATCTCTCGTTAAGCACCGTCCTAGATTCCGATATTAAGACAATATCATCCGCAAACAGCATACACCATGGGACTGGCTGTTGTATAGACTTGGTCATCTCGTCCAGCACCACTGTGAAGAGGAATGAGCTCAATGCCGATCCTTGGTGGAGTCCTACTTCCACCGGGAAGTAGTCTGTGTCTCCGACAGGTGCTCGTACACATGTTTTTGCCCCGTCATACATATCCTTTATTATTTTGATATACCTTTCTGGTACCTTTCTAAGTTGTAGACTTTCCCAGATGAGTTTCCGTGGCACACTGTCATATGCTTTTTCTAGGTCAATGAATACCATATGCAGGTCTCTTTTCTTTTCTCTATATTTCTCCATTATCCTCCTTATGACGTGTATAGCTTCTGTTGTAGAGCGGCCTGGCATAAATCCAAATTGGTTTACCGCTATCTGAGTTTCTCGTCTAATTCTCGTGTCAACAATTCTTTCCCATAGCTTCATCGTGTGACTCAATAGCTTTATTCCCCTGTAATTTGCGCAACATTGGACATCTCCTTTTTTCTTATATATGGGGACTATGACACTGCTTCTCCACTGCTCTGGCATCTTTCCTGTCTTAAAGATAGTGATGAATAAGTCCGTTAGCCATTGTAGGCCCTCATCTCCTAGGCACTTCCACACTTCAATCGGGATGTTGTCTGGCCCCACCGCCTTAGCCCTTCCCATTTTCTTCAAAGCTCTCTTAACTTCATCGACTGTGATGCTTCTACAATAACACTTGTTTTGTTGCGTCGTTTGAGTTGTTTCGTCGATCTCCGTTTGTTGATTACGGTTCGTTATGTTGAAAAGGTTATCGAAGTAAGTGTTCCATCTCCCCTTGATGTCTTTCTCCCTCACCAAGACCTTTCCATCCGCGTCCTTTATAAACTTCACCGATCTCAAGTCCTGTCTACTACGTTCCCTTGCCTTGGCAATCTTAAACATGTCATGTTCACCCTCTTTCGTCTCTAATCGCTTATACATCCTCTCGTATGCTGTGTTCTTTGCCTCTGACACAGACTTTTTCGCCTCTCGTTTTGCCTCTTTGTACTTATCTTTTAGCTCTGTTCGTTCTTCCTCATTATTACAGCGTAAAAGCTCCCTAAAACTTTGTTGTTTAATTCTTATCTTCTCCTGTACATCTTCGTTCCACCACCAGGATTCCTTGTGACCGATTTTCCTATTTGTTGTAGTCCCAAGCGTTTCTTTAGCTGCTTGAATGACTCTAGTTGCCATAGCCTCCCACTTTTGGTTTGCGTCTTCCTGTGGCTCACTCGGATTCATTGGTATGATTTTATCTCTAAAGATGGTAATCTTTTCGTCTTTGAGTTGTCCCCATCTGATCGTAGGTCTACTTCTCTTAGTTGGTTGGACACTTGCTCTCTTGAGTCGTATATCTGCCACCAACATGTGATGTTGAGTGACTACTGTCTGTCCCGGTATTGTCTTGCAGTCCTTCCACGAGCTACGATCTTCTCTCCTCATCAGCAAATAATATATGTAATTAAATATAAGTAATTTATATATGATTTATACATATATTTTATAGTTATATATAAAACTTAACTATATTTGTATATCCAAAGTACTAATTTATGGTTTAACACCCCGTTTTTACCCACTAAAATCAAAAAAAAAATATTGAAAACCGGTCGGAACCGGCGAACCGGTCGGAACCGGCCCGGTTCGCCGGTCCAACCGCCGGTTCGGTTTCAACCGGCCGGTTCAAAACTACCAAAACGAACCACCTGGATCGGATCGGCCAGGCCAGGCACCCGAATCGCGGTCCGACCGGTCGGACCGGCCGGTCCGATCCGAGCCTGACAACAATGCTTTTGTTTGAATCAGACGGCTGTTGGTAGGAATGAGTGGCCGGATCCGATTTAATTTTTTTATTTTTTATGTTATTTTCTTTTGAAAACTTTAATAGTTAATGGTCTTTTAATTATATTAAAGTACATATATATTTTATTTATTTTAGGATTCAACTTTATTTATAATCTAAACTTACATAAAAAATAACATGTTATAATTTTAACTATTATTTGGCATGTCACAAGTATCATAGAATTCTTTGTACAACTCTACTGCACAAGAATATCTCTTCTATACAACTCTCAATTCATGACAACTCCAAAAGAAAAAAATTCACACTTGTTGGGATCGAACCCGGGTCACCCGCGAGAAGGCAGTGATTAGCGGACAAGGATGTACTAGGCTCCCAGTCACTAGTGTACGTGCTCATGAGTTTTACATAATCACAACGAAGATTAGATGTTTCGTTTATTAGAATAACCCATGAATAATGTTTTCAAGACCGGAATGGCCGGATGCTTCGGTCGGACCGGGAATCAAATACATTACTAGTCCAATTGTGTGTTGTTTGTTTGCTTTTGTTTGAATCTGCCGCATGTTGATTGGATCGAACGGTCGGATCCGTCTTATTTTGTTGTTTAATTTTTTTAGTTTTTTTATTTTGAAATATAAATATTTAATGGACTTTTATTATATCAAAGTACATATTTTATTTATTTTAGGATTCAACTTTATTTATAATCTAAATCCACATAAAAAATAACATGTTATAATTTTACTTTAAACTAGTGTTTTCTCCCACACTGTCAAATGTGATGTGACTTTGCTTGTTGCCGGCTCAGCTCATCGGAAACTACAAAATCGAGTGCTAATACCGATTGCGATAATACCAATATCAACAATGATAATTTCACTCATAATCGATTCGGTTCGTTGCTCGAGTGGTGAAAGTTCAACGTTTAAATAATTATTTTCGTGTTTCATGTGTCAATTTATAGGAAATAGAGTTACTTTTGGGATATTCTTGTGTTTTTAGGTTAAACATGAAGTAAAAGAAGAAGTTGGCAGAAAGGTGACGGAAATTGGAGCTCGAGAGGTGAAGAAATGTGAAAGAGAAATTCGAAGACAACAATAACTTAAAACGGGTATAACTTGAGCTAGAAAAAGAGTTATGGGACCCACGACCTATCAACGAAATGATCTCAAAAAGTTACACATGAAATTCAAGTTTGTGCAGCGGGCGGCACCCACCGACGACATGTTGGACGTCACCAACGCCACCGGTGTCAGTAAACCCAAAACCTGCTGATCGACGGCCCCTCTGACGCGTAGCTTGACGCTAAGCTGGAGCCACCGACGCTGAACGTTGTGCTTTGGTGGGTTTTGACCTAATTTGAGATTTTTTAAAGAGGGGTTAATCATAGGACAAAAAATACCTCTTTAGACTTCAATCAAGAACAAAAATGCAAGCATCTTTCACCATTCTAAAATTTTCCAACATCAAACTCATCTGGATTCACTTGATCAACTACAATTGTATTGAAGAATCGATGATGATGCAAGGCTTAATCAATTGTGATTCACTTCGTAGGACGGGTTTATGCACGTTTTTGTTTTTCTTAGTTTGTAACTTAGATTTGATATTGGATCTTGAACCTTTTAAGTTTTTTTGGATTCAATTTATGATTTGATTATTTAAATAATTTGATTATGTTTAACTCTAGTTTTTTTATAACTTTGTTTTTTTAATCATTGTGTGATTGATTATTAGAATTAAGGTTATATTATTCAAATTGGTGATTGTGTTAATGAAGTACTTTAAGCTTTAGTCCATAATTGTCAATTAAATCTTATTATGTGTAAGTCACCATTAGTGATTTCTCAATAGGTTTTACTAAAGAACGTAACTTGACCAAACCTGAATACTGAAGTGAATTGCTTATTCACCAAGATTGTTAAAAACTTAAACTTTTATTTTATTAATTAAATTATTTCTCAAATCATTCGATCAAGCAATTTACTTTTTAAATGTTTAACGTTTTTCCTTTAATTGTTACTAGCACTTTTCTATGATTCTCTGTGGATTCAGCACCCTTCTTACCCTTTACTATTAAGGATGATTATGTACTCTTTAATTAATATTTTTGACTGACCACACTTACATCAACCATAAAAACTAATAGAGAAACTGGTTTAAATAATATCAACGTTGTCGATGGTGTTTTTCGCTAATAATATCTGTTTGGTTGATCATGACAAAAATGTTTAAATAATAATTTAACTAAAAGTGCTAAAAGTAATGGATTTTATGTAATTACATAAAAACTGTTGATATATATTTTGTAGGAAAATAGATAACCAAAAAAACATTTCACCACAAATCAAATGCCAAAAAAGAAAAAAAACCAAACCTTTGTGGCAAAAACTAAAACCATAAAAGTCATTGTAACACTTTAGTTGCTTTTTAATATAGTATACAATAATATTAAATATAATTTATAAATTTAATAATTCAAATCATTTATTGCAGTTCAACGACCTGTACGACTAGCTAGTGAATCAATAAAATGTCTGGTTCGGTCTCCGTTGGACCAACAAACCAATAGAATACCTAATTCGATATGTGATTTGGTTCTAAACTACATATCTATTATAACATACAAGATAAAGGGGGAGGTGGGAGGCTTTGTCTCTCTTAAAGATCTAATATTTAATGTTTGGCACTGATGATTAATTACTAACTTGATGTACTAACCATTAACTTGCCGTTCAAAAAAAAGTCCTCTTTTTTCTTAAATAAATGGATCCCATTCCTAGGTCTTATCATTGTTTAGAGGAAGTGAGGGGAAAAAGAGAAAGGAATGACCTCTCAAATTGCTTAATAATATATACTTTTCATTTCTATTTTAGAAAATTCTTACAAAAAGAACACACGCCCAATACGTTATATTAGAACACATATGTTGCACAATCAAAATGATAAAATTCATATAATTGTAAAAATTCTAGTGACTACATAAACACTTTAAAAATTTACAACAATATTTCACAAATTTTCAAATATTTCTTTCTATACAAGATCTTTTGCTTTTATATGTAACGTCATCATCCTTATCTGTAGGAAATTGTATTTTAATAATTTAAAACATTGATTATTGGCTAATATTAATTTCAACTAACAATTTGATAAGTATTAAACCAACTTTTAATTTTGTTATCAATAAGAGTACTAATCTAACCATTTGTTAACTTCATTATTTTGCATGACATGACACGTGATTTTGTTCGTCACAAAACATGATGTGTTACATAATTAAAATAAAAATATAAATATTTCAATCAATTTTTATGTCTATTTATATTCAAGCTACTCTTATATTCAAGCTACTCAACCAGCGACAAATAGTTATATTAAATAAATTCATAAAATGATATTTTATGAAAAAGAACTGAGTAATATATTTGTATTTTTAATTATAACTATGTTATATGTCATGTCATGTCACGTGATACGTCATAAAAACTAACCGAGTTAACTTATAATTAAAGTGAGACTGTTATTAGTAATAAAATTAAAAGTTAGGATTAATACTAATTAAATTGTTAGTTGAGATTAATATTAACCAATTGTCAATAACGAGAATTATTAAAATCTAATTTTTCTATTTGTAATTAAAAGTTTTAATTTGTCTTTTCTTTTAACACAAGATAGTACAACCTATATATAGTTGCCTATGTGTAGAAATTACATGTCACAAAATACAAGTTAGTCGTGGATATTGATTGTCCTTTACCCTTGTTTATTATCTTTAAAGAATATATAGCAAGCGGACACCGTCTTTAAAAAAATACTTGAAATGAATGTTCTTGTAAGAAGATGTGCTAATCTAAGGGGCTGTTTGTTTAGCTCTTATTGAGCTTGGTCAGATGCTCAAATCTGACTCGGTCAGACATCTCGTGTTTGGTTGCATTCTTCTGATTAAAAAAGAGGCTCTTATTTGCCTCTTATTAGGTCAGAGCAGAAACCTAATCTGACCAAATTTCCCTTCTCTTCTCAAGTCTGTCGGCTCCACTCCATCCCCACCGCTCGGCCTCCGTCCACCAAGTCTGTCGCCTCCGTCCACCACCGCTCGGCCTTCTTCCACCACCGCTCGGTCTCCGTCCACCACCGCTCGGCCTCCGTCTCCACTGCTCTCGGCCTCCGTCGACCACCGCTCGGTACGTCTTCTAAGAAGGATAAGGCTCCTCCTCCGTCGTCTAAGCCGGCGAAATCAGGCCCCCGTCCACCACCAAGTCTGTCGCCTCCATCCACCACCGCTCGGTACGTCTTTCATGGTACACCAACACAATTATCAGATCCATCACACCGTTAAAGTTCCTAATTTGTTGTTCTGTGTGTTTTCAGGCGCCGAAGAAGGATAAGGCTCCTCCTCCGTCGTCTAAGCCGGCGAAATCAGGCGGTGGAAAGCAGAAGAAGAAGGTGAAGTTTTGATTTTTCTGAATTTTGCTTGATTTTTATGGTAATTTTGGTTTTCATTTGGTATGTTTTGGCTCCTAATCTCATGTTAGCCATATGATTTTTTAAAGAATAGTGATTTGATGTTCTATTCGTGGTATTGGATAATGTCACTTGATATATGAAAATGCAATTGATGAACTTCTATTATTGTAACCCACATTTTTCTTGCTCTTCAATTGGTATGCTATGTTAGCCATATGATTTTTTAAAGAATGGTGATTTGATGCTCTATTCGTGGTATTGGATAATGTCACTTGATATATGGAAATGCAATTGATGAACTTATGTTATTGTAACCCATATTTTTCTTGCTCTTCAATTGGTATGCTTGGTTTTTGTTAGTTGGTATGCTTGGTTTTTGTTAATTAGTATGCTTGGTTTTTGTTAATTGGTATGCTTGGTTTTTGTTAATTGGTATGCTTGGTTTTTGTTAATTGGTATGCTTGGTTTTTGTTAATTGGTATGCTTCTATGAATCAACTTGTATTTATAGTTTATGGATTATATTTGTACTTGATAGATTCTTCTAAATGGCTGAAAAAAAGATTAGGATTAACTGGAACGTTGAAGGAGTTGATAAAACCTTCCTAGAATCATGTATTCATGAAATTACACTTCATGGACGTGAGAGTAGTAGCCTGAGAGCAATTTCATGGAGGAACGTTGCTGAAAAATTGAAAACAAAAATGAGTTCATAATGGATCAAAAACAAATGAAGAACCGCTATGATTACTTGAAATCAAAATTTACAGCTTGGTCAAAGCTTAAGAACAAAATCGGAAATGTTTATTACCCGCTAACAAACACTTTTAACTTAACGGAGGAGGAATGGCAACTTAAGATCAAGGTATTTCTTTATATATACATATATATTTCAATTAACCTTATAGTAATTTTATTTTTTTTTCACATAGTCCAACAAATTCATAGAAAAGTTAAGAAGATCGCCACTTGATTATCCCGACTTGTGTATTCAATTGTTTGAAGGATCTACTTCAAATGGTTTTGATAGTTAGGGGCCATCTTCTACACTTCCTCATCCTTCTATGGAATTGATTGATCAACATGCTCTTTCGGACATTGATGGCTCTCAAATGGAACATGGGGCTAGTGAAGAGTCTTCTGATCAGTCTAAACAAAAAAGAAAAGCATCAACTCAAGGTGTTAGTAATGAGTCATCAGGTCGGTCTAAAAAAGGGAAGCAAACATTCAATTCACATCTTATGGAAGTTGGGGAGGATATCAGGAATGTGGCAAAGATGTTGCTTGAGAAACACAATCACTCTAATGATATAGATGCATGCATGGAGAAGCTGGAGACGTTGGGATGGTCAAAATTTGAGGCGAAACATCAAACGGCGCTTTTGCTTTTCGGTGAAAGTGCTGATTTGAGGAAAGAGTGGTTACGACTTAAGCCGCAAACCTGTGAAATGTGGGTTAAGAACGCGGGAGCGAAGTATGGATTGTTTTGATATTGTGTTGTAGTTGGATGTGTCTTTTGATAGCTAAACTTTTAGCTATAGTTGGATGTGTCTTTTGATAGCTAAACTTTTAGCTATAGTTGGATGTGTCTTTTGGATGCTAACTTTAAATGCTACTTTTGGATAGCTAAACATTAAACTACGTTTGTATGGCCTTTTGGATGCTAACTTTAAATGCTACTTTTGGATGTGTCTTTTGAATTCTATGATATGTTTTGGAATGTTGTTTGAATTCTTTTTGCAAATGTTTTGGATTCTATTGTTTTGATAGTTTTGGATGACAGGTAGCCTATGGACTCAGATGAGGAGATTATGGTTTTCTTGTTGCTTTGTTGGCATTGGCTACAATTAGCCTCGACATTGACCGGTCATGAAAGGATAAGAGATCTGAATTCGGCACTGACTGGTCATGAGTACACACAAGAATTGTTGCACGACACTTCTACACAATGTCATGAGATGATGCGCATGTCACGTGATGCATATGTACTATTGTGAAATCATTTTAAGCAAAGAAATTGGTTGCAGAGTAGTAGATCAATAACCATTGAAGAAAAGATGGCTATGTTTTTTATTGTCATAGGACATAATGAGCGTTTTCGAATGGTTAAGCGAAGGTTTCAGCACTCAACAGAAACAATTCATAGATGTTTTCATGAGGTCTTAATTGCAATGATGAATTTCGCAAGAGAAGTTATAGTTCTGACGTCTTCTAATCCAATCGCGAATGCTTCAGAAAAACATAGTAGGCTAAAACAAATATTTCCTGGAGCTATAGGTGCGTTAGATGGAACACTTGTACATGCAGTCGTACCGACTGATCAACAGAGTCGTTACAGGGGAAGAGGAAAGGGTGAATACTTTCAAAATGTCTTGGGAATCTGTAATTTTGATATGATATTCACGTTCGTATGGGCCGGATGGGAGGGTGTTGCACATGATTCACGTGTTTTGAAAGAAGTTGCATTTAATCGGACTCCGGGCTTTATTTTCCCCACCAGGTTTTTATCCGTTCCTTAACTTTGATATAACTGTTTAGCCGATTTTCGTTTTATGTAATAGTTTTGGTACTAACGTTTATAGACAAATATTATCTTTGCGATGCTGCATACACCAACACTCGTGGGTTTATGACTCCCTACCGCACTACGAGATATTGGTTAGCCGATTTTTGACGACAACGTGCATTGACTAAGGAATAAAAATTCAACCATGCTCACGCACAACTCAGAAATGTAATTGAGCGCGCATATGGTGTTTTGAAGGCAAGATTCCAAATCCTAAAACAAATGGCACCATTTTCATTTCCAATACAAAGAGACATAGTGATTGCGTGTTTCGCTATCCATAACTTTATAAGAAAATGGAATATTCATGATCAATTATTTATGGAATACAACGAGAACACTTTTTTTGAAGAAATGCAAGAGGAGGAAAGTGATGGCCAGTCTGTTCACGACATGGAATGGGGCTCGCAAGACATTGAGCATATGACTACTTTGCGTGACGAGATAGCAACTCAACTAATGTCAAATGCTTAAAACCAAAATTATTAATTTCTACTTGGATTTTATGTGTAATTTGGATGTTCTAATATGATTTGTACGCAAATTAGTATGTTTTCAAGAAGGATTTATGTGTTTTTTGGATTTTTTTATTATGGTTTGTATTTTTTTAATAATTATTCAATATTAGAAGTTATAACCAAACAGATATCCAACCAAACAGACTTAATCTGGTTCAGCACTTATTGGTTCAGACCTCTTATTGGTTCAGACCTCTTATTGGTTCAGACCTCTTATTGATTCAACACTTACCCATTCAGAAGTTGCCAAACAGCCCCTAAGGATGAAAGTACGCTGACCAATATTGCTATAAGATATTGTCTATGAAAGTACGAGTACCAATATTGCTATTAGATATTATCTATGATTTCATAACACGATTACCAAGAAAAAGCAACTGTAGTCTAGTACAATTATATAAATCACTTCTTTGGTCAATATTTCTTAGTAATATTACTCGAGCACCAACCTTTAGAACTATTTGATGATTTGACAAACCTCATAGTCTGAGTTAGGACTACTCAGAGCGCTCGTCGCTTGATGATCGCTCGATATTCGTTTGGAATTTGCTTGAAAATGCTCGTTCGAACTTCTACTCGGTTGTAAACGAGCCGATCGGATCGGATCGGTTTGAGCCAAGCACGAGCAAAGGTCCGCTCAGCTCGGTTCAGCTCGGTTTGACCCCACTCTTACTTTTAGTCGATCCTCTCACACTCTCACGTATCTTTTTCTACAGTATGCTCAACGCCACATCATCTACATCCTAATCGCCAATTACAACGTTTGTAAATCATGAAGATGTTGTGTTATGAAATATGCATGCTTTTAAATTTTTTAAAACCTAAGACCAAACATTTTTACTGTCTATTATTGCAATATAAATCAGACAACGCATTAGATAGTTGAGTTGTACAAATTATTCGTCGATCGTTTGCGCTCGCTCGACACTTGATCGAAAAATTAACGCTCGAAAAATACTCATTCGATTTTCCGCTCAAAGCAAAGGTCCGCTCCATTTGGCTCGGCTCGTGAACAGTCATAGTCTGAGTTCATTTAAAACATCATGTGAGTATAAGCTTTTATCAAGGTTATCATAAACCTAATCTAATTGACAAATACTATTTGAACTTGGTTATTATTTTTCATTCTTGAGAAATAGTTACAGAATTAACTAATCACAAAAATAAATATGTTCAAGATATTATACGTTATACAATATTTTTTAACTTATTAATATAGTTATCTTATTATAACTTTTATACATATTTATTTAATATATATTATAAACAAATTTATACATAAGAATTAGACCCATAGTATGTATGTATGCTATATGTGAAAAGTCAGCTCTAACTAAATAAAAAATACTATTAGATTTTATTTGTTACTTTAGATGATATAGTTAACACTTAAAAGTAAATAGATTAATGCAATTATAAAATTTAAATTTACTAAATTATGTTACTGTTATCCACTTTAAAAGGGTAATAGTTTGACAATTGAGTAATTACCAAAAGAAAAAGGCGGCGATAGAAGTGTAATAACTTGATAAGTGGCCAAAAAAAGGTTTGTTTTTCTATTAGACTAGTTAGATATTGATATACATACATGATTAAGAAACTATCTATAGTAACGTTACATGTTAACGTAAGTACTTCAACAATATATATCTGAGTTGGAAGACTTACTGGCAATTTACCCAACTCTGGATTAATACATTGCTCTAAACCTGTTAGAAAATTACATTGTAAATCTTTTTAGTAGATCGAACAATTAAATTAGATGTGCTACAAGTATGCAAAATCATAAACAAAATCAGTATAAACAATCCTTATTAACACTACTAGCGCGTAGAGCTACACCACTTTGATCCCTCCTAAACAATTGCTTTCTCTCCCATTTTTTTCTCTTTAATTTTCATTTTTCATCAAATATATATTTTTATAATATAATCTTGACTTTAGTTGCTTTTTTGCTTTGAATGATTTCACGGTCGTTTATCAACTACTTTGTATGGTTTCACGGTCGTTTATCAACTAATAACTTGAGCTTTATATATCAGGTTTAAAAATGAATGTTCAAGGCACGACATGACTACTAATGGTTAGTATGGATAATCGTAAAAAGAGTCAACTGGTAAAAGGGGTTTCCTAGATTGCCTTTGTTATTATGTGCAAACATCTTGCTTGTGATCGTAGCATGTATTAAACAATATAAGTCCTGTAACAAGTGTAGTATATAGCCTACCCTCAACAAATGAATAATTATATGATTGTGTTTTAAGTAATAGGCTCAAGATCTTAACAAGTAGTAATTTAGGTTACCGATGTAAGCATAAGTTTATTATATCAAAAACTCATTAACCCTAACCAGACATCCTTAATATTTTCAAAAATGACCCGCTAGAAATACTTTATCCTGTAACTTAAAAAATATGATCATGACCTAGGATCTATACCAATCTTTTAATAAATAACAAGCTAGTGATTTACATTAAAAATTCTGGTTTAATAAAACATTAAACTTTATTTGAAAACTATACAAAATTAAAAAAAATATCAGTTTTTATCCATTTGGTCATTATTATCCATAAGTTTTAAGAAATTCTCTCATCCTCACACTTGAGATGTACAATGCCCTCTATGTACTAACCGAACATTTATAATGGTGTGGAAATAAATGAACTTTTAACCTCATGACCAATCTCTACATAATTTCTGGCAAGGTATAATCATTCAGGGACTCACCATTTACAACCATAATTAAAATTAATTACAATATAAATATTTTTAACGATTCATAAGGGAAACAAATACACCTGATTATGTCTTTGTGGCAAGATGTTCAAGTATAATAGTGATTTTTAACATCTCATCTACTAATCCACAAAACATAGTAAAAATTGTATAGAAGTGAACTTCTCACTTCATGATTAATACTCACATTTAAATCAATAATGCATCCCCTTCCCCACACTTAAAGTATTGCATTGTCGTCAATGCAACCTTTAAGTGGAAATTTGATTAGAAATAGTTAACCTGTTAAATAAACATAAAAAAATCACTTTAATGATAAAGTCCTAAACTCACTTTTGTAAGAATCACAATTGTATTTAGCATATGCAACAAGCCTTTTAAATCATGTAGTAGGCCCGGGTCGACGAGTGTAGTCTCGTGAGGGTTTCTAGTGAACATATCTAAAAAGTTATTAAAATAGGATAAAATAAAACCATAATTAAATAAGACTAAAACTATAAAATAGCTTAGGTTGTCTCCTAAGTAGCGTTAAGTTTTAGGTATTCAGTCAAATCATACTTATCATCACTCATGGTGGTCGAATGGGGAGCTTGCCTCTGGAATTTCCTAAGTAAATTTTTTTATAATGATTAGGTAGGCTTTCTAAGTCATTTCTTGTTCTCCCAAACACAATCTCCATAACTCGTATATTAACAGGATCAGGTAGATCACCCGCTTTTTTCTTCCTTTTTAGTTTCTCCTTCATTTTGTCCACCATCTTCACCAGCTCTTTATTTTTCCTCAGATCTATATGCTTAGCCCTATCATATTTAAAACCAATCTAAGAAATGGTGTCCTCACTTATATTTAGAATATAAGGAAGAAGACTTTCATTATTAATAACCGCCTCACTAGGTTAATCATTAACAAAAGAACTGATAGACTTGGAAAATATAACAAAACTCAACTTATGAGTTTTAACGTCATGTCAATTGTTCTGTATCGGCAGTTATTTTAAGCATTTGCAATTTCCAAAACGATCTACCCAATATGACTTGAGGTTGCTCACACATCCACTGCTATGCATAATTAAGTACCATGAAATCCACAGGGTAATAAAATTCTCCCACTTTGATTACTACATCTTTCACCATCCTACAAGGACGTTTATGAGTTGAGTTGGCTAACACCATTGTGGTGTCAACTTTTTGGCTAAAGTCATACTCATATTGATCGTATAACGTACCCGACAAGTTGCAAACACCAACTCTATATTCCAGGAGAGCCCTGATGATTTTAAATTTCTCAACTTGATTGGAATAAAGGGTGCTACTAGGTCACTCTCTACAACTTTCTCATCTTTTTTCACTTCATCATTTTTCTTTTGTTTATTTTCAATAACTTGTACTTGTGGTGTAACTTCACATTCATAAACATCTTGAGATAGTACTTACTGCATTGATATGCACACTTCTTATGTTTCATATACTTAAGATTTGATGTTGAGGATTTAAGGTGAAGTCACTAGGAAGTTTGCTAGGATCTCCTCTCAATTGAGCCATCTCTTCTACTATTTGCCAACTTGCTTATCTAATCCCTCTACTGTTTTGTCTCACACCTCGTTGTCC
Source organism: Flaveria linearis (assembly GCA_024085815.1). Classification (NCBI taxonomy): domain Eukaryota; kingdom Viridiplantae; phylum Streptophyta; class Magnoliopsida; order Asterales; family Asteraceae; genus Flaveria; species Flaveria linearis. Next base: position 43,728,436 of record CM044006.1, read on the forward strand.
TTCTTAATCTATCTAAGGAAGTCTATTATTTCTAATGAGTTGTTTGAGCCCCTTTGGTCAACATTAGGTTGATAGTTTCTTAAATATCCTTTATTGTACTCCCTTGACTATAGCCTTGGTTGTTATATGGTAGATATCGATTCTGGTATGGTTGACCTCCCCGATTTGGTACTTGAAAATAAGGATTAGATTGGTTAGACGTGTTACTATACTTAAAAGTAGGGTGATTACGTGAAACTGATTGATATGTATTAGAATTCATATCATATTGAATTCGGTCACCATATACTTAGTTGACCTCTTCTTAACCTAATACAAAGGGTAATCCATAATTTCATGTCCCAAATCATCGCATCCTTCACATATGACAGAAACATGAACACCTTGTGGTGCCACATTTCCTCCATTACAATTCAAACTCGCCAATTGATGTTCCTACATTTGGTTGGCTCTATCTAACTATTCTAACATCTCATTCAGATTACTAGTACTTGCACATCTAATAATGATATGTTTTTTCTTCATATTAGAGTGAGCTTGGCTTTTTGAGTTTACCGCCATCTTTTCTAAGAATTCCCAATCCACTTCCATCGGATTGGAAAGAAACGTTCTGCCTGTGGTGGAATTCACATCCCGGATGTCATCGTTGGATAGACCATCATAAAACATATTGATTAGCACCCATTGTAGAATGCCTTAATGAGAAAAATTCCTTAACGATTCATTAAACCTTTTTTACGCCTCATAAAATAGCTCACTCGGTTGTTGTTGGAAGTTTTGAATATTAGCTCTTGCATCACTTGTTTATTGAGGTGTGTGATATTCTTTTAAGAATTGTTGTTGCATATCCTCCCATGTAAAGATGCTTGCGGATGGCATAGATAACAACCGTTGTTTTGTAGCATCCTTCAATGTGAATTGGAACAATACTAGCTTGACTTGATCTGGTGTAAACCCTTGTCATCCAATTATTCAACATATAGCTTCAAATTCATAAATATGAAGATAAGGTTCCTCAGTTCCTTTACCACAGAAAGATGGTAAAGTGTTTAATCCTTGTGGTCTCACTTTAAAGGATATACCATGTGTAACAAGACTTACTATAGGAGTTGAGTTAACTACAATTTAAGGTTTGAAATGGCTTTCAACTTCTTAAATTGGTGCATAATGATGGACTTGTGGAAAACAATCATGATGTTAACAAAAACCTTATTGAGGATATTGATTCATTGGTTGCCTCATGCTTCTTGGTGCACATTGATTAGCCATCTGAAAATTTGGGTTAAAGTGTTGATTATATCCCCCGGATGTTAATAACCATAGTTAAAATCAAATCCATCTTCATCTCCCCCTCCATATTCAGCATTTGGATTTTTGTGCTCTATTCCGTCATCCCAATTCGATACTCGATCCCTTAAGTTTTCTTTAGCATTAGAACCATCATTCTGGCTAAAGTTTGAGTAATTAAACAGAACTGATTCCTTGGAGCCTTGTAGTTGATATTTCTAACCGGTTCTTGCTGAATGGGTTGATTAGGTTGTGGATATAAATGAGGATTTTCAACCACTTGGAATTATGGTGGATGAGGCATAGGGTTTCCTTGAACTATGTTAAATGCAGGAGCTTGTTGCTTTGGTGATGGAACATTCTATTGTGGGAATAATGGGGGCGTAATATCACCCAAAGGTTGTTCCCATTGTGGAAGAGGTTGATTTAGTGAACACCTTGGTTACCCAAGTTATTCATATTTCCAAGCGGATTGCTTTCGGGTATTTTGGAAAGCCTTTGTAGGATCTAACTAGCCTTAGCTGATGAAGTTCCTTCTTCGAACTGAATACCTCCGCATGGAATAGGTGTTGTAAAAGTGTTTGTTTTATGAAAGACTCGATTGCCTCGTTCTGTTTTCTCAATCTCAGGTTTAAAGAGCAACAACAAAGTCCTTTTGAAATATCTCGTATGCGTAAGGTTCTTGAGCTACCTGCAAACAAGAAGCGTATACCAAGCGTAATTCCAAATGACAAAAAAGACAAATAACTAAAAACAAGAAAATAAAATCTTTTTGGTTTTTTAAGAAAACAAATAACTATTGCAAACACTAAGCGTAACGATTCACCAACAATAATGCCATTTTGATCAATGTCGTGTGGTTGGTCAAAAATATTAAACAAAGAGTGCCTTATCACCTTTAATAGTAGTGGGTAGAAGGGTTCAAATCCACAGGGAATCACAAGAAAGTGATAATAACGATTAATCTAGAAATACTAAACATTGAGAAATAAATTGGTTAATTTAATTGAGAAATAATTAAGTAAACAAAATAAAATTTTAGCTTTTAAGAATCTTAAATGAAAAAGCAACCCACTTTACGATTTTAGGTTGGGAAAAATTATGTTTACTTAGTTAAACCTTTTGAGAAGCCACTAATGGTAACTTACATATGATAAGAAATAAATAACAATTATGGATGAAAGCTTAAAGGACTTCATTCACATAATCACCAATTTGAATTATGTAACCCAAATTCTAATAATCAATCACGTAGTGATTAAAGAAAACCAAGGTTCTAGAAAACTAAAATTAGGTTTAAACATACTCAAATCATTTAAATAATCAAATCATGAATTGAATCCTATAGAAATTAAAAGGTTTAAACATAATGCAATCGTTTAAATAATCAAATCTAAGTTACAGACTAAGGAAAACGAAAACTTGCACAAACCCGTCCCCTGAAGTGAATCACAATTAATTTAGCCTTGCATCATCGTTGATTCTTCAACATAATTGTCATTGATCAGGTGAATTCGGATTATCTTAATGTTGGGAAGATTTGGAATGTTGCAAGATACTTGCTTTTTTTGTCCTTAATGGCAGTTTTGAAGGGTGGTTTTCATATTAGGGTTAATCCTACTTTAAAACCACTTAAATTAGGTTAAAATCCACTAAAATATGACGCCTAGTGTTAGTGGAACCTACAGTGGTGTCAGTGGCACCTACAGTGGTGTCAGTGGCTCTAGCTTAGCATCAAGCCATACATCAGAGGTGGCATCGGTCAGCATGTTTCAGATCCACTCACGCTGGTGGCGTCAGTGGTGCCCAGAATGGCATCAGTGACGCCACCCCCTGCACATACTTTATGTTCACCTGTAACTTATTGAGATCTTTCCGTTGATAGTTCGTGGCTCCCGCAACCTTTTCATAGATCAATTTATGTTTGTTTTAACTTACTATTGTCTTGCAACTTCTCTTTTAAATTTCACCTCCCGAACTCTAATATTCGTATGGTTTCTTCCAACTTCTTCGTATACTTCATGTTTTAACTACAAACACAAGAATATCCCAAAAGTAACTGTATTTATTATAAATTAACACGTAAAATACGGAAATAAAACTTTTAAACATTGAACTTTCATCACCCGATCTGCACGACCCATGTTTGGATTTTGAAGCTCGATTTCTTTAATTTCCTTATCGTTTGATCTCTTCTGGTCCATCTTGGTATTTTTAAAGCTTGGAAACATAATTTAACAAATTTAAGTACCAATTTATTAGTTAGTAAGAGTATTGAGAACAATTAATGTCCAACTAATATATATATATACATATATATATGTATATATATGTATATATATGTATATATATGTATATATGTATATATATGTGTATATATATATGTATATATGTATGTATATATATGTATATATATGTATGTATATATATATGTGTGTGTGTATATATATATATATAATTTGGAGAACATCAATAAATAAAAATACTATATAACTTGACCTGTATTTCACAACAAACTTACATTACTTGAGGAGGTATGAAAGTTAGAGATAATGCAATTTAATCCACGCGTTACGATGAGGATGCGTAGTAATTTTATCAATAACGGTTCGTTTTCTTACGTTGTGTAAAAAATGAAAACAAAAACAACATTTGAATTTTTTTAAAGACATTTAGTTGAATTTAACTTAAATAATACGAGGGAAATAAAGTTTTTTGATCTTCGACATACACGCTATAACAAAAGAAAGATAAAACCCAATAACATAGCCATCGTGTAAGTCCTTACCCTTATATGTTTTTTATTATTTTTTATCAAACAATCTTAAGCAAGTTATTATCTTTATATAAACTCATCATTGAATGAATAGTTATTTCTAGGTTATAATTTTGCATAGGGATGTGCAAGAAACCATAATAACCTAACCGTAACCAAAATAACCGACAAAATTGAACCGAAAAAACCAAAACCAATAAGAAAATGATGGTTTTTTAAAAACCAATTTTTTTTGTTTAATTTCGGTTTTGTTTGTAACAAAAACCAAAAAAACCGAACCGAGACCATACAAATTGAACTTCTACATTATAAACATGATTAGCTTATTACTTACTTATTTAACTTTTATTATCTAATTATTATTTTTGAATATTTAGATTTTAAGAATAATCTTTAATCTTTTTTGTTTGAATTGATAGATTAAAATATTTTACTAATTTTTTTGTTATTGTATTTTATGAATTGTAGTTTATTTTAATGTCAAGTAATTTATAAGAATATGTTGATTATATTTAAATATCAATAAAATATTATAAGCCTAAAGATTTTAGTTTATATATCATTAATTTGGACCAAAAACCGCAAAAACTAAAACCGAATTGAAAACCGAAAACCAAAAACCATAAAAACCCAAATCGAATGGTTTTAAAAACCTAGAAACCGATATATCGGTTTTTGGTTTCTATTTAGGCTAAAACAGAACCAAACCGACCCATACACACCTCTATTTTTGCATGCGGTGGGTTTAGTTATACCTGATTTGAGCACTAGAAAGACCTTTCTAGAGAGAGACGGAGGGAGTAGGTCTGGTCGTGGTTGTAGCAACACCGGTGATGGCTGTCATCATTGGTGTTGTGTGGCTACTCGCTACCTGTTAGCGTTGATGGTGGCAATGATGGTGGTATGCTTGTTGCGGGTTTTCGGTGGTCACTAACGTTTGTGACCTGCGATGGTTGTCGCCAGCGATGTAGGTTTTCCTCCTGCTTGTCATTGATGCTCATAGTGGTGATGGTTTTAGAGACGGAAGCGGTGATCAACCTTTAGGGTTTCTAGATCTTTTGTCCTGCCGTTGGCGATGCTGCTTCCTTGTTGTTCTCTGGCTGGTGCATGACGTGCCCTCCCGAACATAATTTTTTAGCCCCTCTACCCCTTTATGTTCTCACTGGCGGTGGCTCACCCCCGCATTGAGCTTGATGTTGATGGTGGTGGTGGTGGCGATGGTGGTCAGGCCAATTTAAGCTATGGATATGATGATGAGGTCTGCATCATCTGAGTTGATTCAGGTTAGCTATGTTATTTGTGTCATGGTAGAGATTTCAATAACGACGAGTTGTCCCTTATCTGAGATTGATTGATTTTGGTATTTTGTTTCAGTGTTTTTTTGTTGTGGTTATGATTGGAGTGCAAAACCCCATGGTGGTTATCATGGTTTGACAACTGTTTATGGCATGCATACAATCACACTGGACAACGGTTCTAACTAAAAGCCCATTTATTGCTAGATTGTTGTTATTGATAAATGTTTGATGTTTAGTTGTCAATTTGGCCATGATTGTATTCAAAAATTTATGTCCGTTATGGTGGGGTGACAACCCAATATATCCGCAACCGTAACTGGAATTTGGGTCTGAGCCTACTATTTAGTCAGTGACGCACATAAGAATATGATGGATTATCTTAGCTGTAGTTGATGCTCTGTTCTGCGCGTGCATGAATTTAACTAATTCTATATATTATGAACATGAATTACATGAATCTCATAGGTGATACTGTACATATATACGAGATAGAATCCTTTTGGCATTATGTCATAATGTGTATAAGGTATACTAAAATCAATCCGTCTCATAGGCAAACAAGAAGAGCCAAAAATAAAAGATATTAACAAACTTATATGGCTAAAATGCTAAAAATAAAAACTTTAGCTATAACTTGTAGGTTGCTCTTTATTAATAGTTATTATAATTGCATATTCGCATGTTTGTCCAATCCCTTTGTTACGACAAGAATTGAAAGAGAATCGTAAGAGAAGAAAACTTCAATTCATTATCATGATACCAATTCAATGGTTACAACGGTATTTAACAACCTAACATACTAAGTACATTCTGAGTCCCTGAATTATTACACAATTACAAACAGACCCCTCATATTCAAACTAAGAACTATTATCAAAACTAGTCCCTCTTTATTATTTCCTATTTATACGTAACAAAATTCCCCCTTAAAACATTCTTGACCTCAAGAATCAAGCTTGAAATTTGGAAATCGAGCAATAAAACTTTCAGCTTCCTCTTATGTGGCATCATGATTAGGTAAGTCTTTCCATTGTACTAAAAACTTGACCACCGGTTTATTTCCACTCCGGGCTAACTTTCTGTCCAAAATAGCAAGCGGTTGGACAGTAGGAACTAAACCAACAGGAATTAGTTCTTGATTGGTTGGTGGTCTAAAAGCTTTCTTCAACAGTGAGACATGAAATGTAGGATGCAGTTGAGACGCAACTGGTAACTATAAGGTGTAAGCAACACTACTAACTCTTTTAACTATTTGAAAAGGACCAAAATACTTTTGAGAAAGCTTAGAATACTTGTGGCCTCTTAAAGATGTCTGAACATACGGTTGTAGTTTTAGATACACCCAGTCACCCACAACAAAACTGCGGTCACTTCTATTTAAATCTGTGAATTGCTTTATTCTATTTCGAGCACTTTCTAAGGAGTGTTTTAAAGTTACAATAACACTGTCCCTCTGAGTTAGCCAAGAATCCAGTGATGCTATATTAGTAGTGCCTGGAATATATGGTAACTGGATAGGAGGATCCAAACCATACAGAGCTTTAAAAGGAGGCATTTTAATAGATGAATGCCAAGTAGTATTATACCACCACTCAGCAAGTGACAACCACTACAACCATGAAGATGGATCAGCCATAGCCATGCATCTCAAATATGATTCCAAACACCTGTTGAGCACTTCAGTTTGCCCATACGATTGTGGATGATAAGCAGTTGATAAAGCCTGGTCGACCCCTTGTAATTTAAGAAACTCTTGCCAGAAAATACTCATAAAAATTGGATCTCTATCCGAGACAATTGTCATAGGGCACCCATGTAACTTGAAAACATTATCTAACATCACCTGTGCCACCTGAACTGCAGAGAAAGGGTGCTTCAAAGGTATAAAATGACCATATTTGGATAACCGATCAATGACAACCAAAATAACATCCTTGCCCCCAGATTTAGGTAACCTACTTATAAAGTCCATTGAAATATCAGTGAAAATGGACTGGGGAATGGGAAGAGGATTAAGCAACCCAGGTGTTGCAATAGTCTCATACTTTGCTTTGACACAAACATCATACCTTTTAACCCACAACTTAATGTCTTTATGAGCCCCTTTCCAACAGAACAAATTCCTAAATCTCTGTAATGTGGGTTGAATACCAGAGTGGCCACCCACTGCAGATGAATGACAAAGAATTAATATCTCCCTTCTTAATTCTTCATCTATTCCAATCCAAAGTTTGGATTTCCTGGTCAACAGTTGACCATCCCAGTTTACATGTTTAATGTTGTCCCCCTTTACTAATCTAGCAATCAACTCTTGAGCTTGAACATTATTAGTCCAATGAGTTTTAATCTTATCCAGTAAAACAGGATCATAAGAAGAAATTGCTATAGCAAACAAAGAAGAACTATGCACTCTTGAGAGGGTATCAGCAGCATTGTTTTCCACTCCTCTTTTGTAGACAATGTGATAATCATACCCCATCAATTTACTCAGCCAAGTATGTTGCAATGGGGTAGTAATCTTTTGTTTCAAAAAATGTTTTAAACTCTTTTGATCAGTTCGTATAGTGAAATGTTTTAAGATCAAATACTGGTGCCAATGTTTAACTGCTAGAAGAATAGCTAACAGTTCCTTTTCATAAACAGAAAGGGCACATTGTTTAGGAGATAAGGCTTTACTTACAAAAGCAATTGGATGTTTGGCCTGCATCAAAACAGCCCCAAGGCCTTTCGAGCTAGCATTAGTTTCAGTAATAAATTCTTGAGGCCAATCTGGAAGAGCTAAAACTAGAGCTTGAGTCATTGCAGCCTTGAGTGTCTCAAATGCTTGTTGAGCTTCCACAGACCACTTGAAGGCATCCTTTTGTAATAAATTTGTCAATGGTTTGGCAATAGAACCATAAGAGGACACAAATCTTCTATAATATCCAGTAAGACCCAAGAATCCTCTAAGTTGTTTAATAGTGGTAGGAACTGGCCACTGTTGTACAGCTTCAATTTTAGATGGGTCAGTTGAAACTCCATCTTGGGAAATCACATGACCAAGGTATTCAATCTGAGAACCAGCAAAAAAAAACTTTGATCTTTTAGCATATAATTGATTGTCTCTGAACAATTGTAAAACCTCTCTCAGATCTAAAAGGTGCTGCTGTAAGCTTTTGCTATACACTAACACATCATCAAAAAAATTAGAACAGTCTTCCTTAACAACTTCTGAAAAACTGCATTCATAAGGCCTTGAAATATAGCTGGAGCATTACTAGGACCAAAAGGAAGCACCAAGAATTCAAATAATCCCTGATGAGTTCTAAAGGCCGTTTTATGAATGTCAGATTCATACATTCTTATTTGATGGTACCTAGACCTTAGATCCAGTTTAGAAAACACCTTTGCTCCCCCCAATTCTTCTAACAGTTCCTCTATCAAAGGAATAAGGAATCAGTTTTTAACAGTTTGATCATTAAGCTTCCTGTAGTCTATGCATAATCTCCAAGATCCATCTTTTTTTACTAAGACTACGGGTGAAGCAAAAGAGCTCACACTGTGCCGAATTATTCCCATATCTAACATTTCTTGAACCATCTTTTCAATGATGTCCTATTGTCCCACCGGATATCTGTAAGCCCTTTGATTGATGGTCACAGATTCATCTACCAACTAGATCTTGTGATCACAACTTCTCTTTGGAGGTAAGCTATCAGGAGTTTTAAAGACATCTTCAAATTCATGCAACAATGTTTCAACTGCAATTGTTGCTACTGAGCCAGTCACTTGGGCGTGATGTTGGAATGACCTATTTTCTTTCTCTTGTAAACTAAACAATTGTAACTGAGTAATTGGAGTGTCTTTAATCAAATAATCACCCAATCTTTCTACAGAACAAAAAGAAACATTACCCCTGTTAACCCCTTTTAATTCCATTATCTTAGAGTCAACCTTAAATTGCATGGTTAATTTCTTAAAATTCCATACAATATCATCCAAAGATTGTAGCCACTGGATGCCCAAAACCATATCATAGTTGTCTAAAGGCAACAGCAGAACATCAGTTTTGAACCATACCCCTTGCATTAACCATTGAAAATCTTGACATAACAGATCACAATTCAATTCTTTTCCATTAGCCACAACTACCTTCATTAATGACACTTTCTTAGTTGGGCAATTTAACTTTTTAGCTAACCTTGAACTAACAAAGTTATGTGTGGATCCTGAATCAATCAAGATCTGTATCTGCCGGGTACCTATGGTACCTACAACTCTCATAGTGGAAAAAGAACTTACACCAGTCATAGCAAACATAGAAATTTGCGGTCCACTACTGTCCTGTTCTATAATTTGTTCCTCAGTACCCTCCTCAGATGTTATCTCATCATCATAAATTTCCAAAACATACAAATGTTTAAATTTGCAATTATGGGTTGGAGTGTACTTTTTACTACACCAAAAACATTCCCCCTTGGCTCTTTTCTCCCCTGCCACCTTAGCAGGAACCTTCTTAACATTTTTGGATATTTTATTGGTTGAAGGTGTGGGTAATAATGCTAAGTTATTACTAGAACTAGTAAAAACTTTATTGTTGGCACTATTACTGGAACCACCTTTGCTACTTGTAGCATTCCATGTTTGGGAGGAGCCATTTTTTTTAAGATCCTTATCTTCATCTCTAAATAGGGTAGAATATACCACACTTTGTTGTTTAGCCATGGAAATAGCCTCCCTCATTGTTTTAGGTTTAAAGATTTTGACCAAACACCTAATTTCAGGTTTTAAACCCCACATATAAGCTGGCAGCATATTCATCATTCAACTTGACCCTATTTAACAATGAGTCAAATTGTTTAGTATATTCAGGAAGAGAACCTATTTGATCAAGATTCTTTAATTCCTCCATAGCATCCTCACTTAATCTTTCAGAAAACCTTGCCACTGCAGATCTTGAATACTCATCCTAAGTAATTTCTTCAATATCTCTATTTTGGCTGTCAACATACCCTTGGTGCTATTCTAAATCTGCTCCTTCCAAATTTATCACAGCATAATACACTTTTGCAATTTCAGGTGTTTTATTTACTGCAAAGAAGTGGTTGCACTTGATGATCCAACCTTCAACACCTTCACCATTGAATTTTGGAAAATCCAATCTTCCTATACGTACTACCTTCTGTTCTTGATGATTATGACCTCTATCATTTCCCAATTTTTTGTTAATTTCTGCCAATTGAGTCACTAAGGTCGTCATACTAATCTGCAACATTTTGATTGCTTCTGAATTTTGATCCAAGTTTGCTTGTTGTCCTTCGATCAAAGTTGCATTTGAATGTGCTAAATTCCCTAATTTCTCCATTTCTTGCTGTCTGGTAGTCATTACAATCGAATTAGGTTAGAATTGGGGAAAAAAATCAAACAATAGTGAAACTGGAATCAATCAGTTTTAACGAACAAGAATTGACGGACAATTGAATGAAGGAATTGATCGAACGATGATCAATACAGAAAAGAATTGACGGAACGATTGATTCAACGATGGTCGATGAACCGGAATGATGTTGCAGAGTTTTGAACGGAAGAGCTCCGATGAGGATCGGTGCTCTGATACCAATGTTACGACAAGAATTAAGAGAGAATCGTAAGAGAAGAAAACTTCAATTCATTATCGTGATACCAATTCAATGGTTACAACGGTATTTAACAACCTAACATACTAAGTACATTCTGAGTCCCTGAATTATTACACAATTACAAACAGACCCCTTATATTCAAACTAAGAACTATTATCAAAACTAGTCCCTCTACTTATTATTTCCTATTTATACGTAACACCCTTCCAATAATCCAATCGACAAATGATCTTTTATACTCTAAAATCATAAAAAAAATTAAAAATTCACACATATAGTTTTCTAAAAACATTATGAATATATTCGTATTAACAAGATATACTTGCTGCTTGCAGGTACGTATTAAATCTTCTGGCTCTTGAATACGAGTCACGTTATTACCATAATGTCTCCTTGGACAATTAAAGGACAATTAAACACTAAACAGAACTTTATTATCTTTAATGAGTTAGCAATTATTATTAACTTATAAAGATAGATCTAATATTCTAACCTGATCATAAACAATTTATCTGTAACCATCTTTTCAAGAATTACTCATTTGAAGGCCCAAAACTTCAGGAATAGATAATAATTAAAGAGGCTATATTATCAACCAACGATGTTAGAGGGCTATACAATTAATAGACAGAGGCTCCATAATATATTTTTTTTTGTGTTGTCGGTTATATGTAATTTTGAGTAGAAAATTATACAAATATGACAGTCAAATTGTTAAACGAAATTTTCAAAATTCAAATGTTGAAAAGGTGAGCGTCTTAATGAATTAAGCGTGTCATGAAAAGAGAAGGTGATGGTGGTATGAGCGTTGTGTGCTTGTGATCTCATTAATTAAAAAGATGGTGGAAATTTTAGAGGTGATCTTGTGAGGTGCTTATTAATCAATCCACAGGCTCCTTCTCTCTCTCTCTCTCTCTCTCTCTCTCTCTCTCTCTCTCTCTCTCCATCCACGCCTACATATATATGCAATACATATGTGTGTGTATACATTAATTAAATAGTTAGTTAAAACTCTTAACACTAAATATATAATTTTAACTTTCAAAGTTTGTTGTAGGGTTCATTAATTAGTCATAAATTAAAAAAAAAAGTGTTTAATCCGTATGATCTTTAAGGAAAAAGAATAACAACTTTGGACTTGAGAAATAAAAAGCTGAATTTTATCATTCTCTTAAATTAAATATCTAAAATACATTTCAATAGAAGATGAAGTAGCTAGACAGGAAGCATACAAACCCATATCAACTTTCTATGACAATGTTCATTAATAAATAATAAACAAACAAACAAACAATTTCTTCTTAAGAATGTAATAACTTATTTTAGAAAATTGTATAATGTATTACTACTACTTTTTAGAAATGGGTAAATTTTAATATAATTATTAGTAACTATTAAAGATTTATTTCTTCTTTTCTTTTTTTCTCTCATGTATATAGAAAGTCAAAGCCATCCCTAGCAGACCAACCAGGGCACGTTACTTAGAGATAAACCTTGCATCATCAACCTTGATCATGATGCATAGTGCAGATATCCAGACCATACTACACACACACACATATATATATACACATGCATATACATATACATACATATATATAATATGTATATGCATATGCATGTGTGCATATATACACCTCTGTCTCCTTTCTTTGTCCATATGTTCATGGTGTATCCCCACTCCCCTTTCTCCATGATTCACTAATTGATTACTGAATTCTGGACCCATTTGCTGCAAACTACAAGAGATTTTGTCTTTTAGGGTTCAACTTCTTTGGTCAACAGTCTTTCTTGAGTTGTATATATATACATACATATGGAGAAAGATGATAACAACTACTCGGTATGAACACATGAACCCTAACTATCTTTTTGCATCACCATGTTGTTTTACACTGAATTCCAACTCTTGCAGGGAGGTTTTCTTGGGGTGGACTTTAATGGTGACTATGAACATGAACATGATCATGACCATGATGGTAATAATGATCGTCATCATCACATTCATCAGCTTCAACAACAGCAACAACAACAGCAGCAGCTGCAACAACAACATTTTTGGTGAAAAACACATATGAGAATGGTAATCAAATGGTAGATTACATGCTCAACAATCCAATACAACATCTACCTTCTGGCGGTTTTTGTAGCTCGAATTCATTAGATAAGTTGAGCTTTGCAGATGTGATGCAATTTGCAGATCTTGGACCAAAGTTAGCTTTGAATCAAAACAAAGCATCTGATGATCATGGTGAAGATCAAGAAACAAGGATAGATCCGGTTTACTTCTTGAAGTTTCCGGTTTTGAACGAAAGGGTTCAAGAAGATCATCAATCTTTGTTGGCGCCTCTTGGAGACGATGAAATAGAGCATCGAATTGTGATTGAAGGAGGTGAAAAAGAGGAAGAAACTAGGGTTTCAGAAGGAGTTCAATATGCTGGTGAAGATGTTCATAAACCCTAGTTGCAGATGGGAAGAACAAGAGAAAAAGACCAAGAACTATAAAGACCAGTGAAGAAGTTGAGAGCCAAAGAATGACTCATATCGCTGTCGAAAGAAACCGAAGAAAGCAGATGAACGAACATCTACGCGTTCTTCGGTCTCTCATGCCAGGCTCTTATGTTCAAAGGGTACAAATTTATTGATTTTAAATGATTCTGAACTTAATATAACATTAAATAAAGATACAGTAATCTCACTCATAACAAAGCTACTGCATAACTTAAACCTAGCCAAGTTACCAATCAGAGTAAAGTTCAAATCATTAAACACAACATGGTACTTTAATGATTTCTTTATGCACTTTAGGGTGATCAAGCCTCAATCATCGGTGGAGCGATCGAGTTCGTGCGGGAGTTAGAGCAACTCCTGCAGTGTCTCGAGTCGCAAAAAAGGCGAAGGCTCTACGGTGAGACTCCAAGGGTGGTAGGAGATTCATCGGCTCTACCGATCATGCAACAACCTCAACAAGGGCCACCAGTAGCAATGTTTTACCCACAACCACCTGATGATCAAATGAAGCTGGCGGAATTCGACGATGGACTCAAGGAGGAGACCGCGGAGAGCAAGTCATGTTTGGCTGATGTTGAAGTGAGATTATTAGGGTTTGATGCAATGATCAAAATTTTGTGTAGGAGGAGACCTGGTCAACTTATTAAAACTATTGCTGCACTTGAAGATTTACAGTTTAATATCTTGCATACTAACATTACCACCATTGAACAAACTGTGCTCTATTCATTCAATGTTAAGGTATATATCATCATTTCCTCATATTTTTTTTATCATATCTAAACACTCGTGATTTGCGTATCGCGTGTTTGCTAACGGATTCATTTGTGTAGGTTGGTAGTGAAGCAAGGTTATCAGCTGAAGAAATAGCGAATTCTGTACAACAAATCATCAGTTTTGTGCATGCAAATACCAATACTTGATGCAGAAACTTTCTGTGGTGTCGGATCGATGTGTGCTGTTGTGATGACTACATTCGTCGGGAATGAAATTTTCTTAAGTAAATTGCTTATGTTTCTGATTCTTTAATTAGTTGCAACGTTCAGTCTTTATTTAGTGTACGAGGTGTCTACATTGTTAAAGCATAGGGTGTAACAGTGTAAGGATATACTCCAAAATCTATCTTAGAATATTATATATATAAAAAAATTAATATAACAAAATTTATTAATTATAAAATAATATTTTAAGATATAATATCATTGAAATTATGTATTAGAAATGACTGTAAGTTATAAATATCAACTTTTTAAAACTTTATTTTTTTTCAAAAAAATAAATAAACGTTTTGTTTTAAAACAAACCGTATAAAAATGTCATTTTTAAAATTTTTTTATTATAACTCTTAAATTTAATTATTTTTGGTTTTAAAAAATAACTTTTTAAAAATACCAATTTTAAATATTTTGTATTTTTAAAAAAAGTCTTATGCTTTAAATAAAGTTATTAGTTTATAAAAAAATTATTTATTTAGAAATAAATTAATAAATAGATCTCTTTATTAATTTATTAAATCTAAAAAAGTGTTAAATAGTATTATTAGTAATTAAGGTAGTTATTTAATAGGAGAGAGAGGCGGAAAAATTTTCGTGAGAATGATTGTGGTGTTGACACGTGTCATCCCAGATACCTTTTTATTAGAATAAGAACAATATATTTGATTTAAATATATAAGATATATAAATATTTTTTATTAGTAAACCCGTGTATTACACCAAAATTTCCCGCCTCTCTCTCCTATTAAATAATTACCTTAATTACTAATAATACTATTTAACATTTTTTTGAGTTAATAAATTAATAAAGAGATCTATTTATTAATGTTATTTCTAAATAAATAATTTTTTATAAAATAGTAAATTTATTTAAAGCATAAGACTTTTTTTAAAAATACGAAATATTTAAAATTAGTATTTTTAAAAAGTTATTTTTTTAAAACCAAAAATAATTAAATTTAAGACTTATAATAAGAAAATTTTTAAAAATGACAATTTTATACGGTTTGTTTTAGAACAAAACGTTTTTTTTTTTGAAAAAAATAAAGTTTTAAAAAGTTAATATCACTATTTTATAACTTACAGTCATTTCTAATACATAATTTCAGTGATATTATATCTTAAAATATTATTTTATAATTAATAAACTTTGTTATATTAATTTTTTATTTATTCAACACGTGTAACACACGGGTTACTATAGCTAGTATTATATATATCGATATATATCAATACTATATAATAAAAGAGTAACTAGGATGTCACATGGCATCCTAATGTTACTCCTCAAAAATATTTTCCCGTCTAAACTAATATATTATTTTAGTCAAGATTTTTATTTTAAGAAACTCAATTAATAGTAATAATTCATTTTGTTTTAATTTAATTTTTTATATTATCAACTTAATTGTGTAATTATATTGTTTTGAACTATACATATTTTTATTGCTAAATAAGATAAACTAAAAAGAAAAAAAATATTTATTGATATATTTATATATTTTAGGTTAGTGTGATTTTAAGATAACTGGTTTTAATTTTACATGGGTCAATTATATATTTATCATTCAAAAAAATATTTAAATATTTATAATTTATAAATGTAACTTTTTAATTTTCATTGTTATAGTAATACGTAACTTAATCATACGAAATATTTATACATTTATGAATTATGTTGTTTTAATATTTTCAACCCGTGTTTATATTAGTCAACGATAATATGATCTGGTTGTATTCTAATAATAACCTACTAACTAAACATGTAATATACCGTTGGGAGTTAAGTATGATGTATACTAAACATGCATTTTAGACGTTGTTATATTTTCTTATAATTACAAAGGCTTTTTAACGCGACATTCGAATAGCGTGTTGAAACACACAATTTGTGATAATCACCGTTGTAGTGGCTCAGATCCTAGCTACAAGATTCATAATTCACACACTCTAAAATCTGTACATTTTGTTCACCATTTATTATATATATTAGAACTCTCAACTATTTGAAGACGGATGTTTTTCCTACACACTTTGATATTGCGTATTATACCATAGCCCTTTAGTTGTTTAACTAGGAATTAAACCTCGCACGTTGTCGCGAGGTTTTCTTGGAACGCCATGGTAACTGATAACCATATTAGTATAAAATAAGGACCGGTCAACGAACCGGATATTTTACTGGTTTACTGGTTGGACCGGTCAAACGGGATTCATAAACTAGGCAATATTATTAGCAATCCTAAAACAAAATATTAAAGACATAATTAGAATAAAAAAGAATATAAACCTGTGGATAATGTAAAGTTGATTAGAACTAAAAATAATTAAATATATGTTGTATTAAAATATGAACGCTTAATCTCAAAAACTATAACATAACTAAATTATGTGAATATAAAATAGCGGCAATAATTTCGGATTTCAAATTCACTATAAAACTGAGTTTAATACATTTTGGATTTACAATTTCTTCCAGTCGAACATGCCGGTTTGTTGGAAGACGGTTTAGGTGTGCTCAACTGGACCAACCACCTTCCCCGTGGTTGTCCGGCCAAACGTATCTTCTTAAAGTTTGGTGGTAACTTTCAAAACCTCTAAAATATTTTGTGGACACCGACTTTCAAAATTTATATATATAAGACTCGCGCAACGTAAATGGGTCATTAAAAGGGAAAAAAGGTAGTCGTAAACACGTTGAACCATACGCGCACATTGTGGCGTGTTAACTCGTAAAATTTAAACCGCAACGTACATACGCGCACATTATGGTATGTTAACTCGTAAAATTTAAACCGCAACGTAAAACGTAAATTTTCTAAAAGTTGAAAGGTACATGGAACCAAAACGGAAAGTAAAATATATAAAGGCTAAATTATAAAATATGTAAAAGTATTGAGTTAAAACTTAAAAGTTATTAAAAAATTTGATGGTAAACTAAAAATAACCAAAAAAAAAGCAATCTACTGTTCACAGAAAGTGAGGAGGTCTTTTTGCAATTTCTAAAACTTTAGTGGTAACTTTCTAAACTTCTAAAAGTCCCTTACACCGACATAGGGGATTTTATAATATATAATATGATATTTTAAGTGGTCATATTTGTAACCAGTAGAAAATCATCTCACAATTCTACTGTCGCATTCATTTGAATCACGTAACAAACAAACATCGAAACTTAAACCAAGCTTTTCACGTAACAAACACACATATATTCTTAACAAATTTCACTCAAATCATATGGTTTAAAGATGATAGAGATGAAAGCAACTTTATCTTCTTACTCTAATAAAAGAGTAACTTGAGATGCCACGTGGCATCACCATAATCATCGAGATGCCACGTGGCAGCACCACAATCATCATCACCAAAATTTTCCCGCCTCTCTCTCCTCTTAAATAATTACCTTAATTACTAATAATATTATTTAACATTCTTTTACATTTAAAAAAATGAAAAAAAGAGATATATTTATTAATATTATTTCTAAATAAAAAAAATTTTTATAAAATAATTAATTTTTCTAAAGCATAAAACGTTTTTAAAAATATTAAATATTTTAAAATTGGCATTTTAAAAAATTCAAATTTTTAAAACAAAAAATAATTACATTTGGGAGTTATAATAAGGAAATTTTTAAAAATGATATTTTTATACGGTTTGTTTTAGAACAAAATATTTATTTTTTTGGAAAAAAATTAAAATTAAAATTTAAAAATATTGATATCACTGTTTTATTAATTATAGTCAGTCATGTCGTATCTTATAATATCATTTATAAATAATAAATTTTATTATATTAATATGTTATTTA
The DNA here is from genome assembly GCA_024085815.1 of Flaveria linearis. Taxonomy (NCBI): domain Eukaryota; kingdom Viridiplantae; phylum Streptophyta; class Magnoliopsida; order Asterales; family Asteraceae; genus Flaveria; species Flaveria linearis. The sequence goes on from CM044006.1 coordinate 43,746,733, forward strand.
TTAAATCCGTGTAATACACGGGTTTAATAAAGCTAGTATATATATATATATATATATATATAAATATATATATATATATATATATATATATATATATATATAAATATATATATATATATATATATATATATATATAAATATATATATATATATATATATATATATATATACTATATAATAAAAGAGTAACTAAGATGACACATGTCACTCTTATATTACTCCTCAAAAGAATTTTCCCGCCTAAACTATATATTATTTTAGTTAAGATTTTTATTTTAAGAAACTCAATTAATAGTAATAATTTATTTTGTTCTAAATTTAATTTTTTATATTATCAACTTAATTGTGTAATCATATTGTTTTGAACAATACATATTTTTATAGCTGAATAAGATTCAATTGAAAAAACTAAAAAGAAAAAAATATTTATTGATATATTTATTTATTTTAAATTAGTGTGATTTTAACACAACTTATTTTAATTTTAAATGAGTCAATTATATATTATATTATAAAAAAGTACTTGAATATTTATAATTTATAAATATATTTTTTTATTTTTCATTGTTATAGTAATACGTAACTTAATCATACGAAATATTTATACATTTGAGTTATATTATTTTCATATTGTCAACCCGTGAATTACACGGATTTACTAAAACTAGTATATATATATATATATATATATATATATATATATATATATATATATATATATATATATATATATATATATATATATATATATATATATATATATATATATATATATATATATATATATATATATATATATATATATATATATATATATATATATATATATATATATATATATATATATATATATATATATATATATATATATATATATATATATATATATATATATATATATATATATATATATATATAGGGAGAGATCAAATGAAAACCACCTTTATAATTGAAAACTATGAAAACCACTTTCAACCAATCAAAATTTTTCTTTTTAAAATTTGTATTCTTTATTTAAAAGGTTAATAAGGTAATTTTAACACCCTTTTAATTTTAATATTTTTTGAAATCCTGATTTATCTCCTTATTTAATTTATTTAATCCTTAAATAACTCATCATCTCCTTCAACTCTTATATGTGCTACAAATCGATCACCATTATCCACCATAGAAACCTTTGTTCAACAAATCACATATATGAAATAGATTGAGGAGAGATATCAATTCATATATGAAATCGATTTTTGTGATCATACAATCATCAAAGAATAATACTACCATGGAAGAACATGGCCATCAACTCCATTCATAGCCTCAACTCAATTTTGCATATGGGTTCACAAATCCAGGTTTGTAAATGGGTCAATTAATATGAGAAATCAATTTTTATTGTTTCATCTTATATATTCAAAAACATAGGGGTGGCTAGGGTTCAATCTTATGATCGAATATGAAGAAACGATTAGAATATAAGTGGTTAGAAGTGGAATATGTTAAGTGAGTTGCAATGAATCAAGTAAGAAGTCATCTTCCAGGTTATGTCAAGATGAAGATGAAGATGACGATGAACTGGATGGAAAAGTGGTATTCAGCTGGGATACACATATGTACCCATGACATATATGTAACCTTGTTAGGTACATATATGTAACTTTGATAGTTATGAAAATGACGATCAGTACATATATGTAACTGTGATGGCTACGAAGATGACGATTAACTCAATGGATGGTATCATGGTATGGTACACATACGTACCCAGGTACATACATGTAAATTAGAATTTTTTTTCCAAGTTTTAAGTTATCAAGATACATACTTACATAGGTGATGGATCAGGTTTGATGATCGGTAGAAAAAGATTGCATCAAAATGATGAGACGTCGAAAAAGATTATAGATGGTCAAGCAATTATCAAAGCGTCTAGTTTAGAACACGAAGAAGAAATTGTATAAGATGAACACTACTGTTACATATACATAACAACAATATTACAATATACGTAACATTGTTGTCATGTATATACTTAACGCTTTTGTTACATATGCATAACACAACTGTTACGTATACGTAATATTGTTGTAACACGTATTTAATAATGTTTGTTTATTTAATATCCTCTTATATTTTGGTGATACTTAACTTGTATTTGCATTGATTATAACCATGTTCCACTTGTATTTGGTTATTTACATATAACCACATATATGTATGTGTAATTTTTGAGTTTAATAAAATGTTTTGTACTTGTTATATGTGTTATACGTACATATATGTATATGACAACGATTGTATAAATGTAGCAACATTAATCAATGTGGTTTAGATGATAAGAAGATTTAAGATCAGATCTGATAGTGAAAATGAAGTTTGTCTGGGGTACATATACATAACACATTGTTTCATATATATAGAATTATTACATATACGTAACACGGTGTTACATTTTAAAATCAACTCTTGTTTAAAGTGGCTGGATCTATGGTTTTTGTTATATTCAATTATATTTCTAAAATTTAAGAGAATTTGATGTTTAGATTTATAAAATATTAGTAAAATAAAATAAGAGGGAAAATGGAATGTTTTAATATAAAGTAAAAAAAAGAGAGAGTGAGTGATTTTAGGGATTTTATTAATTGAAAAAGATTTTCATATGATTTGTATGTATTTTACCTATTATACCCCTACAACCTTTTTATTAAATACTTTAAACACCAATTAGTTACAATTATGCCACTAAACAATCTCAACCATAGATCAAAAAAATCAATGGCTATAAAGTGGTTTTTTTGATTTTCAATTAAAAATGGTTTTCATTGGATCCCTCCCCCTATATATATATATATATATATATATATATATATATATATATATATATATATATATATATATATATATATATATATATATATATATATATATATATATATATATATATATATATATATATATATATATATATCTATATATATATATATATATATATCTATATATCTATATATATATCTATATATATATATATATATATATATATATATATATATATTATATATATATATATATATATATATATATAGGGTTAGGATCATTACAGAACCGCTTTTTATTTTCAGAACTACAGAACCATTGATTTACATAAATGTATATTAAGTCTGGTAATACTTGACCTGTTTTACATATATGTATATCAGACTTGAACAATAACTATAAAAAAACAACTAAAAATCACCAGTTTAACTTACATCTATGTAAACCAATGGTTTATAATTTACATTTATGTAAGTCAATAGTTCTTTTGGTTCTGAAAATAAAAAATGGTTCTGTAATGATCCTGATCCTATATATATATATATATATATATATATATATATATATATATATATATATATATATATATATATATATATATATATATATATATATATATATATATATATATATATATATATATATATATATAAGATCATGAGATAGATCTTATGTCAAGAAAACAACTAGCTATTTTGTCGACTTAATTGGTTAACTTAAAAGTTTTCATGATTATAGTTGTTGCCAAAAATAAATAAATAAATAGTGTAGAGATCGAAATGTCAACGGGGGTGTTTGGTTGTTTGTATGGTAAGGTACAATTAAGTTTGACCTGGAAGAGGATTGACTTGTCAGAATTAATGAAATTGGAGGTATTAGCCTCAGTCTCCATTTCCAACATCAGAACCCACCTTTGTGCCCTGTCCGCTTGTCCCTCGCCCAAATCAATTATATCGATTCATCGGGATGCATGTATAATGTATATGACGTTTTTGTTACTAAGATTATTCTACTTCTACTATGCATTTCTTATATCAACATCTATAAATAACTTAAAGATTCTCATGTTATTTAGAGTAAATTACACGAATCGTCTATGAGCTTTACTCAAATTTTATTTTTTGTTTATGTGACTGAAAACTACAGATTTAATTCTAAGTTTTAAAATAATATAACACGTTTCGGCACTAGGTTAAATGTCCGTTAGTTTATGATATTAAATAGTTATAAATTAACTATTTTACCCTTCTTCTTTTTCTTTCCTAACCACAACCCCATACTTCTTCTTTTACAACCCTACCCACACTTCTTCCTCATCTCAGCCAGACAACCATCACACCACCACCACCCACATCCACACCATCACCACCACTCCTCGCCACCACGACCACACACCCCTATCTCCACCACTACCATATACCCCTATCTTCACCACCACCGCCACCAATCCATCACCATCACCAATCCACCACCACCACCACTGTCACACCCCGTTGACAGTGTCTGGACATGACCGACTCATATCATTAGAATGCAGTGAAAGTAAATAAATTTAAACATAGATCGTTTACATCACCCAAAGCAATTGTTTAAGTGACATTATATCATTAATAAATATCCAAAGCGTTAATTGTCAAAAAACCCAAATAAATATGTTACTTAAATTGTTGACAAATAATGAGGCGAATAGGGCGGTGACTAAGTCTCTAAATGTCCAACTAAGGCAACACCTCTCTATAAGACACTTGTTATTTATTATTCTCCTAAAATACACTCCCAAAATATATCAACATAATGTTGGTTGAGCTCATAAGTTTAAGACATTTAACCTTTCATGTCAACATATAACAACTAACTAATATGGTAATGACAATAGCAGTGATAATAATAATAATGATAATTGTGCACTATAGAATGTATCACAATCAAGCGTGAACCGGACTTACCTGCTCGAGTGCTAAAATATTCCCTAACCAGTTACCACTAAATTGTTGGGTTTAATTATGCCATACTATGCATGACTAAATTATACTAATTTGTAACACAACGATTATTGAATCTCAATAGGGGAGGAGGGTTCCCTTGTCATAAAGGTCCATTGTGTGTGGGGGATTCCCCAAATATTACTATCCAGAAATAACGCGGCTCGTAATGGAATTAATGATTATGCTCCTTTCGGAATAAGAGCATGTAGTTTTGCACCATAAAATATTTACTAATGAGTTTGTATGTCGCCCTAAAAGTAATAAAGTAAAAAGCGGATTCATGAGACTCACCTTTAAATTGTTCACGTGATAACACCTTAGAATATAGGAATCTACTGACCGGGAGGGTTACTGAGTTCATTTCATGTGTATTAACACCTCATTTAGTGATTACTTAAGCCCAAACCTCAAGTTTTAGATTTATCCTTACTTGGCTTGTTGATTCCCATTACACATGTGTAATCTTGTTTTAGGTCTTTGAATTTTCGAGTTCCTAACTTGTGTTTGCCCAACTTTGGGTCAATACGTTATCAGTTCACATTATAATTATTCTTATAAAAGTGATATGGTTTCAAAACAGTAAGGTTTTAATGGCTGGCAAGTTTGGTCCCTAGACTTTGTTAAATTGATATTTTTAACCCTATAGTTTGCAATTTTGAACTTTAATTATTTATGATGGCTTTTATTGTTTTAAGTGGGTTAGAAAAACGGAATATGTTTATATGTATGTTATTGGTCTCTCTTAGTTGTCTTAAGAATTTATTTTTGGATTAGGCATGTTTATGAAGATAAAATTAGAGATTTCGTACGTGAAGTTGTTGAGTGGTCCAAATAGTGTTTGTGTTTTAATTATAACTTATTTCGGGTATTATTTAGCCTCTGGAGTGTTAAAGTTATGATTATAGGGTCGGTGAATTGATTATTATAATATTTTTAAACGTGTATCAGATCGTGTTTCGGACACGTTCGAAATGTATTTTTAAATCCATTGGTTTCAATAAATTTATTTTGCGCTTCATGTTTATGTGCCCTAATATATTGGAAAAACATCAAGTTCTTTATTTTAGATATTATATATATATTTTTAAATTGTTTCTCTAATAGGCCGATAACTATTTCATATTAACGGTAAAGTTTGTAAATTTTCTCTAAAACTCTATAATTTCTGAAAGTTTTAAATTATTTTTCATTATTAATCCATTAGTTAATGAAAAGTTTTTGTTCTTAAGTTATTTTTGTCTGTTTTGGAGTTTTAACGCTAACGGTTTGATTTTTAATGGGTTTTCGGGTTTAGGTTGACTTTGATCAACCTTTGGTCATATATCACTTTCATATACTTATTATAATACTTAGGTTCTTTATGTTTCAGTAATATTGCTCCCAAGATTTGTTTTGACAATTTCACTATTTTAGAATAATAAGTTTTATATTTTTGTTTACTAAGCAACTAAATTCTAATATTACAAAACTTAATTTATGGGAATTTATTAACATTATAAGTTTACAGGAATTTTATATAATCAGAATTTTTATAGTTATGCAAATTTTGTTATATTACTCGGTTAGCCTCGTTAAGTACCCAAGTCTTGGTTTTTCTATATTAAACATTTTAGTGTTTTTCCTTGTCCAATTAGACCTATTTGATAAGTAATATATAAATAACCCTAATTTCAGTATATTAAATCTCCAACTCAATTTCTTGTATTTTTACGAACTTTAATACATTTCCAAACTTTAATACATTTCCAAACTATTTCACCAGTTATTAAATTTTATTTTTAGGTTGTTAGTTAAGTTTAGCTTCCAGAAATATTGGAATCATACTTTATAATTTTGGATCACATACTTTTATATTTTGTGAAAAACGAGTTTTTAGGTGGACTAGTTTTACTAAAACCGGGTTTGTGATCAATGGGGGGTAATGAGAAAACTTTTACATCTTTTAGTTGCTGAAAAACAAGGGGTTTTAGAGATTCATAAGAATTTAGGGTATCATGGGGTTTGTTCGTGTGTTTTCATGTTTAAACAGTTTACCTTCATGTAATGGTTGAACTAGTGGAGCTCAAGAGCTGAAGTGAGGGCTTAAGATGATGACAGAATGCTGTCCGATATGAAGGATTAGACTAGTCTTAATATGAAAAGGAATGAAAGATAGAAACTTGATGATGTGCAAGTGTATGTTTATGATTACTTGGATCGATTCCTTGGCTTCTCAAATGGCTAGACTTTTGTTATTACTGGAGTTCAAGATTGAAAGAGATTATTTAGAAAGCATTGAAGAGTGTTAGAGAGGGTGGAGATGAGAGAAAGTTAAAATGGTAGGGGTTTGGGTGTGTGTTCGGCCGAGAAGGGATAAGAGAGGGTGTGGGTTTTGGATTTGTAAGATTTGATTTGATGTTTGTGTGGATTTTGCTTAGGAGTTCAATGCATGGATCTTGGCAAGATTTAGGTTTCTTCAATCCATGCAAGTGCAAGAATTGGTGAGTAGGGTGGGTAGTGGTTTAGTGGTTAGGTTCTTAGGATTTTATTATATTTTAGTTAGTCTAATACAAGCATTGGCGGGCGTAGATTAAGGGGTTTGGGGGGGCAGCCGCCCCCATTAAAATTTTTCTTTAGTGTTATATGTATGCGAAAATTCCGAGCAACCCCCCACCCTAAAATTATGTAATCATCCCACTTTTATCCCCAATGAAAAAAAGTTCTTTGATTTGTCATTGAATACAATATACAAGAAAAGTATGAGTATACATCTATATATGTGTTCTACATATGTATGTATGTATGTATGTATGTATGTATGTATGTATGTATGTATGTATGTATGTATGTATGTATGTATGTATGTATGTATGTATGTATGTATGTATGTATGTATGTATGTATGTATGTACGATAAAGTGTGTGTGTGTGTTATGATCACGAGTCAATATTTTAGTGGTAAATAGCAAAAGTGACGACAAAGGCACAATAGAAGACCATACCAGCGTATAATACGCCGGGTATGGGTGTATAATACGTCGGGCGGCGTATTGGCGGAGTATTTGTGGGCGTATTTGACAAAAGGAATAGAAATTTAGGAGTATGAGGTGGCGTATCATATGCCGGTGGACGTATGATACGCCGGTAGCCTAACAACACCCGGATTTTATAGATTTTCAAGTTTATTTAAACCAAATCAATCCTAATTCAATCTACAAACCCTAGATTAAATACACCAGTTATTGATATTGCGGAATTGAAAACCCGAAAGTGATTATTTTCTCATTATTTATCAAATTCATTCTAAAGTTTATTGGTTTTTGCACTTGTTTTATTTAATTCATTCAAAGTTCTAATTTTTAATTCTAAAGTTCGTGTCTTTTAGTTAATCGTGTCACATTAATTAAACACTTTCGACATATTATCTGTGGAGACGACCTTACTTACACTTATACGATAAAGTAGCTAAGACCGATAGAATAACTTGTTTTTGATCGAGTCTCGACAACCTGATCAAAATGGTACCGTTGCAGAGGAATGTGTGCGCAAAGTGTTATTTTTGTGTAAATTTTTAGTTTTCTTTTATTTTGTTTTGTTTTGTTTTGTGTGATGCTATGCTATGTCTTTCATATCTTGCAGGTTATTCTCAAGTAGTTAAAACTCACCTTGAATCGAGTTTATTATTCATGTACTGGTTGCGGAAGTCCACTTCACACATAAGATGATTGTCCTAAGTGCAGGATCATATGTTGGTCACTCAACAAGTGGTTCTTCTCTCAAACTCACCTTGAATGATACTCAGTAAGAGTCTAAGAAGAGTTGATCACAATATAACAAGTAACAAGCAGTAAATAAACACAGGATGTAAATTTTCAAGGTACTTTTATATATTGCTTCTTAACTCAAAGGATTACAAGATTCTTACAAGCTCAAGTTTTGGCTCTAACTCTTGCTCTCTACTTAATAAGTTACAATGAGAAGATATATATAATACTACCTACAGCCGGATATACTTTGATACTAGCTGGAAACCTCTAACCAAACATCTATACTACAAGACTATAGGTGAGGTATCTCAAACATTTTGCCTGAGATTTGGTAGTCAGGACATGTCCCTGACTTACCTTTGTCACCAACTAAAGTTGGTAATATGTACTATCATAAAAAGGTATACAGTAGAATAAAGTATGGTCAACAACATGGTTCTTTAGGAAGAAGCCATGCTGTATCAGAGGTCTGCAGCGGACTGTTAGAGACCATACTTATGTCTACTGGACATAGCAGTGTCTTCCGAAGGATAAATTTCTTCGGAAGAATAACTTCTTCTGTCTTCGGAAGTAGACTTTGTCTTCAGCTCTTTCTTCAGACTTTGTCTTCGAAAGTCTTCAGACTTTGTCTTCGGAAATCTTCAGACTTTGTCTTCAGTTCTTTCTTCAGACTTTGTCTTCGGAAGTCTTCAGACTTTGTCTTCGGAAATCTTCAGACTTTGTCTTCGGAAGATAGTCTTCAGCTCTTTCTTCAGCTGATGACTTCAGCTGTTGTTCTTCAGACTTCGGAAGATCTCATACTTAGCTTCGGAAGCCTTTTGAATGTAGCACCAAAATGACTATGTGAAGTGGTTTTGGTTGCACCAGCCTTATAATGACCCAACACTAAGTACTTGCAAAAATGTATGGATGCGAGAAGAAAATTATATATGTTGGATGTCAATTATGATGATATGCCATCAACTAATCCGTACTACGAGACATCTTCACCATACGATAAAGAATAATATCAACTAGAGAAGAACTATAACTTTGGACAAGATTTTAATTGCAACATTTATGTACTAAAGATGGCACAAAACTCAAGTTATCAGGAGAATTATAACAACTATCATAAAAATACTCTCAGGTGACATACGAGTATTAGAATCAATGTCAATTTCCTAAACAAGAACATGTTATCCAGAATGTTATACCATTTTAAAAATAATTTTCAATCTGAGGAGGAGTAAAATATTGCTCAATTGGAGTTGATATTTCCTAAGATCGATAAGTTATTATCATAACATCATATTTCAGATCAACAATGACTTTACTATCTAATCATCAAACGTGACGCATTATTATTGAAAACAAAATTAGAAGAGTCCATCTCACCATGTGTAAAATTTGAGGATGAGTCATGGAGATCAATACCATACAAATTCCCTTGTTTGTTGAAGTGCGATGTGAAAAATGAGTGGTGGTTGATAGTTATGATGATGAGGTGGAAGAAGAGTCAATGGATCTTCTAGTACAAATGAGTGGTGGTTGATAGTTATGATGATGAGATGGAAGAAGAGTCAATGGATCTTCTAGTACAAGAAAATGAATATGCAGTCTCACTTGAAGTTTATAAATCTTTTAAAAGTCATTGATTGATATAATCAAATTTTATCCTAAACCACCTTCTGTACTTATTATACAAATCAACAAAGTTATGGAAGAAGATATGAAGACAATGATTAGGAAAGTGGGAATGCAAGATGTCGGGTAATTATTATAAAATAGATATGCAGTAATTTCTTAATTTACATGCCTATAATTGGGAAGCAACTATAGAGCTTCCATGTCAATTATTGAGCATTTATTGGGAACTCGGTAGGCAAATACACACTTTGACAACCTTAGTGGTGACAGGTACAGTTCGGCTGAAAAATTTAAATTTAGAACTAACGGGAGGCAACCCGAGAACTTTATGGATATATTCACTAAAAACCCTCATGAGACTACAACTCGTCCACTTGGGTCTACCGAGGGGTTTAAAAGCTTGTTGCATACGTTAAATGAAACTGTGATTCCTACAAAAGTGAGTTTTGGTTATTTTATTAGTTTGTGTGTTCTTTGTTTTATTTTGTTAGTTCAATCATGCACCAGACGCAAGCACACAAAGTATAGGGAGACACAAATCATTTGATAAAGGCTGTCACTAATGATAATGATCAGGTTTATGTACTTCTTCCTTATCTTGTTTGTATCGTTTATTTGGGTATTTAAGTGTGATTTAGTTTATTTAGTAGTAGTTATAGTAATTGTTCTCACTTAGGTTGAAGAAGTTCGTTCTTTCGATTTGTGTTTGAATCTTAACCGAGAACATCATCCTCGCAATGTTTATCTTTGTTTTAAAAACCATACATTGAGGATGGGGAAGTAAAAAAATGTATTGAGAAAAATGCCAAATATGAGAAATTGGAAAAAATTAAATTTTTGAAAAAAAAGTCCCAAGCAATCTTGAAAATATATAAAGATTGAATCTTTAAGTACACATCGTTAACTAATTGCCTACTAAAGTATGGTTTTTGGTTCTTGGTCATGGTTAGATTTGTTTTGATGTTTCAAAAAAGGTAAAATACATTAAATTATCTAACTGATAATAATAAGCTAAAAGGTGGAGCTTTCATGCATTGGTTACACTAGGTTCCTAGTATTAAAGGAATAATTCATATGGGATGTTTCAAGCAAGAAACCAAATTCTGACAAAGATGAGATAAAAGTATTAGGATCTAGCCTTAAGAACTAAAAAGCCTTTTCATTTTTTATTTTTAGATCATACCCAATATTACCGATTAGAAACCAAAAGAAAGCCAATGTGACACTCAGTGCTATATATGATGAAAAGAAGTGAAATATGAAGCCTTTTATTATTCTAGTTTCGTTTTTGATGAAATCGAAATTAAATAGGTAATTATGTGCACAAAGTGGCCAAAGTGCCAAGCTTTGTACTTCGGTAAGCCGATAAGGATGTTTTCAAATTATATGAAAATATAGGCTGAAAAACGTTATATCGTTCGAAAAACGAGAAATCAAAAGAGAGTCAATGTTAGTGTGCCCTACAAAAGTAAAAAAAAAAAATCATAACAGATGGGCCAATGTTTGTCTCACAATACAAAATGCATTGATATCAATAATAGACATTCAAAGAAGGTAACCTACCCAATTTTGGATTTCATCACTTTTTTGTCATTTTTATTTTTAATTTCTTATCATTAACATAAGCCTAATGAAACCTATTGTAACATCTTGTATTTTTAGTTTTAATTGAAGGTTAGTTTGGTTAATTCTTGTAAGTGCCTTTATTGCCATATATGAAACTCATGGATTACTTATGCTCATTAGCTAGCTTATCTTTAATTCTTTAAACTTGAGAGTTGATAATGTAAATTATTATATGATAATTAAATAACAATCTTATTATGATGTAAATAATAATAACAACAAGAAAATATAGGTAAGTTAATAATAATAATAATAATAATAATAATAATAATAATGATGATGATGATGATGATGATGATGATGATGTTGTTACAAATAATAATAATTTGGAAATTTTATAAACTTAAAGTCTATTGAAGTCCAGGGGGTTAGTATGGAAATTTTGAAACTTTAAATATTAAAGTTGTGCATGAAATAATAAGAAATAAACAGCAGGGACGAAAGTGTAATTTATCAAAACCCAACCGCCCACCCACTTCTCTCTCCCCATAATTCCGGCCTTGGCCGGCCGGCGCGGCGCCGGCGAGTCCTAAAACACCAAAATCTCTGGATTTCGTAGCTAAAAACCGTTCCCAACCGTTTCAAATTCATGAATCGAACCTATCAACACAGTTTAATTCGATTAAAGTGTTGTAATGAGCATTCACGCCATGAAACCGAAACATCCTTAAATCATAGAACCGTTCGACCCTTAAATCCTAATAATAATCTAATTAAACTAACCTAAACAACCATCTAAGTGTTCCTAAACGTTTACAACTCATAATTCCACCTGAAACAAACATCAACATCGAAATCCGACCACCCACTTTCATCGAGACCTGCCACTAATCAAACACCAACATCAGGGCTTCAAAACTTGAAATTAGTTGAGGGCTCTGATTCGGAATTACTCCTTGAAGCTTCCCACAAAGTTAATTCGATTATCATCAACATTTCCCCATCAATCAAACGAAGATTGGTCGCGGCTGGTTCTCGTCTGTTCTTAATCTTATTACAAGTCAAGTCGGGTAAGATTAATGTATCTACACACTCGGTTTGACATGGGGAACAAAAGCCCCATGACTATTGCAGTGATTATCCGAGTTGTATGTTTCAATTTGGGATTGGATTGAGTCTAGGGTTCTTCAATTTGGGGGAAACTCCTTACTGGAGGTTATAAGGTTTGGAAACCAAAGTAAACCAAGGCCGCGGCCCTGGTTCACTGGTTCAGACACTATCTCCCAAACATGAGGTCCCGGGTTCGAACCCGAGCACCCTCATGTTTTATTTTTAAAAGGTTTAGCCCAAAACAAATTTTATAAAAATTTTAATATATATAAAAATTATTTTTATAAATTTCAAATATTTTCAAAAGCTTCCAAATATTTTCTGTAATTTTTCTAAGTTTAAATAAAAAAATGATTTTATTAATAAAACATTTTAACAAAGCTTGTTTTAATAATTTTTTTGTATGAATTGAAAATAAAAATTGGTAATTATTATTGGACCAAATATTCTTTTTCAATTAATTTTATTTAAATAGTAATAAACTTTAGTTATAGAATTTTATTTAAACTTTATATACCACCTTTTAAATAATTATAATTGTTTCTTTTCACATCTTTGAGTAAAATATAAATATATAAATTTTCCAAGAAAATAAGAATTCATTCCATTTGTTAAATATAATTAATCGACAAATACCAAATTGAAAGCGTAGTCCTCGTTGATTCGTTAAACTCGTTACAATAAAACTTAAACCTTGTAAATATATATATATTAGGTGCATTGTGAAGGACTACGTTGAAACGACACCTGTTATTATTTATTATTAATCATCCAATATATACTTATTTGATCAAGTGAGTATTTCTTTACCCTTTTTTCATATTTTCACACTTTGGGGTGAAACATGTTACGTTATAATCATTGCACTTGTAAACGTTTGATTTTTGTAAACTTATGGCAATTTACTTGTGTGTTGTGGTTAGTTGAACCTTGTAGCTACCATGTAATGTCGAATATATGTACAATCATTAACTATTGCTAGCCTGGCGACGTCATAGATCTATGGGCCTGACAAGCCTGCTTGGTTGATCCAAATACACTTAGCTAATCGTATATACTTGTAAACGTTTGAGACTTGTAAAACTTTGTCAAGGTTTGATTGTGCATTCTGTCTTATATCCCTAGTTACTTTGTTCTCTAATTTACAACATGAATTGTCATCTTTTATATATACTTATGTATTGAAACTATGGAAATCTCACCAACATTATTGTTGACCTTTTATCTTTAATATGTTTCAGGAAATGCTCAAGTTTGATTGACTTTTTGAAGTGCTTTCACATCTAGGAATGGACCTAGTTAAATGAACAAAATAAATAGGATTGTTACATCCTATGTTATGCTATTTACTTTCTTTGAGACTTATGTTTGTAATGGTACAATTGACACTTATGATTAATATATATTTGGATTATTAATAGCGTTATGTGGCTGTAAACGATCTTAACCCTCACACTTCGATGTTTCTGCCGTCAAGGTTGGGGTGTGACAGATTGGTATCAGAGCCCATAACTATAGAGATTTAGGTTATTTGAAATGGTGACCTAGACTATAGCATATGCATGAACCTTATAGAATTATATTCTATCTTGTAAATTATATGGTTTGCATGCTACATAATGCTATGCCTTCTTATGTGCAATTTGATGCCTTAGCATAGTATTGCCTAAACATTGTTACTTGTCCCCCTAAACTTATCTTTAACTCTTTGACTCTCCCCAAACATGAAATCTCTTAATCTTATTCTCGACGACACGTGGAATCGTATACTTATTCTTATGACTTGGATCTTTAGACGTTATGTCTAATCTATATAAATCTCATCAAGGTTTTGATTCCATGAACCTAAGAAATATTGTGTGACACATAGACACCTGTATTCTGGATTTCCTAGCAAAAGGCCTCCGAGCTAAGGTAAGCATTTCGCATAAATCTTACGGGACTGGTTATGCTTACCTAGGGATTTCTGGGATGAGTGATAAACTATGGTTGACATACACAAGTTTCTAAGGCAAATGGGTCAAGTTACCTTGACGTGTCAACGTTTCCAAATGGTAATGCGTTACCAAATGGAACCATTCCGCATGCCTTACAACTCTTAGCTTATTCTTGTTTTAACTACTATCCTTTGTTATCTTCATTCCCGTAACTAACTCATTTTGTATCTAGCATGTCTCGCCATCATGGAAAGCGTGGAAGTTCCAACCGAAAACTTGCAGCAATGATCGCCCGACAAATGGCTGCTGTGCTCCCAACCATGGTTGCAGAACTTAATAGCACCTTAATGACTAATAGCAACAACACCAATGGAAACAATAGCGGTGCTCATGGAGAGAATAGCAACAATCAACAAGGGAACACTCGTACTTGCACCTTCAAACACTTAAACTTGTCCAAACCCACTGGTTTTAGTGGAAAAGAAGGAGCCACTGGACTTCTCGAGTGGTTTGAAAGTATGGAGAACACCTTTATCGTTAGTGAGTGCCCTGATGAGTTCAAAGTTCGCTATGCTGTAAGTGTCCTTCAACAATGGGTGCTAACATGGTGGAATAGTGAAAAGAGAAACAGTGGGACTGAGGTTGCATTGGCATTTCCTTGGGAAGAATTTAAGGATATCATGATCCAAAAGTTTTGCCTGAGGAGCGAGTTGCAAAAGTTAGAGGATGAGTTTTGGAACCTCAAACAAGATGGTGGGAATCACTTGGCTTATTCCACCCGACATCATGAATTGAGCATGCTTCTACCACACATGGTGGACACCGTACCCCGTAACATTGAGAAATTCATCAAGGGGGTGCCACCTCAAATTCAAGATGCCGTGGTGGGTAGTAGGCCCATAACTTTAGAGGAAGCAATTACTATCACTGCGCAGCTCACTGAGAATCATATTAGAGCTGACACTATGTCGGTAAAGGGTTCCAAGTCTACTGCGAAGGTGACACCTGAGGCCACAAAGGAGGTACGGGCCGAGTCATCTTCCCAAAACAAGAAGCGTAAGTTCACCCTGACACGCAACTACGCTATGACCGCCCCAAATGCACCTCAAAAACAAATGGTGGTTGCAAATCAAGCTCCTACGGCTAGAGCTTATGTTAGTCCATATCCTATGTGTAACGCGTGCAAGTACTATCACGCGAGCAACACTCCATGCCGAGTCTGCTCGTTATGTGGAAAGTATGGGCACTTGGTGGCTACTTGTCTTCGTGCGCCAAACAACACTACAATGCTTACCAACCGAACCTGCTATAATTGTGGTGAGCCTGGTCACATTCGTCCACAATGTCCTCACAATGCGGGAACTGTGCCACCGGCTCGTGGAAGGGCTTTCAACATCAACGCCAACCAAGCACAAGCCAACAACGACGTGGTGAATGGTACGTCGTTGAACTTCTTTTAAATCGTTTCTTGTCTTATAAAAATGTCTATCTGTGTTCATCATACCAATAATGGGTTACTACCAAACAGGTATGTATCTTGTAAATAGTCGTTATGCATCTGTATTGTTTGATTCGGGTGCGGATAAGAGTTTCGTGTCCTTGGAATTTGAGCCTATACTTTCTAAACCACGTGTTAATCTGGAAAGATCCTTCACGGTCGAAGTCGCCGACGGAAAATCTATTGTCGTTGATGTTGTAATACGCGATTGCACCTTAAGCCTTAACGAACACGAGTTCTTCGTCAACCTTATTCCTATGCAATTAGGAAGCTTTGATGTTATTATCGGCATGGATTGGTTAGCCAAACATCGTGCGGAAATTCTATGCTTCGAGAAGTGCATCCGAGTTCCTTTACCGACTGGTGATACTTTGAAAGTCTTTAGAGAGAAATCATCCCAAGGACTCAAACTTATGTCTTGCATCAAGGCCCGCAAGTGCTTAAGTAAAAACTACATTGCGTTCATGGCATATGTAGTTAATACAAAAGCCAAGGGTAAGGAATTGAAAGACATTCCTGTTATGCGGGACTTTCCCGAGGTTTTTCCTGAGGATCTTAAGGGACTACCTCCCGTACGAGAAGTTGAGTTCAAAATTGATTTAATCCCTGGTGCAAACCATGTGGCTAAATCACCTTATTGTCTTTCACCGTCTGAAATGCAAGAACTGGCTAGTCAACTGCAAGAGTTGACCGATAAGGGTTTCATTCGCCCTAGTTCATCACCGTGGGGAGCACCTGTACTGTTTATGAAGAAGAAGGATGGTTCATTTCGTATGTGCATCGATTACCAGGAACTCAACAAGCTTACTATAAAAAACCGATACCCACTCCCTCGAATCGATGATCTCTTTGACCAACTTCAAAGGGCTACTTAATTCTCAAAGATCGATCTACGTTCTGGGTATGATCAACTATGTGTTCACGATGATGACATTCCAAAGACCGCTTTTCGTACTCGATATGGACACTACGAGTTCATGGTTATGCCTTTTGGCTTGACCAATGCACCTGCCGTGTTCATGGATCTCATGAATCGAGTATGTAAACCGTATTTGGATAAGTTTGTGATCGTGTTCATTGATGACATTCTTATTTATTCCAAGACGAAAATCGATCACCGACACGTACTTGCGACAAGTTCTTGGACTTTTGAAGAAGGAGCAATTATACGCCAAGTTTTCCAAGTATGAATTTTTGTTAGAAGAGGTTCAATTCTTAGGGCATGTGGTGAATAGCCAAGGAATTCACATTGATCCAACTAAAATTGAAGCCGTGAAAAATTGGTGTGTTCCCACAACTCCAACCGAGATTCGTTCTTTTCTGGGCTTAGCGGGATATTACCGCAGGTTCATAGCAAATTTTTCGAAGATTGCTAAACCATTAACGGCGCTAACCCAAAAGAATCGACTTTTTGAACGGGGACTCGAACAAGAAGAAGCTTTCGAGACATTAAAACGCAAGTTGTGTAACGCTCCTATTCTCACACTTCCCGATGGAAACAATGACTTTACCGTGTATTGCAATGCTTCAAATCAAGGCCTTGGTTGTGTTCTTATGCAACGAGGCAAAGTCATAGCATACGCATCGAGGCAATTGAAGGTTCATGAAGTGAACTACACAACCCATGATCTTGAACTTGGTGCTGTAGTTTTTGCTTTGAATATCTGGCGACATTATATTTATGGGACGCAATGCATAGTTTACACCGATCATAAGAACCTCCAACACGTGTTCAACCAAAAGGATCTCAACATGAGACAAAGACATTTGATCGAGTTGATTAGCGACTACGACTGTGACATTCGCTACCATCCTGGAAAGGCGAATGTTGTAGCCGACGCGCTGAGTCGCAAGGTCCACAACAAGACTGTCTCGCCTCAAAAAATCCGAGATCAAAGGCAATGGTTTGACACGTTAAGGGAATTTGATACCGAGGTTCATGTGGATGTTAACGAGGCTACTATCATACTCCAAAATATAAGGATTGATAGTGATCTCGAGTTATGCATTCACAAGGCTCAACAAACGGCATTAACTGACGAAGGAAAAGATGAAGATTTGGTGTCTAACGTTCGGTCACAACTGGAGACAAAACCGAACGGCTTGTGGTACTTCTTGAATCGACTTTGGATCCCTAATCGTGATAATCTTCGTCACTTTATCATGAACGAAGCTCATCAAACCCGATATTCTATTCATCCTGGCTCCGATAAGATGTACATGGACTTACGTAGTCAATATTGGTGGCCTGGAATGAAGAAAGATATCGCGTCTTATGTTTCCAAGTGTCTCACGTGTGCGAGAGTCAAAGCCGAGCATCAACGACCAAGTGGTTTACTCGAACAACCCGAAATCCCTATGTGGAAATGTGTAACACCCGTATTTTTTTAAGAAGGAAATAAAAGAATAAAAGAGAAAGAAAAAGGAAGAAATGAAAGTCAACCTAAAGTGGACGGGTCAAAAGTGTCCAAAAGGACAAAAGTTTTAAAAGTTGGTGAATAAGGGCGGTATGGCCGCCCATGTTGCCTGCACCCTTCACGTCATTCGATATTTTAGAGAGAGAAAGAAGAGAAGCTCAAATTTGAGAAAGAACTTCAAGCAGGAATTCGAATCCAAGGTAAGGATTAGTGTTTTTAAGTTGTTCTTTGCTAGACTTAGCCTCGGTTATATGTTCTTATGTACATATGTGCTCGGGTGTGTGTGTTTGGTGTTGTTTTTAGGCGTGTAAACTCATTACAAGCGGGTTAGAGAAGAAGAAACACCCAAGTTGCAACTAAGGTGAGTTCTAAACCCCGGTTTTATGTGTTTTAAACTTGTTTGTGGCTGAAAATGCATGTACAATGTTTTAAAAGAATTCATGTATGTTTACCCGTATGTATTGTGCATGTTGTATGTTGATTTTGAAGTCCTTATAGGTTATTCATGTTTAAAATAGCCATACTAAGCCTAGAACAGATAGATTTGATGATAGGGTTGAAAACATACTGAAAATATGTTGAACAGAAGGTCCATGCGCCTAGATATGGCTCATGCGGCTGAAAATGACTTAGAAAGAATTAAATGTAATCCATGCGCCTAAACAGTAACCCCATGCGCCTAGAAATGCCTTAGAAATGTCTAAGTATAGCCCATGCGCCCAAACAGTACCTAATGCGCCTAAGTCTCATGCGCCTAAAACTCATGCACCCAAATAGTAGCCATGCTCCTAGAATTAGGCTGAATGATTAAGTGTTTCCATGCGCCTAAAACCTCATGCGCCCCAATAGTTTTCATGTGACCAAATAGTTCCAAAGCGCCCAACACTTAGAAATTTTTACAGAAATTATCTGGGAGTCTGTGCCTTAGGGTTTTGACCGAGGTTGACTAAGGGCTTATTAATGATGATGCCCCATGCATGATATGATTATTTATGATTGTTCCTTATTATAGTTATTGCTACTACTATTATTATTATTACTTATAGTATGTGACTTTACGTGGTATGTTATTGTCGTAACGTAAAGTATATCGTAATAATAAAGTGAAAGAGCAATAAAGAAAAGAAGAGGAACATTAATAAAATGTTAACAAGTCTTGCAAGCATATAGGAGGTACACGACCGTGTTATCGTTAGCTCAACTGTGCTGCGGGTTAGCTACCCTTTTATGCGCACAGGGTCAATCAATTAAGATTGGTAGGACCTTTGTAGCGTTCCCTGGGTGATTGGGTCGGCCTTGTACACAGTACACATAGCCCCTTTCGAGGGATACAGTTGACCCTTTCGGGGGATATATTTGACCCTTTCGAGGGATACAGTTGACCCCTTTTGAGGGATATAGATGGCCCATCACCCGTTTTTCCATCGCGCATATAGTTGGGGTATTGCTCACTGGTCCATATAGAAAGTGGAACATAAAGTTAAAAGTTTACAGACAAGGCATACAGTACAGAAAACGGACAATATTCGTCCATACAGTTAATGTGTGCTCGCATATACAGTACAGAGTTGTATTTTACAGAAAAGAGTATTTTCATATACAACATATAGAAAGTATTTTATTGTGTATAAAACTAGAGCTCACTCAACAACGCTGACTTTTATGCATTTTCACTTGGCAGGTAAATAATGCTGAAGATGGCACGAGGGGGAGGCTACTCGGCAAGACAAGGCTGACATCCATCCATATTTTGATTCTATTGTTGTTTTGTAATGCAATTAAACAACCTTTTTGTAACTCATGAACAACATTGTATTGCTTAACAACAGTAGTTAAAAGTAAATGAATGGTTTTATTATATGAAATTCCGTTGTGTATATTATGAAATAAATGTTAATAGGTAACTATGATGCAATGAATGACCAACTGTGAGGTGCCCAGGATCGGGGCTTTACAAGTTGGTTTCAGAGCCATAGTTTAAGTGAAATGGGTAAATTTTCAAAATAAACCTTAACTTAAACTGAAAATGGGATAGAAAGAGGGATGTCAGCCTGATTAGTTACGTGCCATCTGGTATTTCTTTTCTTAAAAGTTAACCGGTATTATGTGCGTGTGATATCTGACTTATGTGATTATAGTAGATTTAGATACTGATGAAGTAAGGATAGGAAATGCTTGGGATGTGAAAAGTAAAGTAAGTGTCTAATCATAACTGGCCACTGTAATTAGGGACTTACTATACTTGACATAAACTGAGCTATTACCTTGAATGACTGTGTTAGTGTTTGAATCTTATAACGCTTAGGAAATGGCTGGGAAGAAATCTTCCAAGGCTTCGAGAGGCAGAGGTCGACCGCGAGTGACTAGGAGCAGTGCTAAGGCTCCTAAGATGACCCATGAGAACCCTTAGGTTCATGGTCGAAGTGAGGAAAATAAGAATGCGAGCCTGAATGCCACAGCTAGGGAGGCGATTGCTGATGAGGTACACCAGGTCCTGCAGGCAGTCATGCCGTCTGTAGTGACTGAAGTTATTTGAGCTGTTAGGAACGAGGAGAGGAAGGAGAAGGAGGACAGGAAATGGTCGACGGGGAAGGAAAGCAAGGGAGAGGAGAAACGGCCAGAGCATGAGACGGTAGTGTCTGATGAGGAGGAGGATGATGTACAGGGGTGACGACCAAGGGATGCAGTTACAGGGCATTCCAAAGGTGCAAGCCCTCGACTTTCGATGGCAATGGCAATGCTGCAGCTGCTCACCAATGGGTGAGGGAGATGGAAGCGGTACTCGAGATCAGCGAGTGCCGGGAGGATCAGAAGGTGAAGTTTGCCACCCACTCCTTTACTGACTCAGTACTATGTTGGTGGGACAACATCGTCCAAGCTTAGGGTTCCAAGGCCATCGGGAAAATGCGATGGAAAGAGTTGAAGAAGCTGGTAATTGAGGAATTCTGTCCTGACAGGGAACTCGATAAGAACGAGAGGGAGTTCCTGCAACTTGAGGCGGGAACCATAACCCATCAACAGTACACCACCAAATTTAATGAGATGGCGAGACTGGTGCCGGATCAGGTGACGCCGGTGTCTCGAAAGATTAACTGGTACATTCAGGGACTGCCAGCTGACATTCGTAGGCACTTGATCGCTGCTAGACCGAGCACCTTTAGGTCGGCAGTGGATTTGGCTGGGAGGCTCTATGATGAAAAGGGAGTGACTGTGGTGGAGGTGAAAAAGCCGGTGGTGGTGACTGGAATTGGAATGGAAAGAGGTTTGGGCGTGGTGGTTTCACCCCAAACAACAAGAGGATGAAGGTGGATGATCGTAGGGTGTCGTCCAGCTCGGGGTCAAAGAAGTGTGGCAAATGTGGAAGGGAGCATCCTGGTGAGTGTAGGTTGGGACTGAACGTATGCTTTAGGTGTGGCCAGCCTGGTCATATCGCTAGAGACTGTAAGAAGCCGAGGGCGGAGAGCTCGGGAGCGGGGAATAAGAAGCCGAAAGAAGGAGGGCAGAGGGCAAGTGCTAGAGCTTACACCATGACCCGGGAAGAAGCTAGAGTGGATCCTGATGTCGTGTCAGGTATGTTTCTAGTTAATCAAACTTGTGCCTCTGTATTATTTGACTCCGGTGCTAGTAGGAGTTTTATTTCTACTACCTTTTGTGCTAAGTTGTCTGTTAGCAGTAGGGGTATTAGCGAGCCTTTTGATATAGACACTGCTATCGGTAAGTCCACCAAAGTTACTGATGTAATAGAAGATTGTGCCATAGAATTAGAAGGTCATAGGTTTACTGCTAAATTACATGTGATGCCCCTAGGTGGATTTGATGTAGTACTAGGGATGGATTGGTTAGCAACCTATAAAGCGAATATTGCGTGTCGTAAGAAGATGATTAGACTGACGGCGCCTGACAGAAGTCCGGTGACAATATATGGTGATCGGGTTATGACGATTCCGAAAGTGATTTCGATGACGGTGGCGGGAAAGTGCATGAGGCGTGGATGTAGCGCTTATTTGGCCTACGTAAAAGATGTGGACACGTCAACACCCCAATTATCCGAGGTATCGGTGGTGTGTGACTTTCCCGATGTGTTTCCAGAGGACCTATCAAGAGTGCCACCAGATCACGAAATCGAATTTCAAATTGACTTGATACCCGGTGTCCAACCTGTCGCTAAGGCACCGTATCGATTGGCTTCGACTGAGATGAAAGAGTTAATGGAGCAACTGCAAGAGTTACTCGATAAGGGTTTTATCAGGCCGAGTATCTCTCCTTGGGGTGCTCCAATCTTATTCGTGAAGAAGAAGGACGGTAGCATGAGAATGTGCATCAACTACCATGAGTTGAATAAGTTGACGATAAAGAATCGGTATCCGTTACCAAGGATAGACGACTTGTTCGATCAGCTCCAGGGTGTCAGTTGGTTCTCGAGGATAGATCGTCGATCTGGCTACCATCAATTGAAAGTGAAGGAGCAAGACATTCCTAAAACAGCTTTTCGTACACGTTATGGACACTATGAGTTTCTCGTTATGTCCTTTGGTTTAACCAACGCGCCAGCTGCTTTTATGGATTTGATGAATCGGGTGTGCTGGCCGATGTTGGATAAATCAGTGATTGTGTTCATCGATGATATCTTGATTTATTCAAGGAGCGAGGAAGAGCATGCCGGTCACATTCGGGAAGTGTTGGAGACTTTGAGAAAGGAGAAACTGTATGCTAAGTTCTCCAAGTGTGTTTCTTGGCTACGCAAGGTGCAATTTCTGGGTCACGTGGTAAATGCAGAGGGAATCAAGGTGGACCCAGCAAAGGTTAAGGTCGTGATGCAATGGAAGTCACCAAAGACGCCATCCAAGATTCGTAGCTTCTTGGGATTGGCGGGCTACTATAGAAGATTTATTCAAGACTTCTCCAAGATAGCCTCACCTTTGACCAAGTTGACTCGCAAGGACGTGAAGTTCGTGTGTGGTCGAGAACAGGAGGATTCCTTTGAGGAGTTGAAGACGAGACTGAGACAAGCTCCTGTCTTGACATTGCTCGAGGGAAATGAAGACTTAGTGGTCTATTCGGATGCATCTTATTCTAGGCTAGGTTGCATGTTGATGCAACACGGAAGGGTAATAGCTTATGCATCTCGACAGCTGAAGACCCATAAAGTCAACTATCCCATGCACGATCTAGAACTAGCTGCGGTGGTTTTCACGTTGAAGATTTGGCTGCACTATTTATACCAGATGAAGTGCACCATCTTCACAGACCACAAAAGCTTGAAGTATTTCTTCGAGCGGAAAGATCTGAACATGAGACAGAGGTGATGGTTGGAGCTCATAAAGGATTACGATTGTGAGATCCATTACCATCCTGGCAAAGCTAACGTGGTGGTAGACGCCCTTAGCCGAAAGGAGAGGCCCGAGCCGATCCGGGCGAAGGCTTATCAGTTAATTATGACCTCCGACGTGATGACAGAGGTTAAGGAGTCTCAAGATGAGGCTTTGAAAGAAGATCGTCTTAACTCCGAAAGGATGAGAGGTCTAGTTACGGAATTGGGTGAGAACACTCTTGGTGTTAAGACCCGATTTGGACGGATATGGATTCCCCGTTACGGAGGGTTGCGGGAAACGGTTCTGGATGAAGCTCACCAAATCCGGTACTCCATTCATCCCGGTGCCACTAAAATGTATCAAGACTTAAAGAAGAACTTTTGGTGGCCGGGCATGAAACGCGATGTGGTGGCGTACGTGAGTAAGTGTCTTACTTGTTTACAAGTGAAGGCGGAACACCGGAAACCGTACGGGAAAATCCAACCGTTGGATATACCTGAATGGAAGTGGAAGCATATCACCATGGACTTCATTACTAAACTACCTCGCACGTCGAAGGGATGCGATACTGTTTGGGTGATTGTCAACCGGCTAACAAAGAGTGCCCACTTCCTACCGATCCGAGAGACGTATTCTTCTGAGAGACTCGCAAATCTATTTATCAAGGAGATTATGGCTCGTCATGGTGTGCCGGTGTCTATTGTGTCTGATCGTGACACCCGGTTTACATCGAAATTTTGGAAGAGGTTCCATGATGCAATGGGGACGAGACTACACATTAGTACAGCTTATCATCCCCAAACTGATGGCCAGTCAGAAAGGACCATTCAGACACTGGAAGACATGCTTCGGGCATGCGTGATTGATTTTGGAGGAAGCTGGGACGACCACCTGCCGTTAGCAGAATTCTCGTACAACAACAGTTATCATGTCAGCATTGGCATGCCACCCTACGAGATGCTATACGGTAGGAGATGTAGGACGCCTGTGTGTTGGGGAGACATTGGGCAGAAAGAGCTGGGAGGTGTTGAGGTGATCGAAGCTACGACTGAGAAGTTGGAAAAGATCAAAGCCTTTATAAAGGCGGTGAAAGATAGACAAAAGTCGTATGCTGACAAGAGTCGAAGACCGGTAGAGTTCAAGGTTGGCGACCGAGTCATGTTGAAAGTCTCACCTTGGAAAGAAATTACCCAATTTAGGAAACGAGGTAAGTTAAGCCCGAGATACATAGGACCTTTCTGAATCATCGCACGAGAAGGAGAGGTGGCCTATCGACTCGAATTGCCGGATGAGTTAAGTGAAATTCATCCCATATTCCATGTGTCTCACCAGAGAAAGTGCTTAGCTGATGAAGACATGGTCGTATCACTGGAGGACATTGAAGTTGATGAAAGGCTCAATTATGTGGAGCAACCAGTGGCAATCATCGATCGTAAAGAGAAGAGGCTGAGAAATAAAGTGGTTCCTCTTGTGCGTGTACACTGGAAGCACAGGAAGCGATCCAAATCCACATGGGAAACTGAGGAGGAGATGAGGCAGCATTATCCTCATCTGTTTAAGGAATAAAAGGTTTCGGGGATGAAACCTATGTAAGGGGGGGTGGACTTGTAACACCCGTATTTTTTAAGAAGGAAATAAAAGAATAAAAAAGAAAGAAAAAGGAAGAAATGAAAGTCAACCTAAAGTGGAGGGGTCAAAAGTGTCCAAAAGGACAAAAGTTTTAAAAGTTGGTGAATAAGGGCGGTATGGCCGCCCATGTTGCCTGCACCCTTCACCTCATTCGATATTTTAGAGAGAGAAAGAAGAGAAGCTCGAATTTGAGAAAGAACTTCAAGCAGGAATTCGAATCCAAGGTAAGGATTAGTGTTTTTAAGTTGTTCTTTGCTAGACTTAGCCTCGGTTATATGTTCTTATGTGCATATGTGCTCGGGTGTGTGTGTTTGGTGTTACTTTTAGGCGTGTGAACTCATTACAAGCGGGTTAGAGAAGAAGAAACACCCAAGTTGCAACTAAGGCGAGTTCTAGACCCCGGTTTTATATGTTTTAAACTTGTTTGGGGCTGAAAATGCATGTACAATGTTTTAAAAGAATTCATGTATGTTTACCCGTATGTATTATGCATGTTGTATGTTGATTTTGAAGTGCTTATAGGTTATTCATGTTTAATATAGCCATGCTAAGCATAGAACAGATAGATTTGATGATTGGGTTGAAAACATACTGAAAATATGTTGAACAGAAGGTCCATGCACCTAGATAGGGCTCATGCGCCTGAAAATGACTTAGAAAGAATTAAGTGTAATCGATGCGCCTAAACAGTAACCCCATGCGCCTAGAAATGCCTTAGAAATGTCTAAGTATAGCCTATGTGCCCAAACAGTACCTAATGCGCCTAAGTCTCATGCGCCTGAAACTCATGCACCCAAATAGTAGCCATGCTCCTAGAATTAGGCTGAATGATTAAGTGTTTCCATACGCCTAAAACCTCATGCGCCCCAATAGTTTTCATGTGCCCAGATAGTTCTAAAGCGCCCAACACTTAGAAATTTCTACAGAAATTATCTGGGAGTCTGTGCCTTAGGGTTTTGACCGAGGTTGACTAAGGGCTTATTAATGATGATGTCCCATGCATGATATGATTATTTATGATTGTTCCTTGTTATAGTTATTGCTACTATTATTATTATTACTACTTATAGTATGCGACTTTACATGGTATGTTATTGTCGTAACGTAAAGTATATCGTAATAATAAAGTGAAAGAGCAATAAAGAAAAGAAGAGGAACATTAATAAAATGTTAACAAGTCTTGCAAGCATATAGGAGGTACACGACCGTGTTGTCGTTAGCTCAACTGTGCTGCGGGTTATCTACCCTTTTATGCGCACAGGGTCAATCAATTAAGATTGGCAGGATCTTTGTAGCGTGTCCTGGGTGATTGGGCCGGCCTTGTACACAGTACACGTAGCCACTTTCGAGGGATACAGTTGACCCTTTCGGGGGATATAGTTGACCCTTTCGAGGAATACAGTTGACCCCTTTCGAGGGATATAGATGGCCCATCCCCCGTTTTTCCATCTCGCATATAGTTGGGGTATTGCTCACTGGTCCATACAGAAAGTTGAACATAAAGTTAAAAGTTTACAGACAAGGCATACAATAGAGAAAACGGACAATATTCGTCCATACAGTTAATGCGTGCTCGCATATACAGTACAGAGTTGTATTTTACAGAAAAGAGTATTTTCATATACAACATATAGAAAGTATTTTATTACTTATAAAACTAGAGCTCACTCAACAACGCTGACTTTTATGCATTTTCAGTTGGCAGGTAAATAATACTGAGGATGGCACGAGGGGGAGGCTACTCGGCAAGACAAGGCTGACATCCATCCGTATTTTGATTCTATTATTGTTTTGTAATGCAATTAAACAACCTTTTTGTAACTCATGAACAACATTGTATTGCTTAACAATAGTAGTTAAAAGTAAATGAATGGTTTTATTATATGAAATTCCGCTGTGTATATTATGAAATGAATGTTAATAGGTAACTATGATGCAATGAATGATCAACTATGAGGTGCCTGGGATCGGGGCCTTACAAAATGGGAACATATATCCATGGATTTCGTAACCAAGTTACCTCATATTCCTCGTGGCCATGATAGTATATGGGTGATTGTTGACCGTTTGACCAAAACGGCACAATTCATACCAATACGAGACACTTACAAAGTTTCAAGACTGGCCCGCATCTACATTGATGAAATTGCGAGTCGTCATGGCATACCGTTGCACATCATATCCGACCGAGACGCTCGTTCCACTTCGCACTTTTGGTCGTCTATGCAAGAACTCTTGGGCACCCAATTGGATTTAAGCACGGCTTACCATCCTCAAACCAATGGTCAAACCGAACGAACAATCCAAACCCTCGAGGATTTGCTACGACTATGTGTCCTTGACTTTGGTGGTGATTGGGATACGCATTTACCGCTCGTGGAATTTTCGTATAACAATAGTTATCACTCGAGTATCAAGATGGCACCGTTCGAAGCACTTTATGGTCGTAAATGTCGATCACCGATCTGTTGGACCGACATTGGTGAAAACGTCCTCACTGGTCCTGAACTTATTCAAGAAACGACCGACAAAGTTTTTAAAATTCGAAATAACCTTGAGGTGGCTAGGAGTCGCCAAAAGAGTTATGCTGATAAAAGATGCAAACCGTTGGAGTTTCAAGTCGACGACATGGTTCTTCTTAAAGTCTCTCCATGGAAGGGTGTTGTGCGTTTTGGGAAAAAGGGTAAGTTAGCCCCACGCTTTGTAGGACCTTTCAAGATTCTGAAAAGAATTGGGAAAGTGGCTTACAAACTGGAACTACCTTCTGAACTTAGCGAGGTTCATCCTGTCTTTCATGTCTCAAACCTGAGGAAATGTTTGGCTGATAAAAATTTGCATGTTCCTCTCGAGGAAATCCAAATAGATGAGTCATTGCATTTCGTTGAGAAGCCTGTTGAGATTATGGACCGAACCCTGAAGAAGACCCGAACAACTACCACACCAATCGTCAAAGTCCGTTGGGAAAACAAACGTGGAGCTGAGTTCACTTGGGAACGTGATGAGCTTATGAAAAAGAAATTCCCGCATTTATTCACTTAGTTTATTCTTGATTTCGGGACGAAATTCTTTTAAGTTGGGGAGACTGCAACATCTTGTATTTTTAGTGTTAATTGAAAGTTAGTTTTGTTAATTCTTGTAAGGGCCTTTATTGCCATATATGAAACTTATGGATTACTTATGCTCATTGGCTAGCTTATCTTTAATTCTTTAAACTTAAGAGTTGATAATGTAAATTATTATATGATAATAAATAACAATCTTATTAATGATGTAAATAATAATAACAACAAGAAAATATAGGTAAGTTATAATAATAATAATAATAATAATAATAATAATAATAATAATAATAATAATAATAATAATAATAATAATAATAATAATAATAATAATAATAATAATAATAATAATAATAATAATGTTGTTACAAATAACAATAATTTGGAAATTTAATAAACTTAAAGTCTATTGAAGTCCAGGGGGTTAGTATGGAAATTTTGAAACTTTAAATATTAAAGTTGTGCATGAAATAATAAGAAATAAACCGCAGGGACCAAAGTGTAATTTATCAAAACCCAACCTCCACCCACTTCTCTCTCCCCGTAATTCCGGCCGCCGGCCGGCCAAGGCCGGCGCGGCGCCGGCGAGTACTAAAACACCTAAATCTCCGGATTTCGAAGCTAAAAACCGTTCCCAACCGTTTCAAATTCATGAATCAAACCTATCAACACACTTAAATTCGATTAAAGTGTTGTAATGAGTATTCACGCCATGAAACCGAAACATCCTTAAATCATAGAACCGTTCGACCCTTAAATCTTAATAATAATCTAATTAAACTAACCTAAACAACCATCTAAGTGTTCCTAAACGTTTACAACTCATAATTCCACCTGAAACAAACATCAACACCGAAATCCAACCACCCACTTTCATCGAGACCTGCCACTAATCAAACACCAACATAAGGGCTTCAAAACTTGAAATTAATTGAGGGCTTTGATTCGGAATTACTCCTTGAAGCTTCCCACAAAGTTAATTCGATTATCATCAACGTTTCCCCATCAATCAAACGAACATTGGTCGCGGCTTGTTCTCGTCTGTTCTTAATCTTACTACAAGTCAAGTCGGGTAAGATTAATGTATCTACACACTCGGTTTGACATGGGGAACAAAAGCCCCATGTCTATTGTAGTGATTATCCGAGTTGTATGTTTCAATTTGGGATTGGATTGAGTCTAGGGTTCTTCAATTTGGGGGAAACTCCTTACTGGAGGTTATAAGGTTTGGAAACCAAAGTAAACCAAGGCCGCGGCCCTAGTTCACTGGTTCAGACACTATCTCCCAAACATGAGATCCCGGGTTCGAACCCGGGCACCCTCATGTTTTATTTTTAAAAGGTTTTTAGCCCAAAACAAATTTTATAAAAATTTTAATATATATAAAAATTATTTTTATAAACTCCAAATATTTTCGAAAGCTTCCAAATATTTTCTGTAATTTTTCTAAGTTTAAATAAAAAAATGCTTTTATTAATAAAACATTTTAACAAAGCTTGTTTTAATAATTTTTTTTGTATGAATTGAAAATAAAAATTGGTAAATTATTATTGGACCAAATATTCTTTTTCAATTAATTTTATTTACATTGTAATAAACTTTAGTTATAGAATTTGATTTAAACTTTATATATCACCTTTTAAATAATTATAATTGTTTCTTTTTACATCTTTGAGTAAAATATAAATACATAAATTTTCCAAGAAAATAAGAATTCATTCCATTTGTTAAATATAATTAATTGACAAATACCAAATTGAAACCGTAGTCCTCGTTGATTCGTTAAACTCATTACAATAAACTTAAACCTTGTAAATATATATATATATATATATATATATATATATATATATATATATATATATTAGGTGCATTGTGAAGGACTACGTTGAAACGACACCTGTTATTATTTATTATTAAACATCCAATATATACTTATTTGATCACGTGAGTATTTCTATACCCTTTTTCCATATTTTCACACTTTGGGGTGAAACATGTTACGTTATAATCATTGCACTTGTAAACGTTTGATTCTTGAAAACTTATGGCAATTTACTTGTGTGTTGTGGTTAGTTGAACCTTGTAGTAACCATGTAATGTTGAATATATGTACAATTATTAACTATTGCTATCCTGGCGACGTCATAGATCTATGGGCCTGACAAGCCTGCTTGGTTGATCCAAGTATACTTAGCTAATCGTATATACTTGTAAACGTTTGAGACTTGTAAAACTTTGTCAATGTTTGATTGTGCATTCTGTCTTACATCACTAGTTACTTTGCTCTCTAATTTACAACATGAATTGCCATCTTTTATATATACTTATGTATTGAAACTATGGAAATCTCACCAATATTATTGTTGACCTTTTATCTTTAACATGTTTTAGGAAATGCTCAAGTTTGATTGACTTCTTGAAGTGCTTTCACATCTAGGAATGGACCTAGTTAAATAAACGAAATAAATAGGATTGTTACATCTTATGTTATGCTATTTACTTTCTTTGAGACTTATGTTTGTAGTGGTACAATTGGCACTTTTGATTAATATATCTTTGGATTATTAATAGCGTTATGTGGCTGTGAACGATCTTAACCCTCACACCTCGACGTTTTCGCCGTCAAGGTTGGGGTGTGACACCTATAAAAGTCATTTTGATTTGTGTACACTTTAGGTGTATTGTGAGAAAATGTGATTATATGCATGGGCAAAATATAAAGGCCTATTAGGCTCGGTTAGTTGAATTTAGAGTTAAATTAGTGACATGATTTTGTTTGAAATAACAAAATTGAGAAATATGCAAAAAAAATATGTGAATTTAGGTATGACCTTGAACCTAAACTGAGAATTAGTAAGGGATTGGAGAATGTACTTGATAACAAAAGTTTAAAAGTAACTTAAAAGCTTTGCTTAGAGACAAGCAGAGAATTAAGTGTCAGGATGTGGAGCACGAGTCAATATTTTAGTGTTTAATTGATTTAAATGCTTGATTTTATATCATGATTATTGTGAAACAAGTTCAAGTTGTTTGTGTTTGATTTATAGGTGCTCGGAGCTAAGGAGGCTTATTTTGGAGGAAAGAAGCAAAATACGGAAATACAAGGATTGAAGTGGTAAATAGCAAAAGTTACAAAAGAGGCACAATGGAAGAACATACCAGCGTATAATACGCCGGGTATGGGCGTATAATACGTCGAGTGGTGTATTGGCGTAGTATTTGTGGGCGTATTTGACAAAAGGAACAGAAATTTGGGCGTATAAGGCGGCATATCATATGTCAGTAGGCGTATGATATGCCAGTAGCCTAACAGCACCCGGATTTTTTGTATTTTCAAGTTTATTTAAACCAAATCAACCCGAATTCGATCTAAAAACCCTAGGTTAAACACACCAGTTGTTGATCTTGCGGAATTGAAAACCGAAAGTGATTGTTTTCTCATTATTTGTTAAATTTATTCCAAAGTTTATTGCTTTTTACACTTGTGTTATTCAATTGATTCAAAGTTTCAATTTTTAATTCTAAAGTTTGTGTCTTTTAGTTAATCAAGTCACGTTAATTAAACATTTTCCACATATTCTATGTGGAGACGACTTGACTTACCCTTATAAAATAAACGTAGCTAAGACCGATATAATAACTTGTTTTTGATCGAGTCTCGACAATCAGATCATGTTACAATGTATATTTACATATATATACGTACATGTGCATGCATATATGCATAGGTGTGTGTATTGTTTATGCATATACATGTATATATGTGTATGTGTGTATGTCGTGTGTATGTATATATATTATGTGGGTGTGTTATATTCATCATTTATATATATATAAGGTTGTGATTAGTTATTTATAAATGCATGATGAGTTTTTTACATATTTATGTATTTGCAAGCGTGCGAATATATATATATATATATATATATATATATATATATATATATATAAGTTTATTTAAATATTTATGAATACTGTTATATATTTATGTGCTTTTGAACTTATGGATTTACTATTTTTTTATTTTATTTAGATGACTTATATTTCATAGTTACGTTTGTTAAATTTTGTTTATAATCTAATGTTATATAAAACATTATGGGTTCATTTAGTTATTTCACCATCTAAGGTATCAGACCTGAGGCCCATTATGATCGGTTCATCATATTACATAACCATATGATGACCCATTGGCCCATAAATGTACTGTGGGTTGAAGCCCATTAAGCTTTATGGCCCAGTGGTCCAGTTAGGTTTTGATGGGCCAAAGCCCATTTGGGCGTGTGTATATATGGGCCTAAGCCCAATGTTGTCGGGCCCATTTCATGGGCTTCTCCAAACAAGACCTGGTGTCGTTATGTGGCTGATTTGAGTATTTAAAATAATTTTCTAGGCCCAAAAGTTAAGGTTGTCACAACCACCATCACACACCCATCTCCACCACCACCACTAAACCACCACTTGTCGCTACCACCACCGCACACATCCATCTCCACCACCACCAACAATCCACCAATCTATCACCACTCCTCGCCACCACCAACACACACCCCCATCTCCACCACCACACCATCTTTACCATCGCTCCACCACACCACCACCTATGCGTCTGCTCACTTTTCCCTTCGACATTAATGATAATATTTTTTCGATGACAAGAGAAAGAAGGTGGGATGGGTTTTGAGGCATTTTGGTAACGCGAAGGTGCGGTATTTTGTTTCTATAGGGTCGTTTTGTTGAAATTTCTAAGGGAAATAGCAAGGTGGAACTGTGGTGGGGGCAAGGGGTAAAATCATTATTTTTAAATTTTAATGTAAAAAACTAAAGGTCGTTTACCAGGGACGAAACATGTTACAGTTTTTCTATCATTAGGTCTAAAACTATAATTTTTCAATTCAAGAGACGAAAGGTAAAATTTTAGCAAACCTCAAATACTATCCGTGTAGTTTATTTTTATTTATAATATACTAAAGGTTCATGTTATTTGGACAACCACGCCAGTTATAGAAAGTCCTTTGGCACATGTTGACTGTTATAGCTCCGACAAATTAACACTATGTTATACATATATCGAGGAATCTTAGGTCATCTTCTTCTACTATATTTCCCATAATAAAATTTAATAAGTAAGAAAACACATTAAAAATAACTCCAATTCCATTAATCACTGCATAGCTAAACTAAGGTTCTAGTGTGGCCAAGTGTTTTTTCATGGTGATGTTTTTCATCTACCACCAACAACCTATAGCCACCGCACTTTTTATAATATTTCCTTATCAACTTAAAGTGATAGTTTGTGTGTGTGTGTCAGATTGTTTAACTTTAGGTGCTCCCTTGTATCTGTCACCACTATCTCCTTTGAGTAATATCTTGATGACCTGATCGATTATGTTTTTCTTTTATCGTTGGGTGACTATAACTAGTCATACTCACCTCCTTCGTTAATTGCTCAATCCACCAACTTATCACTTGGTAAGGAACCTGAAGTGACGGTATAGTTAGACTTGTGTAAAGCTAATGAAAAGTAGTGAATATATCTATACTATATATAAAGTATTTAGAAAGGGTATTTTAAGATATACTAAAATTAAGAACACATACTTTACTTAATGAATAAGGTACAACTATTTTTAAGGGTAAACTAGTAATTATACCATTATGTACGGATTACCCCTTTACATTAGTTACATAATAACCCTACACTTACTAACAATTACATAAAAGTTTATGAAATTTGGACATATTTTAAATTTGCATTAGTTTAGGAATTTAAGAACCAATTATTTAACCATATCCATTATTTTCGGGATTTAGTAACAAATTATTAAATAAA
Source organism: Flaveria linearis (assembly GCA_024085815.1). NCBI lineage: Eukaryota > Viridiplantae > Streptophyta > Magnoliopsida > Asterales > Asteraceae > Flaveria > Flaveria linearis. Next base: position 43,781,265 of record CM044006.1, read on the forward strand.
ATTTAAATTATGAGGTAATATTGAATAAAACAACAACTTTAAACCTTAATATTAACACTTACGTAAAATTTTAACAAATTTGAATTAGTAATATGCGAAGTTATTTTCTTTTTGTTAAATGAAGTTTAAATCATGAGGTAACAGTATATAAAAAATATTTTTAAACCTTTATACTAATCTATACTATATATAAAGTATTTATAAGGGTATTTTAACATACTCTAAAATTAAGAACACATACTTTACGTAATGCATAAGGTACAACCATTTTTAAGGGTAACATAGTAATTATACCATTATTTACGGATTACCCTCTTACATTAGTTATATAATAACCCTACACTTACTAAGAATTACATAAAAGTTTAACAAATTCGAACATATTTTAAATTTGCATTAGTTTTAGAATTTAAGAACCAATTATTTAACCATATCCATTATTTTAGGGATTTGAAACAAATTATTAAATGAAATTTAAATTATAAGGTAATAGTAAATATAAAAAACTTTAAACCTTCATATTAACACTTACGTAAATTTTAACAAATTTGAATTAATAATAAGTGAAGCAATTTTTTTTATTAAATAAAGTTTAAATTATGAGATAATAGTGAACAAGAAAACATTTTTAAACCTTTATACTAACCGTTGCCTTAAAATTTTAGCAAATTTGAATTATTAATAAATAAAATTATTTTTTCTACTAAATAAAGTTTAAATTATGAGGTAATATTAAATAAAAAACAACTTTAAATATATATATACTAACTGTGCACATATATAGCATTGAGTAATAAATAACCTTAAATATTTATACTAACTGTATACATATACTAACTTTAAAGGTGAAAGGTACAATCACTGAATAATCTATTATATATAAAGCATATGAGAGTGATATTTTAAAATACCATAAAACTAAAAAGAATATTTTTATTCAATGCATGATACACAATCATTCTTGAGGATAAAATAATATTTATAATATTATTTATATATTACCTCTTACAATTATTTACATAATAACCTTAGACTTACTAACAATTACATAAAATTTTATATTATTTACCCATAAAAAAGTCAAGTTGTTTAAGATTTTAGCTATATCTTTTAATATATCACGTTTAAAAACATTTTAAAACTACAATGGTAATTTGTGTTTTTTTAAACGTTTTAGTGTAAAATTTGCTAAACTGATCTGTATTTTGTAAGTTATAATAAGTTAATGCATAAATGTACAAGTAGTTATGCAAAGTGTTTTAAATTTTATCTTAAAAAACAAAATAGACTTTGTAAAAATACTTCAAGAATAAATAAATATTAAAAACACGTTACGGATATAAAATGTTGTCCCGCCGCATTGCGTGGGCACCCTTCTAGTGTATATATATATGTGTGTGTGTGTGTGTATGTGTGTGTGTGTATGTATATGTGTGTATATATATGTATATATATGTATATATATGTGTATATATATATATAAATATATATATATATATATATATATATATAAAAGTTTATTTAAATATTTATGAAAACTGTTATATATTTATGTGCTTTTGAACTTATGGATTTACTATTTTTTTATTTTATTTAGATGACTTATATTTCATAGTTATGTTTGTTAAATTTTGTTTATAATCTAATGTTATATAAAACATTATAGGTTCATTTAGTTATTTCACCATCTAAGGTATCAGACCCGAGGCCCATTATGATCGGTTCATCATATTACATAACCATATGATGACCCATTGGCCCATAAATGTACTGTGGGTTGAAGCCCATTAAGCTTTATGGCCCAGTGGCCCAGTTAGGTTTTGATGGGCCAAAGCCCATTTGGGCGTGTGTATATATGGGCCTAAGCCCAATGTTGTCGGGCCCATTTCATGGGCTTCTCCAAACAAGACCTGGTGTCGTTATGTGGCTGATTTGAGTATTTAAAATAATTCTCTAGGTCCAAAAGTTAAGGTTGTCACAACCACCATCACACACCCATCTCCACCACCACCACTAAACCACCACTTGTCGCTACCACCACCGCACACATCCATCTCCACCACCACCAACAATCCACCAATCTATCACCACTCCTCGCCACCACCAACACACACCCCCATCTCCACCACCACACCATCTTTACCATCGCTCCACCACACCACCACCTATGCGTCTGCTCACTTTTCCCTTCGACATTAATGATAATATTTTTTCGATGACAAGAGAAAGAAGGTGGGATGGGTTTTGAGGCATTTTGGTAACGCGAAGGTGCAGTATTTTGTTTCTATAGGGTCGTTTTGTTGAAATTTCACAGGGAAATAGCAAGGTGGAACTGTGGTGGTGGCAAGGGGTAAAATCATTATTTTTAAATTTTAATGTAAAAAACTAAAGCTCGTTTACCAGGGACGAAACATGTTACAGTTTTTCTATCATTAGGTCTAAAACTATAATTTTTCAATTCAAGAGACGAAAGGTAAAATTTTAGCAAACCTCAAATACTATCCGTGTAGTTTATTTTTATTTATAATAAACTAAAGGTTCATGTTATTTGGACAACCACGCCAGTTATAGAAAGTCCTTTGGCACATGTTGACTGTTATAGCTCCGACAAATTAACACTATGTTATACATATATCGAGGAATCTTAGGTCATCTTCTTCTACTATATTTCCCATAATAAAATTTAATAAGTAAGAAAACACATTAAAAATAACTCCAATTCCATTAATCACTGCATAGCTAAACTAAGGTTCTAGTGTGGCCAAGTGTTTTTTCATGGTGATGTTTTTCATCTACCACCAACAACCTATAGCCACCGCACTTTTTATAATATTTCCTTATCAACTTAAAGTGATAGTTTGTGTGTGTGTGTCAGATTGTTTAACTTTAGGTGCTCCCTTGTATCTGTCACCACTATCTCCTTTGAGTAATATCTTGATGACCTGATCGATTATGTTTTTCTTTTATCGTTGGGTGACTATAACTAGTCATACTCACCTCCTTCGTTAATTGCTCAATCCACCAACTTATCACTTGGTATGGAACCTGAAGTGACGGTATAGTTAGACTTGTGTAAAGCTAATGAAAAGTAGTGAATATATCTATACTATATATAAAGTATTTAGAAAGGGTATTTTAAGATATACTAAAATTAAGAACACATACTTTACTTAATGAATAAGGTACAACTATTTTTAAGGGTAAACTAGTAATTATACCATTATGTACGGATTACCCCTTTACATTAGTTACATAATAACCCTACACTTACTAACAATTACATAAAAGTTTAAGAAATTTGGACATATTTTAAATTTGCATTAGTTTAGGAATTTAAGAACCAATTATTTAACCATATCCATTATTTTCGGGATTTAATAACAAATTATTAAATAAAATTTAAATTATGAGGTAATATTGAATAAAACAACAACTTTAAACCTTAATATTAACACTTACGTAAAATTTTAACAAATTTGAATTAGTAATATGCGAAGTTATTTTCTTTTTGTTAAATGAAGTTTAAATCATGAGGTAACAGTATATAAAAAATATTTTTAAACCTTTATACTAATCTATACTATATATAAAGTATTTATAAGGGTATTTTAACATACTCTAAAATTAAGAACACATACTTTACGTAATGCATAAGGTACAACCATTTTTAAGGGTAACATAGTAATTATACCATTATTTACGGATTACCCTCTTACATTAGTTATATAATAACCCTACACTTACTAAGAATTACATAAAAGTTTAACAAATTCGAACATATTTTAAATTTGCATTAGTTTTAGAATTTAAGAACCAATTATTTAACCATATCCATTATTTTAGGGATTTGAAACAAATTATTAAATGAAATTTAAATTATAAGGTAATAGTAAATATAAAAAACTTTAAACCTTCATATTAACACTTACGTAAATTTTAACAAATTTGAATTAATAATAAGTGAAGCAATTTTTTTTATTAAATAAAGTTTAAATTATGAGATAATAGTGAACAAGAAAACATTTTTAAACCTTTATACTAACCGTTGCCTTAAAATTTTAGCAAATTTGAATTATTAATAAATAAAATTATTTTTTCTACTAAATAAAGTTTAAATTATGAGGTAATATTAAATAAAAAACAACTTTAAATATATATATACTAACTGTGCACATATATAGCATTGAGTAATAAATAACCTTAAATATTTATACTAACTGTATACATATACTAACTTTAAAGGTGAAAGGTACAATCACTGAATAATCTATTATATATAAAGCATATGAGAGTGATATTTTAAAATACCATAAAACTAAAAAGAATATTTTTATTCAATGCATGATACACAATTATTCTTGAGGATAAAATAATATTTATAACATTATTTATATATTACCTCTTACAATTATTTACATAATAACCTTAGACTTACTAACAATTACATAAAATTTTATATTATCTACCCATAAAAAAGTCAAGTTGTTTAAGATTTTAGCTATATCTTTTAATATATCACGTTTAAAAACATTTTAAAACTACAATGGTAATTTGTGTTTTTTTAAACGTTTTAGTGTAAAATTTGCTAAACTAATCTGTATTTTGTGAGTTACAATAAGTTAATGCATAAATGTACAAGTAGTTATGCAAAGTGTTTTAAATTTTATCTTAAAAAACAAAATAGACTTTGTAAAAATACTTCAAGAATAAATAAATATTAAAAACACGTTACGGATATAAAATGTCGTCCCGCCGCATTGCGTGGGCACCCTTCTAGTGTATATATATGTGTGTGTGTGTGTGTGTATGTGTGTGTGTGTATGTATATGTGTGTATATATATGTATATATATGTATATATATGTGTGTGTATATATATATAAATATATATATATATATATATATAAAAGTTTATTTAAATATTTATGAAAACTGTTATATATTTATGTGCTTTTGAACTTATGGATTTACTATTTTTTTATTTTATTTAGATGACTTATATTTCATAGTTATGTTTGTTAAATTTTGTTTATAATCTAATGTTATATAAAACATTATAGGTTCATTTAGTTATTTCACCATCTAAGGTATCAGACCCGAGGCCCATTATGATCGGTTCATCATATTACATAACCATATGATGACCCATTGGCCCATAAATGTACTGTGGGTTGAAGCCCATTAAGCTTTATGGCCCAGTGGCCCAGTTAGGTTTTGATGGGCCAAAGCCCATTTGGGCGTGTGTATATATGGGCCTAAGCCCAATGTTGTCGGGCCCATTTCATGGGCTTCTCCAAACAAGACCTGGTGTCGTTATGTGGCTGATTTGAGTATTTAAAATAATTCTCTAGGTCCAAAAGTTAAGGTTGTCACAACCACCATCACACACCCATCTCCACCACCACCACTAAACCACCACTTGTCGCTACCACCACCGCACACATCCATCTCCACCACCACCAACAATCCACCAATCTATCACCACTCCTCGCCACCACCAACACACACCCCCATCTCCACCACCACACCATCTTTACCATCGCTCCACCACACCACCACCTATGCGTCTGCTCACTTTTCCCTTCGACATTAATGATAATATTTTTTCGATGACAAGAGAAAGAAGGTGGGATGGGTTTTGAGGCATTTTGGTAACGCGAAGGTGCAGTATTTTGTTTCTATAGGGTCGTTTTGTTGAAATTTCACAGGGAAATAGCAAGGTGGAACTGTGGTGGTGGCAAGGGGTAAAATCATTATTTTTAAATTTTAATGTAAAAAACTAAAGCTCGTTTACCAGGGACGAAACATGTTACAGTTTTTCTATCATTAGGTCTAAAACTATAATTTTTCAATTCAAGAGACGAAAGGTAAAATTTTAGCAAACCTCAAATACTATCCGTGTAGTTTATTTTTATTTATAATAAACTAAAGGTTCATGTTATTTGGACAACCACGCCAGTTATAGAAAGTCCTTTGGCACATGTTGACTGTTATAGCTCCGACAAATTAACACTATGTTATACATATATCGAGGAATCTTAGGTCATCTTCTTCTACTATATTTCCCATAATAAAATTTAATAAGTAAGAAAACACATTAAAAATAACTCCAATTCCATTAATCACTGCATAGCTAAACTAAGGTTCTAGTGTGGCCAAGTGTTTTTTCATGGTGATGTTTTTCATCTACCACCAACAACCTATAGCCACCGCACTTTTTATAATATTTCCTTATCAACTTAAAGTGATAGTTTGTGTGTGTGTGTCAGATTGTTTAACTTTAGGTGCTCCCTTGTATCTGTCACCACTATCTCCTTTGAGTAATATCTTGATGACCTGATCGATTATGTTTTTCTTTTATCGTTGGGTGACTATAACTAGTCATACTCACCTCCTTCGTTAATTGCTCAATCCACCAACTTATCACTTGGTAAGGAACCTGAAGTGACGGTATAGTTAGACTTGTGTAAAGCTAATGAAAAGTAGTGAATATATCTATACTATATATAAAGTATTTAGAAAGGGTATTTTAAGATATACTAAAATTAAGAACACATACTTTACTTAATGAATAAGGTACAACTATTTTTAAGGGTAAACTAGTAATTATACCATTATGTACGGATTACCCCTTTACATTAGTTACATAATAACCCTACACTTACTAACAATTACATAAAAGTTTAAGAAATTTGGACATATTTTAAATTTGCATTAGTTTAGGAATTTAAGAACCAATTATTTAACCATATCCATTATTTTCGGGATTTAGTAACAAATTATTAAATAAAATTTAAATTATGAGGTAATATTGAATAAAACAACAACTTTAAACCTTAATATTAACACTTACGTAAAATTTTAACAAATTTGAATTAGTATTATGCGAAGTTATTTTCTTTCTTTTAAATGAAGTTTAAATCATGAGGTAACAGTATATAAAAAATATTTTTAAACCTTTATACTAATCTATACTATATATAAAGTATTTATAAGGGTATTTTAACATACTCTAAAATTAAGAACACATACTTTACGTAATGCATAAGGTACAACCATTTTTAAGGGTAACATAGTAATTATACCATTATTTACGGATTACCCTCTTACATTAGTTATATAATAACCCTACACTTACTAAGACTCACATAAAAGTTTAACAAATTTGAACATATTTTAAATTTGCATTAGTTTTAGAATTTAAGAACCAATTATTTAACCATATCCATTATTTTAGGGATTTGAAACAAATTATTAAATGAAATTTAAATTGTAAGGTAATAGTAAATATAAAAAACTTTAAACCTTCATATTAACACTTACGTAAATTTTAACAAATTTGAATTAATAATAAGTGAAGCAATTTTTTTATTAAATAAAGTTTAAATTATGAGATAATAGTAAACAAGAAAACATTTTTAAACCTTTATACTAACCGTTGCCTTAAAATTTTAACAAATTTGAATTATTAATAAATAAAATTATTTTTTTCTACTAAATGAAGTTTAAATTATGAGGTAATATTAAATAAAAAACAACTTTAAATATATATATACTAACTGTGCACATATATAGCATTGAGTAATAAATAACTTTAAATATTTATACTAACTGTATACATATACTAACTTTAAAGGTGAAAGGTACAATCACTGAATAATCTATTATATATAAAGCATATGAGAGTGATATTTTAAAATACTATAAAACTAAAAAAATATTTTTATTCAATGCATGATACATAATCATTCTTGAGGATAAAATAATATTTATAACATTATTTATATATTACCTCTTACAATTATTTACATAATAACCTTAGACTTACTAACAATTACATAAAATTTTATATTATCTACCCATAAAAAAGTCAAGTTGTTTAAGATTTTAGCTATATCTTTTAATATATCACGTTTAAAAACATTTTAAAACTACAATGGTAATTTGTGTTTTTTTAAACGTTTTAGTATAAAATTTGCTAAACTGATCTGTATTTTGTGAGTTACAATAAGTTAATGCATAAATGTACAAGTAGTTGTGCAAAGTGTTTTAAATTTTATCTTAAAAAACAAAATAGACTTTGTAAAAATACTTCAAGAATAAATAAATATTAAAAACACGTTACGGATATAAAATGTCGTCCCGCCGCATTGCGTGGGCACCCTTCTAGTGTATATATATGTGTGTGTGTGTGTGTATGTGTGTGTATGTGTGTGTGTATATATATATGTGTGTATATATATGTATATATATGTATATATATGTGTATATATATATATATATATATATACATACATCTATATATATGTATATATATGTTTGTGTGTGTGTGTGTTATATTGATTGGTTTTATACTACCACATCTTTTTTGTAGATTCACCCCTCATCTAATTATTAGGAGATTCACCACCCATATTGTATAGAAATTTACCATCAAATAGATTTTTTTATCCCTGTAACAACATCACAAGCGACTTTACTGAATAAGTTGAACAAAAAAAAAAATTAAGATTGAAGAAATTAGTAACATATAACGTTTACATAATAAACTTCAGAAATTGTTTTTTATGTTGTGTCAGATAACTATCATGCATAACGAGGAATCTAACGTTGTGTCAATTAATTCACAGACATATTAAGGAATCTGACATCCTACATGTATATCGATGAACTTATTTCTGTCAAATAATTTGCACACCTATTAAGGATTGTTTTGTCATTTTAATCAATCTTCACACATTTAGAGAATTACTATAATCAATTTGATACTTTATGACTCCAAATGCTTCCTTAGTCAAACTACAATGAGTTATAAGGATCATGCGGTTCAAGTATGACCTTGAAACCTGAAAATCTTCCAACGGCGATGCTAATGCTATATTGCTATCAATTGCAACCCTCAAAAAATCCTTGTACCATCATGAATACAATCATGAGGCTTTTGAATGATAGAATTAAAGGGTCCCTTTCGAACACATATTGAGGTTGATAGATAGCACTGCATCTCATTGTTGTCTTTTCATCTCCAATAACTCTTACTCGAGCATGTGATTTATTTTTCTGTGTTATATCATACAAAACGTGATTTTGAGTTAAATATTTATTATTTCAAATGTGTTTTGGTTATTATCTATTCTGCATCAAGGTTAGTGTTTAAAAGTTTTAATTTTCAAACCCATGTAGTACACATAGTTCAAACCTACTATAAAAAACAAAAGAGTAAATTGTCTTTTTGTCCTTGATTTGGTACAAGATTTACCTTTTGAGTCCATGTGTTAATTTTCTTGCTATTTACATAGTTGGTTTGATAAAAAATTGCTCAAGACAATAAATATGTCATAATAGTATAATATATAATATTGAGTGACTGGCTGCGCCAACAACTTTTTTTATCTAGTCTTTCCACAAATGGGGTAATACCGTTACGCGCGTGACATGCAAGGATCTCAGCCGTTAGTTACACCAAACGACACAACATTTATAAAAACATAGTTACTCATTAACAATAAATGTAACACCCGAATATTTTTCTTGAAGCCGACAAAAGAAGAAAAATAAATAAAGTCTAAAGTCGGGGGGACCAAACTTGCCAAAACGGGGGAAAAGTTGTAAATATGGGTGATTAAGAGGGGGAGGGCAGCCATATCCTCCCCACTCTTGAGAAAACCCAGCCAAAAGAGAAGAAGAGAGAAAGAAGAGAGAAAAGAGAGAAAAATGGGTTGTTCGGGTGGATCCGAGCACGAAAATCGTCGAGTAGCGAGTCAACATGAAGCTCTTCTTCTTCTTGTAGCTTGTGTGAGTTCTAGGGCCCCTATTTTACTCGTTTTCAACTGATTTGGGGCTGGAACACATAGTAAACCTATTTTTGTATATGTGTGTGTTTGACCCATTTGGGTGTGATTGCGTGTGGTGCGTTTGGAGTATGTTCTTGGACTTGTGTGTGCTTGAATGGTGTCATAGTTTGCATTCCTAAGGTTTAGGATAGTTTATTTGGGTTTAGAATGAGTTTGGATGAGCTTAGAGGTCGAAAATGGCAGATTGGGTTCGAGAGGATTGCATCCTTCATCAGCTAGGGCTGGGCGACCGACTGGAGGCCATACGGCCGATTGGAGGGCGATTGGGGTTCAGTCGCACGATTGAGGTTTAGTCTCACGACTGGGTGTCTAGTCGCATGGGGAGTCATGCGACTGAGAGCTCAGTCGCATAGGTGTTCATTCGCATGAGGTCCATTCGCATGAGGTCCATTCGCATAGTGTCCATTTGCACGATTAAGAGTCCATTCGCACGATTGGGTCTTCATTCGCATAGGTGTTCATCCGCATAGGTCCATTCACATGATGTTCAGTCGCATGGAGGCCAGGCGACTGAAGGGTGCCCATTCGCCCAAGTTGTACCCGAGGACAAACATAGTTATAGTACTAACTTTCAGGGGAAGCTGCAGACGTAAGTTTTGACGAGAATGTTCCCGTAAGTACATGTAAGATGACAGTTGGGGTCTTAGAGGGCATGTTGGGCGTGATGATGTTGCATGTTTATGCATGATGTATGTTATGTATGTATGATGATGCCCTGTATAGTAATACTATAGTGTATGTTGATGTTCCTTATTATAGTGTATGTTTATCTCTCCTATGACTTTACGTGTTATGGTAATGAATGAAATGAAAGTATTACGTAACGTAAAGTGAAAGATAATGAAAGAGGAACATGATGAATAAATGCACGCATTAATAATGAATGAGAGTAATAAAGGCTTGCAAGCAAATACAGGAGGTGAGTAACCTTGTTGTTGCAACAGACTCGAAATGGAATCCCTGTCTTATGACCTCAGTAATCGTGGCTGTGTGCTACGAAGAGGGTAAAATCCTGCCACTGGGATTAACCATTGTATAGAACCATTGTTGCATATCCTAGGTACTGTGGCCAGGAGGGTGCGGTGCGGCGATATAGAAGGTCTATGATATAGACCTAGGTCCAGTACCACGATACAGAAGGATGTTGCATATGGCAATGGTACACCTAAACTTTACCTTAGGTGTTGTGGCTAGGAGGTGCGATGCACCGTTATAGAAGGCCTATGATAGGCCTAGGTCCAGTACCACGATACAGAAAGGTAAAGTTTATGGGTGAAGTAAAGGAAAGAAGTAAAGATGAAAGAGTAAGAAAGTTAAAGAGGTACAAAGAATGAATGAAAGTTAAATAACGAACGAATAAAAGTAATGAACAGAAGAGTATAATGATAAAGTATGAAATGGGATCCTTGCCACTCGACCTCCGTAATCATGGTTGCATGCCGTGAAGAGGGTAAAGTGTGACAGGATCTATATAGAAACAAAGATAACGAATGATGAAGATAATAATGATATTATCTATGAGTACGTATCATGTGTGATAGCATAAAAGTAAAGAAATGGTTTTAATGAAAAGTAAAGTATGTTTTATTATAATACTAGAACTCACTCAGCAACGCTGACTTTTTATGTGTTTCCAGTTGGCAGGTAAGGTTGCTGAGGATGGCACGAGGCGGCTACTCAGCTCTTTTGGGATGGCATTCTTTTGTATAATGCTTTTGTGATGTAATACAACAATATATATTTTGTAATTGATTAACGTTGCATTAACTGGCAAAAGCATTTATAGTAAAATGAAAAGTTATTTCACAGTTTCCGCTGCATGATTTTTGTAAAGATAACATAACGATGTGTTTTAGGTACGATAATGACCAACTGTGAGCTGCCCGAGAACGGGGCCTTACAAGTTGGTATCAGAGCCAAAGTTTAAGTGAAGCGGGTAAATTTTGAAAATAAACCTTAACTTAAACTGAGAATGGGATGGAAAGGGAATGGATGCCAATCTGAGTAGCTGCGTGTCATCAGGTATTTTCTTAATGTTAACCGATATTATGTGCGCATGTTATGTGGTTTATGTGTTGCTGGTAGATTTAGATACTGATGTAGTCGGACAGGTAATGGTCGGGGTACGGAGAGTAAAGTAAGTGGCTAATCACAACTGGCCACTGTAATTAGGGACTTACTATACTTGACATAAACTGAGTTATTCCCTTGAATGACCGTGTTGGTGTTTGAATCTTTCAGTGTGTGATAGAGGATGGCCGGTGGTATATCATCCAAAGCCTCACGTGGTGGACTTGGTGCTGCATCGCGGCCCAAAAGAGGTAGGCCTAGACCCCCCATCCGGAGGGTGGTGATGAGAGTGCAAATTTGAGAGCCTCAGTGAAAGAAGCGGTGATTGAAGAAGTGCATCAGGTCATGCAGACAATCCTACCGTCTGTGGTAACCGAAGTGATTAAGGCTGTGAGAGATGGAGAAAGGCAAGACATGAACCGGTCCTCGAGAGGACGGGAACAACCAGAGACTGGGACGACTCCCTCCGATAATGAGGAGGAGGAGGAGCCTATGCAGGAGTCAGCACGAGGCTGTAACTACGGGGCTTTTCAACAATGAAAGCCCCCTACTTTTGATGGTAACGGCACGGCTGCAGCTGTTCACCGATGGGTGAGAGAAATGGAGGCTGTTTTGAACATTAGCGAGTGCCGGAAGGATCAGAAAGTAAAGTTTGCTGCCCATTCTTTTGTGGACTCAGCTTTATGCTGGTGGGACAATATAGTCCAAGCTGAGGGTAGCAGGGCTATTGGTAGGATGAGATGGTTAGAGCTGAAGAAGTTAGTCATTGGGGAGTTTTGTCCTTACCGAGAGATGGATAAAGTTGAGAGGGAATTCCTGCAGCTGGAGGCGGGAACGATAACACACCAGCAGTACACCACAAAGTTTAACGAGATGTCACGTCTGGTGCCGGATCAGGTGACGCCCCTATCACAGAAGATTAAGAGGTACATTCAGGGTTTGCCAGCAGATATTCGCAGGCACATGATCGTTGCCCGACCGAGCACGTTTAGGTCGGTGGTGGATTTGGCGGGGAGACTATATGATGAGAGGGCTGTAGTGGTGGTGACTGAAGGTAGTAGGAAGGGTGGTGGTGATCGAAGTTGGAGTGGGAAGAGATTTGGTCGGGGTGATGCCTCGACGGGTAACAAGAAGGCACGGGTTGATGACCGCCGTGTGGTCACATCGGGTGCGGGTATGAAGAAGTGCGGTAAGTGCGGGAGAGAGCATAGTGGGGAATGTAGACTAGGGTTAAAAGTGTGCTTCAGATGCGGGAAACCGGGGCATATAGCCAAGGACTGTCGTGCGATCCGATGCTATAACTGTGGCGTGGAGGGCCACGTAACTAAGGATTGTAAGAAGCCTAGGGCTGAGGGTTCCGGAGTAAAGAAGACGAGAGGTGAAGGACCGAGGGCGAGCGCTAGGGCATTCACTATGACATAGGAGGAGGCTAGGACGGACCCTGATGTTGTGTCCAGTACGTTTCTAGTGAACCAAACTCTAGCCTCTGTGTTGTTTGATTCGGGTGCCAGTAGAAGTTTTATTTCTGCTGCTTTCTGTGCTAAACTGCCTGTTAGTGGTAAATGTGTTGATGCGCCATTCGATGTAGAAACTGCCATAGGTAAGTCTACCAGGATTTTAGAGATGATAGAGGGTTGTGATATGGAATTAGAGGGTTATAAATTTCCGGTTAGACCATTTGTGATGACCTTAGGTGGTTTCGACTTGGTACTTGGGATGGATTGGCTGGCGGACTTCGAGGCGAATATAGTGTGCCGAAAGAAGATGATTCGTTTGTAGCACCTGACGGGAGTTCGGTAACTGTTTATAGGGATCGGGTCATGATGATCCCGAAAGTGATCTCAATGGTGGTGGCGGGAAAGTGTATGAGGAATGGATGTAGCGCCTACTTGTGTTATGTAAAAGATGTGGAAACGCCAACACCACAACTATCCGATGTTCACGTTGTGTGTGACTTTCCAGATGTGTTTCCTAAAGACTTATCAGGAGTACCACCTGACCGAGAGATCGAGTTTCAGATTGATCTGATACCGGGTGCCCAACCCGTTGCCAAAGCACCGTATCGGTTGGCTCCGACAGAGATGAAAGAGTTGATGGAGCAGTTGCAAGAGCTGCTTGACAAGGGGTACATTAGACCGAGTATCTCTCCTTGGGGTGCTCTGGTCTTATTTGTAAAGAAGAAAGACGGTAGCATGAGGATGTGTATATACTACCGTGAGCTGAACAAGTTGATAGTGAAGAATCGGTACCCGTTACCGAGGATTGATGATTTGTTTGATCAGCTTCAGGATGCCAGTTGGTTTTCAAGGATAGACTTCGATCGGGCTACCATAAGCTAAAGGTGAAGGAGCAGTTAATTCCTAAAACAGCTTTTCGCATGCGCTACGGTCACTAGGAGTTTCATGTCATGTCCTTTGGTCTGACCAATGCGCCAGCTGCTTTTATGGATCTGATGAACCGAGTGTGTCGGCCGATGTTGGATAAATCAGTGATCATGTTTATTGATGATATCCTAATTTATTCAAGGAACGAGATAGAGAATGCCGGTCACATTCGAGAAGTGCTGGAGACGTTGAGAAGGGAGAAACTGTATGCCAAGTTCTCCAAGTGCGCGTTCTGGTTGCGCGAAGTTCAACTATTGGGTCACGTGGTGAATCCGGAGGGGATTATAGTGGATCCGGCAAAGGTGGAAGCGGTGATGCAATGGAAGTCTCCGAAGACGCCATCCGAGATCCGTAGTTTCTTGGGTTTGGCGGGCTACTACAGAAGATTCATTCGAGACTTTTCCAAGATCACTTCTCCACTAACCAAGTTAAAACGGAAAGATGTGAAGTTTGTGTGGGGTCAAGCTCAGGAGATGGCATTTGAGGTATTGAAGGCGAGATTGACCCAAGCTCCTGTTTAGTCATTACCCGATGGAAGTGAAGATCTGGTGGTTTATTCTCATGCTTCCTACTCGGGATTAGGGTGCGTGTTATTGCAGAGGGGGAAGGTTATAGCCTATGCATCCTGACAGTTAAAGGTTCATGAGGTTAACTATCCTAACATGACTTGGAGCTAGCAACAGTGGTCTTTGCGTTAAAGATTTGGAGGCACTACCTGTATGGGACGAAGTGCACCATATTCACTGACCACAAGAGCTTGAAGTATTTCTTCGAGCAGAAAGACTTGAACATGAGGCAGAGAAGATGGTTGGAGCTCATAAAGGATTATGATTGTGAGATCCATTATCACCCGGGCAAGGCCAACTTGGTGGCGGATGCCCTTAGCCGAAAGGAAATACCCGACCCGATTCAGGTGAAGGCGTACCAGTTAATTATGACCTCTGACATGATAAAGCAAGTCAAAGAGTTTCAAGATGAGGCATTAAAATTAGATCATCTTAACTCCGAAAGAATAAGAGGTCTGGTTGCAGAGTTGGGTGAAAACACATTTGGTGTTAGAACCCGGTTTGGACGAATGTGGATTCCACGTTTTGGGGATCTACGGGCGAAGATTATGGATGAAGCTCACAAGACTCGATACTCTATTCATCCCGGTGCTACAAAGATGTACCAAGACATGAAGAAAGACTATTGGTGGCCGGGTATGAAGCGTGATGTGGTGGAGTATGTGAGTAAATGCCTTACTTGTTTGCAAGTGAAGGCCGAGTATCAAAAGCCGTATGGAAAGATTCAACCTTTGGATATAGCAGAATGCAAGTGGGAGCAGATCACTATGGATTTCATCACAAAGCTACCACGAACCCCGAAAGGGTATGACGCTATATGGGTGGTAGTTGACCGTTTGACGAATAGTGCCCACTTCCTACCGATCTGAGAGACATAATCATCTGAGAGGTTGGCTGATCTGTTTATCAATTAAATTGTAACTCGTCATGGTGTGCCGGTGTCTATTGTGTCTGATCGTGACACCCGGTTTACATCCAAATTCTGGAAGAAATTTCACGACGCCATGGGGATGAGGTTACATATTAGCACAGCTTATCATCCCTAGACTGATGGTCAGTCAGAAATGACCATTCAGACATTGGAGGACATGCTTCTGGCATGTGTGATTGATTTTGGGGGAAGTTGGGACGACCACTTACAGTTAGTTGAATTCTCATACAACAACAGCTTATCATGCCAGCATTGGTATGCCACCGTATGAGATGCTATACGGTAGGAGATGCAGAACACCTGTTTGTTGGGGTGATATCGGTCATAAAGAGTTAGGGAGCGTCGAGGTGGTCGAGGCTACGACTGAAAAGCTTGAAAGGATCAAGGCCTTCATGAAGGCAGCCAAAGATAGACAGAAGTCGTATGCTGATAAACGACGCAGGCCGATTGAGTTCCAAGTGGGTGACCGGGTTATGTTGAAGGTCTCACCTTGGAAGGGTATTATTCGTTTCAGAAAGCGGGGCAAGTTGCGCCCGAGGTACATAGGCCCTTTCCGAATCATTGCCCGATTAGGAGAGGTGGCCTATAGATTAGAGTTACCAAATGAGTTGAGTGGAATCCACCCAACGTTCTACGTATCTCCTCTAAGGAAGTGTTTGGCAGATGAGGATATGATTGTTCCACTGGAGGATATCGAAATAGACGAACGGCTCAATTATGTGGAGCAACCAGTGGCGATCATCGATCGAAAAGAGAAGAGGCTGAGAAATAAAGTGGTTACTCTTGTGCGTATACAGTGGCGGCACAGGAAAGGGATCCAAGTCAACGTGGGAGACTGAATAGGAAATGAGACAGCATTACCCACGCTTGTTCGAGGAATAACAGGTTTTGGGGACAAAACCTATATAAAGGGGGTGGACTTGTAACACCGGATATTTTCCTTGAAGCCGACAAAAGAAGAAAAAGAAATAAAGTCTAAAGTCGGCGGACCAAACTTGCCAAAACGGGGGAAAAGTTGTAAATATGGGGGATTAAGAGGGGGAGGGCAGCCATATCCTCCCCACTCTTGAGAAAACCCAACCAAAAGAGAAGAAGAGAGAAAGAAGAGAGAAAGAAGAGAGAAAGAAGAGAGAAAGAAGAGAGAAAAGAGAGAAAAAGGGGTTGTTCGGGTCGATCCGAGCATAAAAATCGTCGAGTAGCGAGTCAACACGAAACTCTTCTTCTTTTTCTTGTAGCTTGTGTGAGTTCTAGGACCTATTTTACACATTTTCAACTGATTTGGGGCTGGAACATATAGTAAACCTGTTTTTGTATATGTGTGTGTTTGACCCATTTAGGTGTGATTGTGTATGGTGCATTTGGAGTATGTTCTTGGACTTGCGTGTGCTTGAATGGTGTCATAGTATACATTCCTAAGGTTTAGGATGGTTGATTTGGGCTTAGAATGAGTTTGGATGAGCTTAGAGATTGAAAATGGCAGATTGGGTTCGGGAGGACTACATCCTGTATCAGCTAGGGCTGGGCGACCGACTAGAGGCCATACGGCCGACTGGAGGGTGATTGGGGTTCAGTCGCACGATTGAGGTTCAGTCGCACGACTGGGGTCCAGTCGCATGGGGAGTCATGCGACTGAGAGCTCAGTCGCATAGGTGCTCATTCGCATGAGGTCCATTCGCATGAGGTCCATTCGCATAGTGTCCATTCACACGATTGAAAGTCCATTCGCACGATTGGGTGTTCATTCGCATAGGTGTTCATCCGCATAGGTCCATTCGCATGATGTTCAGTCGCATGGAGGCCAGGAGACTGAAGGGTGCCCATTCGCCCAAGTAGGGCTGTTGTACCCGAGGACAAACATAGTTATAGTACTGACTTTCAGGGGAAACTGCAGACGTAAGTTTTGACGAGAAAGTTGTCGTAAGTACATGTAAGATGACAGTTCGGGTCTTAGAGGGCATGTTGGGCGTGATGATGTTGCATGTTTATGCATGATGTATGTTATGTATGTATGATGATGCCCTGTATAGTAATGATATAGTGTATGTTGATGTTCCTTATTATAGTGTATGTTTATCTTTCCTGTGACTTTACATGTTATGTTAATGAACGAAATGAAAGTATTACGTAAAGTAATGTGGAAGATAATGAAAGAGGAAAATGATGAATAAATGCATGCATTAATAATGAATGAGAGTAATAAAGGCTTGCAAGCAAATACAGGAGGTGAGTGACCTTGTTATTGCAACAGACTCGAAATGCAATCCTTGTCTTGTGACCTCAGTAATCGTGGCTATGTGCTACGAAGAGGGTAAAATCCTGACACTGGGATTAACCATTGTATAGAACCATTATTCCATATCCTAGGTATTGTGGACACATGTCATCATCACATTAACTCTACAATTTATTTTTTTCACCCAAATGAAACACACCAATTTTTTTTTTGCTTTCATAATTTATATCAGAGTTTTGGTCCCAGTTCACAACAAAATTTTTCACTCGTATTGACATGTCATTTCTTAACTTATATAAAAGTATTACATGAAAAATAACTTTTTACAAACTTTTTCTACAACATGTATTATATTAAATATTAAACGAGAGTAGGGTTTTTTCGTCAGTCCAGTCACGTTCATAAAGCTTTAACCGTTTATGGATGCTTTTCCTGAAAACATTTAAAAATATTTTTATTAGCTTTAGCTAAGTAAGTACACATTTTAATTTCAAAAGCATATTTTCTTTTATTGGGATTTAACATCCAAATTCTTTTTATTTAATCCTCACTACTTCTTGAGAATTCAACACCTGAATTCCTTGTGGGTTTTATTCTAACCCTTGAGAATTGTTAACTTCTTTTTATATATGTGGAGTTCAACATCCGAACCCCTTGGGATTTCAACACCCGAAATCCTTACATATATTTAACTCCACTTTTTATATATGCGGAGTTCAACACTCGAACTCCTTGGGATTTCAACGCTCAAAATCCTCACATATATTTTACATACACGTCAGTTTTCACTAAAACATATATTTGACCCATACCCGATAATCATTTTATCATAATCATGCCTATGAATGAGCACATATTTCATGTATTTAAATATGCTTCAACTTCACAAAATCATGCCACTTATGATGATTAAAACATATAACACATAAATAAACATATATCATGAGTTAGTGTAGTTACCTCCTGATGTCACCAACTTAAGTGTAGAATATAACCCTCTTTAATAATTTTCTCAAAAAACCTTCAAATTTTACTAAAACTCTTATATTTTCTTGCTCAATTCTTACTCCAGATCTTACTCGTATTTATAAAAAAATTTCTGTTCGTTCGACTCATATGTATGCTCTCCTGAAATGAGGTTACACAAATATACATATTTGTATGTTTGCTAACCGACTCACACATAAAATATATATCTTATCTTCTTCTTTTATTATTTTTTTAATCATATAGTTAAGGAAAGTTTACAACTCCCATGCACTCTCGTTCCTTCATGTTAAAGGTTTGAATTAATTGAAATTATTCATTTTAACCCTCTATACTTTTATCAAATGACAAAACTAACCCTTAAGTTTTAGTTTAATATCTTTAGCCCCTACACTTTTATTATTATTATTATTTTTATTATTATTATTACTATTATTATTATTATTATTATTATTATTATTATATTATTATTATTATTATTATTATTATTATTATTATTATTAAACAAAATCAATAATCGTTTAAACATAACCTAGTTTAATAATAATATAACCCAAAACTTACTTGTTTAAAAATCTTCGTAATTTATATATATTTTCACAAAACAGGATGTTACACCAAAGCGTTTATCAAATTTTAAAAAAAATTTAAAATAACTAATTGCTAAATTCTCTCTCTATTTATCTCTCTCCTTCTCTCTCTCTCTCTCTCTTATTTTAAACATTCAAATTTCTCCAAAATCAATATTTTTTATAAAACATATTTTCTTATTAATTAAAAACTAACATTTTGATTAAAAAATACACTTTTATAAAGAAAGATTTTTAGAAACTATGAATTTTTTTAAACAATGTATATCTTTACGCATAAGGAATATTCTAAAATCGATCTTCTTTAAAAAATAAAGGTTTTATATGAAATTTTTTTTCTAAAGAAATTAAAAAAATAATTGAAACCCAAAGTTTTTAAACAATGACATATTTATAAAAATGATATTTTGTCAAAGAAAAAATTTATTAAATACAAAAAATTATTCATAAAACAAAAATAACTAAAACCGTTTGTTTTGAAATAAAACAAACAAACAAACAAACATATCCAGTATATCCCACTCAAGAGCAGCTTCTGGGAGTGTTAGGTGGTGACTAGTCTTTCCTCTATCTTGAGAGATAGAAAGATCGTTTTCAAAGAGACCCCTGACTCGATAACAATAACAATAACAATAGCAAGCATATTATATAGCATACAACACATATGTATATATCACATAAAGATTTAGATAGTGCATACATCAATTAAGCGGCATGTTTCACCTATAAAGGGCAGATGTCGAATACCTACACATCACGCGAGCGGTCCCGCATCCGGTCTTCCTTTACTCTTCCTACCCACAAATCCCACTAGAAGTCCTTAATTTTAATTCTACATCTGCACGCACTCCTATTCTCGATCATGTGCTCAGAGAGGTGTAAGAATATCATGTCTCGCCAAATTATCTCGTCCCAAGTCAACCTAGGTCTTCCTCTATTCCTCCTACCCTCTAGGGTGATATTCTCTATTGCTCTAACCGGTGCTGCCATCGGTCTTCTCTTCACGTGCCCAAACCATTTTAACCTTCCCACTCTTATTTTATCCGTAATACAAGCCACCTCTAGCCTCTGTCAAAAGACATGTTCTTTATCCGACCCGTCTTGTGTGTCCGCACATCCACCTCAGCATTCGCATTTCTGCGACCTCTATTTGGCTCTCGTGCAATTTCTTTATGGTCCAACAGTCTGTTCCGTATAACATAGCAGAATATACTGCCACTCTGTATAGTTTTCCCTTTAGGTTTACTGAAAACCTCTTATCACATAAAATCCCTGATGCTGCTCTCCACTTACACCATCCTAATTGAACACTGTCACAACCCGGCGGAAGCGTGAAATGTTTAGGATGTGGCCAGCTTGTTCAGAACGCGTTGATTAGAAATATTAACAAATAACACATATAGACATAAACATAACATATTATAATATCAGTTCGGGTTACATTAATATTAGTACACAAAATTTTAATATAACCCTATTACAAAACATATTAATCTAACTGCTACATCTTCAGATACGATGGAAGTGAGCATCCACCTATTGGCTAAGATCGAACAGATTAACAGTTAGATTCACACAGACTTTTCCCACCATTTCACCCCAGCCATTATATACATCAAATGAGAACATAATCTTGTTAGGCATGATGATTTCCTGAAAAAGCATACTAAAAATAGTCAAAATAAAGTTGTTGAGATCATAGGTTTAATTTCTGAACAAAATACATAACCTGATGCAAAATAACAACCAAACCTACTTATAGCATAGGTGATTCATAACTGTCAAATATAAATCACAAAAATCAGATAATATAGCATCACAACACTCATCCTGTTGGTGCAGGAAATAATTTCCTAAGTAGTGCTACCTATATTATCCAATGGTTCCACATCTGAATTAATGGTTGTTAACATAACTGAAAGTAAATTCTCAAAATCTTATGCATCAGTCAAAACAGTATGCTTTTTCCCCCAAAAACTTTATAGATACAAAATGGGGCTATAAGTCTCACCTTGATTCCAGCGATAACCTATAAAATCAATTATAAGTTAGAAAAGAAAATTTTCTTTAAAATTTTCAGTACCTCAGTCATAAAATTTAAAATAGTAACTGTGATTACCCAAAATTCTCAAAAGTTTAATATAATATCCCTAGATAATATCAATAATCATATAAAAATTTCAACTTCTAATTAATTCCATATAATTAGTTAAAATTGTTACAAACTTAGCATAAATTTTTAAAAATAGTTACTGCCTTTAATAAATTCCAAAACTTTTCTAGAATACATATATAATAGTACATAACACCTCATAAATTTTTTGAAAGTCAAGAAAAATAGTTATATATCTTCAAAAATCATGAAATTTATACATCCTGTTTATTTTGAAATATCATAACTCATATAAATGTTTCATAATTTATCTTATTGTTTAAATATTTCTTTTGATTTTTCCTTTACAGGCCATATAAAATACAAATCTTAGCCATAAAAAGGAATTAAGTTACGAAATTAATTCTGGAGCTTCTATAACACATAAGGATTATTGTATAGTTTTTCTATATTTTACCAGATTTGGTTCTTCCAGTTAATAATTTCATTTTATTAAATTAAATAATTTGTATAAATTATTTTACTTATTATATTTTTACCAAAATTTACAAAATGTTATTTGATAATTTTTCTAATAATTTTTCAATGTTTATTCTCACACTCATGGTTATTTAAATTTTTAACCGAATTTACCAAGATTACACATAATTTCAACCCTTTATTTATATTCTTTTTGTTTGTTTTCATAGTTTATTAAAATTTTTAGATTATTAAACTTTTCTTACAGAGTTCCGATCAAGATGAAATAATTTAAAAAGTTTAATGAAAAACTTTTATATCTTAATCACAAGGGTTGATTATATGTGTTTGTTTAAACACATATAATTTGTAAACCTAGTTAGTGAATGATTAAGGGTTAGAACCTTGATTTTGACAAAAGGAGAGGGTGAAAGGTGATTGATGATCGTTCCTTTCGTCTTGATGAACCGAGTAGGATGATTAGCTTGAGCTCCAAGGTTTTGGTCTTCGGTTCTGAAGATACCGAGAGTTATTGTAGAAAGCAATGATGGTCGTGAGAGACAAGAGGAAAAAGTGATGCTAAGGTGATGGCTCACGGTTATAGATGACAAACCGGGAGAAAGTTGTCGTGAGATTAGGGTGGTCGTGATTTGTTGATGGTTGTGTTTATAGAAACCGAGAGAGAATGAAAGGTGGTGGTTGTGATGCTTCTTTGGCCGAGAGTTTCAAATAGAGGAATGGGTAATGATGAGCTTCTAGGCATTAGGTTAGTGAGGTGGTGACTTAGGCATGCTTAGTCAACTTCTAGACCTAGGTCGCTATATAAATGCTTGCTTAGTGTTGTGCAAGGTGGCAAGCAAGGGGATGCATGAGTCACCTAGTTCATTAATGCAAGGTTAATCAAGTTTAAGTGGTTAATCGGATGGTTTGTTATCTTAATAATCTGGGTTTGAGGTTTTAAGTTTTACTTAGGTTGATGTTTAGGTGTTTAAGGCTTGCTTAGTTTTGTTTTGATGTTAAAGTACCTTTGATGTTTCATTGTATTGTGGTGTTTAGTTAGGTTGTAACATGGTACAATTGGTCTTGTAATGTTGAATTATTTTTGATCAAACAATATTTGGTAACATAAACTTATACATGCATACGTAAATTTATACCTATGCATACATAATTCTCATGCATGCAAGCAAGCATACGTATCATTTATATATACACATGAAATATATACATAAATCATAAAGGGGTTAGTTCAAATAATGGTTAATGCGTAAGAATCTTAAATTTATCTAACCTTAATTTTTAGGGTTATCACATTCTCTCCCTTTTAAAAGAATTTCGTCCTGAAATTCATTAGAGAGTAGTTCCTAAGGTTGAGTAGAAGTTATCTGATTACTGACTCCGAATAAGTGCGGATATTTCTTTTTCATTTCATCTTCTCTTTCGCATATAAATTCTGGTCCTCTCTTGGCATTCCACTTAACTTTCATTATGGGAATTCTATTCCTTCTTAATATTTTCACTTCATTGTCTATGATAGCTATTGGTTCTTCCACAAAATGAAGTTTTCTATCTATCTTGACTTCTTGAATTGGCATTCTTAATGTCTCATCTGTTAGACATTTCTTTAGATTGGACACTTGAAAAATGTTATGTACCTCACTCAGTTCTTGAGGTAAATCTAATTCGTTTGCTACAGAACCAATCTTTTCAATGATTTCAAATGGACCAACATATCTGGTGTAACACCCGTAATCTCTTATTAAAGAAATTAAAAGAACAAAATAGAAAGAAAAGGAAAGAAAGCAAAAGTTAACTTAAGTGGAGGGGCAAAAAGTGCCAAGTGAGCAAAGTTCATATTTATTTACATGAAAGGTGGTATCGCCTCCCACTCTTGTTTCACATCATCACCATCTTCGAACATTTAGAGAGAGAAAGCAGAGAAACTTTCGGATTTTGAAGAACAAGAAGAAAAGTTCGATTTTTAGGTAAGGTTTAATGTTTTTAAGTTGTTCTTGGCTAAATTAGCCTCGGTTATGTGCTTATGTGTGTTTATATGTGTTTGAATGCGTGTTTAAAGGATTCCTAGGTGTTAGAACCTTTTGAACAGCTCGGGTGAAGGGTGTAAATTCGAAGAACAACTAAGGTGAGTTCTAGACCCCGTATTTCACATGTTTTACAAACTTTTGGGGCTGGAAATACATGTAAAAATGTTTTACACTTATTATGAATGTTGCCCGTATGTGCATGCGTATGTATGTTAGTGATTTATGTTATGATTCATGCTTAGTATTGTATGTACATGTTTAGAACTAAGTATTATGATGTTTGGGGATTGGGATATGAATTAGATACATGATTAGGCTGCTAATACGACTAATAAGACCAAATAGTGGTCATATGTCTGAAACTTTGACTTAGAAAACCAAGTACAGGGTGATATGTCTAAATAGTGCTTATACGACCCATGAAACTTGCCTTAGAAATATTTTAAGAGTCATATGACTGAACAGTGGTCGTATGACCATTAGAAATTTTCTAAGAATGGGGTCATATGACTGAACAGTGGTCGTATGACCATTAGAAATTTTCTAAGTATGGGGTCATATGACTAAACAGTTGTCGTATGACCATTAGAAATTTTCTAAGTATGGGTCATATGACTGAACGGTGGTCGTATGACCATTAGAAAGTTTCTAAGTATGGGGTTATATATCTGAGCAGTGGTCGTATGACCAGTAGAAATTTCCTAAGTCTGGGGATGATACGACTGAACAGTGGTCGTATGACTTAGGAAGATTTTCTAAGTTTAAGGAGAAACGACTGAGCAGGGCTCATACGACTGAGCAGGGCTCATATGACTGAATAGGGCTCATACGACCAAACACTTAGAATTTTTACAGAAATTTCCTGAAAAATCTGATTTATGGGATTTTGACCAGAGTTGACTAGGGTTAATAAATGATGATGTTTTATGAATGTAATGATGATAATTGATTGACCCTTATTACTACTGATTTTATTATCAGTATTTTATTATTGTTCACAATATTATTATTACTTTAATATTGTTATGTATGTACTGGCATGACAAAGAATGACTAAGATTTAACGAAGAGCATAATCATTAATAAGTAAAATATTAATGATAATGAGAAATGAAACGTAAAGTGAAAGATAATGAAGAGCAACAGGATGAATGAATGCATGCATTAATAAATGAACGAATGAACGTAAGAAAGGCTTGCAAGCAAATGAATGAAGGTGCACACCCCTGGCAGGTGTTAGCTCAACTGTGATGCGGGTTAGCTACCCCGAAGGATGCACACAGGGTCAATCTTTGAGATTGATAATGAGGTGAGCAACTATGTGTTGCAACAGACTCAGTTAGCAGGCAAATCATGAGATTTGCCACTGAGGTGAGCAGCCGTGTGCTGCAACAGACTTGGCTAACATAATGATAATGAGGTGAGCAACTACGTGTTGCAACAGACTCAGTTTGCAGGCAAATCATGAGATTTGCCACTGAGTGAGCAGCCGTGTGCTGCAACAGACTTGGCTAACATATTGATAATGAGGTGAGCAACTACGTGTTGCAACAGACTCGGTTAGCAGGCAAATCATGAGATTTGCCACTGAGGTGAGCAGCCGTGTGCTGCAACAGACTTGGCTAACATATGATAGAATGAAATGAATGAACGTACGAAAGAATGTAATGAACGTATGGATGAAAGAAATGATCGTACGTATGCAATGAATGTATGAATAAAATGAATGTCTGAACGTATGTAATGTATGAATGAATGAAAGTATGATATGTACGAAAGAAAGAACGAATATGAAAGAAAGAATACGTAAGAATATGAATGTTAACGATGAACGGCACACGAACGAAAGTTAATGAATGAACGACGAAGATAATAATATATTATCTGTGTACGTACTTGTGTGACCGCATATAAGTAAAGAAAGGTTTTTCCTTGAAATGAAAAGTAAAGTATTTTAATCTACAAAACTAGAACTCACTCAGCAACGCTGACTTTTATGTATTTTCCAGTTGGCAGGTAACAGGTTGCTGAGGATGGCACACGGGGATGGCTACATGGCGGGCAAGACTGACATCCTTTTATGTTTTGACGATACTGTTGTTTTGTAATTCATTCGACTAATTATTTTGTGACTTACGAACTAGAATGTATTGCTTAACAACAGTGTTTTAAATGAATGAAGGGTTTTTGCCAACTTAATTCCGCTGCTTAATTTAATAATATGTATGTTTTATGCTGTGAATGACCAACTGTGAGATGCCCGGGAACGGGGCCTTACAAGTTGGTATCAGAGCTAAAGTTTAAGTGAAACGGGTAAATTTTCAAAAATAAACCTTAACTTAAACTAAGAATGGGACGGAAAAAGGGATGTCAGCCCGAGTAGCCATGTGCCATCAGGTATTGTTTTTCTTAAAAGTTAATCAGTGTTATGTGCGTGTGCTATGTGATTTATGTGTTCTTAGTAGATTTAGATACTGATGTAGTCAGGATAGGAAGTGCTTGGGGTGTGAAGAGTAAAGTAAGTGGCTAATCACAACTGGCCACTGTAATTAGGGACTTACTATACTTGACATAAACTGAGCTGTTCCTTGAATGACTGTTTTAGTGTTTGAATCTTATAGTGCATAGGAAAATGGCTGGAAAGAAACCTTCTAAGGCTGCTGGAGGTAGAGGTCGTCCGCGTACGGCTAGGAGCAGTGCTAAAGCTCCTAAGACGACTCCTGTGAACCCCGAGGTTCCTGATCGAAATGAAGAAACTGAGAATGCTAGCCTGAATGCCTCAGCTAGGGAGGCGATTGCTGATGAGGTACACCAGGTCCTACAGGCGGTTATGCCCTCTGTAGTGACCGATGTTATTCGAGCTATAAGGAACGAGGAAAGGAAGGAAAAGGAGGACATGAGAGGGTCGACTGAAAAGGAAAGCAAGGGAGAAGAGGAACGACCGGATCCTGAGATAGTAGTATCTGATGAGGAAGGGGATGATGTAGTAGGGGTGACGACCAAGGGGTGCAGTTACGGGGCATTTCAGAGGTGCAAGCCCCCGACTTTCTATGGCAATGGTACTGCTGCAGCCGCTCACCGATGGGTAAGGGAGATGGAAGCGGTACTCGAGATCAGTGAGTGCCGTGAGGATCAGAAGGTGAAGTTTGCCACCCACTCCTTTACTGACTCAGCACTATGCTGGTGGGACAATATTGTCCAAGCTGAGGGTTCAAGGGCCATCGGGAAAATGAGGTAGACAGAGTTGAAGAAGTTGATAATTGAGGAACTTTGTCCTCACAGGGAACTCGATAAGGTTGAGAGGGAGTTCCTACAACTCGAGGCGGGAACCATGACATACCAGTAATACACTACCAAATTCAATGAGATGGCGAGGCTGGTGCCGGATCAAGTAACACCGGTATCCCGAAAGATTAACCGGTACATTCAGGGACTGCCAGCTGACATCCGCAGGCACTTGATTACTGCCCGACCGAGCACCTTTAGGTCGGCAGTAGACTTAGCTGGAAGGCTCTATGACGAGAGGGAAGTGATGGCGGTGGAGGCAAAGAAAGCCGGTGGTGCTGACCGGAACTGGAATGGGAAACGGTTCGGGCGTGGTGGCTTTACCCCGAATAACAAGAAGGCGAGAAGGGATGACCGTAGGGTGGGGTCATCAAGCTCGGGACCCAAAAGATGTGACAAGTTTGGTAAGGAGCACGGTGGTGAATGTAGATGGGGGTTAAACGTCTGTTTCAGGTGTGGGAAATCCGGTCATATGGCTAGAGACTGTAAGGCTGCGAGGTGTTTCAACTGCGGTGAAGTGGGGCATATGAGTAAGGATTGCAAGAAGTCGAGGGCTGAGAGTTCCGGGGGAAAGAAGGTGGCAGGGACTGAGGGGCAGAAAACGAGTGCCAGAGCTTTCACCATGACCAGAGAGGAGGCTAGGACGGACCCCGATATTGTGTCAGGTACGTTTCTAGTAAATCAAACTCTTGCTTCTGTGTTATTTGATTCTGGTGCTAGTAAGAGTTTTATTTCTGCTACCTTCTGTGTTAAGTTGCCTGCTAGTAGTAAATGCATTGATGAGCCCTTTGAACTAGAAACCGCTATTGGTAAGTCCACTAGAGTTACTGAGGTGATAGAGGACTGTGCCATAGAGTTAGAAGGTCATAGGTTTGCTGCTAGATTACATGTGATGCCCCTAGGTGGATTTGATGTAGTACTAGGGATGGATTGGTTGGCAACCTATGAAGCGAATATCGTATGTCGAAAGAAAATGATTAGATTGACGGCATCTGACGGAAGTCTGGTGACAATATACGGTGATCGGGTAACTATGATTCCGAAAGTGATTTCGATGGCGGTGGCGGGGAAGTGCATGAGGCGTGGATGCAACGCCTACCTATGTTATGTGAAGGATGTGGAAACACCAACACCACAACTATCCGACGTTCCGGTTGTGTGTGAGTTTCCAGATGTGTTCCCGGAAGACTTATCGGGATTGCCACCTGACCGCGAAATCGAATTCCAGTTTGACTTGATACCCGGTGCCCAACCTGTTGCTAAAGCACCGTATCGATTGGCTCCGACTGAGATGAAGGAGTTGATGGAGCAACTGCAAGAGTTGCTTGACAAGGGCTTCATTAGACCGAGTATCTCTCCTTGGGGTGCTCCAGTCTTATTCGTGAAAAAGAAGGACGGTAGCATGAGAATGTGTATCGACTACCATGAATTAAACAAGTTGACAATAAAGAATCGGTATCCGTTACCGAGAATCAATGACTTGTTCGACCAGCTCCAGGGTGCCAGTTGGTTCTCGAGAATAGATCTTCGATCTGGCTACCACCAATTGAAGGTGAAGGAGCAGGACATTCCTAAAACAGCTTTTCGTACGCGTTATGGACACTATGAGTTTCTCGTTATGTCATTTGGTCTAACTAACGCGCCAGCTGCTTTTATGGACTTGATGAACCGAGTGTGTCGGCCAATGTTAGATAAATCAGTGATTGAGTTCATCGATGATATCCTGATTTATTCGAGAAGCAAAGAAGAGCATGCCGGTCACATTCGGGAAGTATTAGAGACTTTGAGAAGGGAGAAACTGTATGCTAAGTTCTCCAAATGTGCTTTCTGGCTACGCGAGGTGCAATTTCTAGGTCACGTGGTAAATGCAGAGGGAATCATGGTGGACCCAGTAAAGGTTGAGGCTGTGATGCAATGGAAATCACCAAAGACGCCATCCGAGATTCGTAGCTTCTTGGGATTGGCGGGCTATTACAGGAGATTTATTCAAGACTTCTCCAAGATAGCCTCACCTTTGACTAAATTGACTCGTAAGGACGTGAAATTCGTGTGGGGTCGAGAGCAGGAGACTGCCTTTGAGGAGTTAAAGACAAGACTAACACAAGCTCCTGTCTTGACATTGCCCGAGGGAAATGAAGACTTAGTGGTCTATTCGGATGCATCTTATTCTGGGCTAGGTTGTGTGTTGATGCAACGTGGAAGGGTGATAGGCTACGCATCTCGACAGCTGAAGACCCACGAAGTCAACTACCCCACACATGATCTAGAATTAGCTGCGGTGGTTTTTGCGTTGAAGATTTGGCGGCACTATCTATCTGGGACGAAGTGCACAATCTTCACTGACCACAAAAACTTGAAGTACTTCTTCGAGCAGAAAGATCTGAACATGAGGCAGAGGCGACGGTTGGAACTAATAAAGGATTACGATTGTGAGATCCATTACCACCCGGGCAAGGCCAACGTGGTGGCAGACGCCCTCAGCCGAAAAGAAAGGCCTGAGCCGATCCGGGTGAAGGCTTATCAATTAATCATGACCTCCGATGTGATGACTCAAGTTAAGGAATTTCAAGACGAGGCTGTGAAAGAAGATCGTCTTAACTCCGAAAGGATGAGAGGTCTAGTTACAGAGTTGGGTGAGAACACTCTTGGTGTTAAGACCCGATTCGGGCGGATGTGGATTCCTCGATACGGGGATCTACGTGAAAAGATCATGGATGAGGCCCATAAGACTCGATACTCCATTCACCCCGGTGCTACCAAAATGTACCACGATATGAAGAAGGATTACTGGTGGCCGGGTATGAAGCGTGACGTAGTGGAGTATGTGAGTAAATGCCTAACTTGCTTACAAGTAAAGGCAGAACACCAGAAGCCTTACGGGAAGATCCAACCGTTGGATATACCCGATTGGAAGTGGGAGCACATCACCATGGACTTTATCATGAAGTTACCACGTACCCCTAAGGGGTATGATGCTATATGGGTGATAGTTGACCGCTTGACAAAGAGTGCCCACTTCCTACCGATCCGTGAAACGTACTCATCTGAAAGATTGGCGGATCTGTTCATCAAGGAAATTGTAGCTCGTCATGGTGTACCGGTGTCTATTGTGTCTGATCGTGACACCCAGTTTACCTCCAAGTTTTGGAAGAGATTTAATGATGCAATGGGGACGAGGCTACACATTAGTACAACATATCACCCTCAGACAGACGGTCAGTCTGAGAGGACGATCCAAACACTCGAAGACATGCTTCGGGCGTGCGTGATCGATTTTGGAGGAAGTTGGGATGATCACTTGCCGTTAGCAGAATTCTCGTATAATACAGTTATCATGCCAATATTGGCATGCCACCCTACGAGATGCTATACGGTAGGAGGTGTAGGACGCCCGTATGCTGGGGAGACATTGGGCAGAAAGAACTGGGAGGTGTTGAGGTGATTGAAGCAACGACTGAGAAATTGGAAAAGATCAAAGCCTTCATGAAGGCGGCGAAAGATAGACAAAAGTCGTATGCTGACTAGAGGCGAAGACCGATAGAGTTCAAGGTTGGTGACCGAGTCATGTTGAAGGTATCGCCCTGGAAAGGAATCATTAGATTCAGGAAACGAGGTAAGCTAAGCCCGAGATATATAGGACCTTTCCGAATTGTCACACGAGTAGGAGAGGTGGCCTATCGACTTGAACTGCCAGATGATTAAGTGGAATTCATTCCACATTCCATGTATCTCATCTGAGGAAGTGCTTGGCTGATGAAGATATGATTGTTCCACTGGAGGATATTGAAGTAGACGAACGGCTCAATTACGTGGAGCAACCAGTGGTAATCATTGATCGTAAAGAAAAGAGGTTGAGGAATAAAGTGGTTCCCCTTGTGTGTGTACAGTGGAAGCACAGGAAGGGATCCGAGTCTACGTGGGAGACTGAGGAGGAGATGAGACAACATTACCCATAACTGTTTGAGGAATAACAGGTTTCGGGGACGAAACCTATATAAGGGGGGTGGACTTGTAACACCCGTAATCTCTTATTAAAGAAATTAAAAGAACAAAATAGAAAGAAAAGGAAAGAAAGCAAAAGTTAACTTAAGTGGAGGGGCAAAAAGTGCCAAGTGAGCAAAGTTCATATTTATTTACATGAAAAGGTGGTATGGCCTCCCACTCTTGTTTCACATCATCACCATCTTCGGACATTTAGAGAGAGAAAGCAGAGAAACTTTCGGATTTTGAAGAACAAGAAGAAGAGTTGATTTTTAGGTAAGGTTTAATGTTTTTAAGTTGTTCTTGGCTAAATTAGCCTCGGTTATGTGCTTATGTGTGTTTATATGTGTTTGAATGCGTGTTTAAAGGATTCCTAGGTGTTAGAACCTTTTGAACAGCTCGGGTGAAGGGTGTAAATTCGAAGAACAACTAAGGTGAGTTCTAGACCCCGTATTTCACATGTTTTACAAACTTTTGGGGCTGGAAATACATGTAAAAATGTTTTACACTTATTATGAATGTTGCCCGTATGTGCATGCGTATGTATGTTAGTGATTTATGTTATGATTCATGCTTAGTATTGTATGTACATGTTTAGAACTAAGTATTATGATGTTTGGGGACTGGGATATGAATTAGATACATGATTAGGCTGCTAATACGACTAATAAGACCAAATAGTGGTCATATGTCTGAAACTTTGACTTAGAAAACCAAGTACAGGGTGATATGTCTAAATAGTGCTTATACGACCCATGAAACTTGCCTTAGAAATATTTTAAGAGTCATATGACTGAACAGTGGTCGTATGACCATTAGAAATTTTCTAAGAATGGGGTCATATAACTGAACAGTGGTCGTATGACCATTAGAAATTTTTTAAGTATGGGGTCATATGACTGAACAGTGGTCGTATGACCATTATATTTTCTAAGTATGGGGTCATATGACTGAACAGTGGTCGTATGACCATTAGAAATTTTCTAAGTATGGGGTTATATGTCTGAACAGTGGTCGTATGACCAGTAGAAATTTCCTAAGTCTGGGGATGAACGACTGAACAGTGGTCGTATGACTTGGGAAGATTTTCTAAGTTTAAGGAGAAACGACTGAGCAGGGCTCATACGACTGAGCAGGGCTCATACGACTGAATAGGGCTCATACGACCAAACACTTAGAATTTTTACAGAAATTTCCTGAAAAATATTATTTATGGGATTTTGACCAGAGTTGACTAGGGTTAATAAATGATGATGTTTTATGAATGTAATGATGATAATTGATTGACCCTTATTACTACTGATTTTATTATCAGTATTTTATTATTGTTAACAATATTATTATTACTTTAATATTGTTATGTATGTACTGGCATGACGAAGAATGACTAAGATTTAACGAAGAGCATAATCATTAATAAGTAAAATATTAATGATAATGAGAAATGAAACGTAAAGTGAAAGATAATGAAAGAGGAACAGGATGAATGAATGCATGCATTAATAAATGAACGAATGAACGTAAGAAAGGCTTGCAAGCAAATGAATGGAGGTGCACACCCCTGGCAGGTGTTAGCTCAACTGTGATGCGGGTTAGCTACCCCGAAGGATGCACACAGGGTCAATCTTTGAGATTGATAATGAGGTGAGCAACTATGTGTTGCAACAGACTCGGTTAGCAGGCAAATCATGAGATTTGCCACTGAGGTGAGCAGCCGTGTGCTGCAACAGACTTGGCTAACATAATGATAATGAGGTGAGCAACTACGTGTTGCAACAGACTCGGTTAGCAGGCAAATCATGAGATTTGCCACTGAGGTGAGCAGCCGTGTGCTGCAACAGATTTGGCTAACATATTGATAATGAGGTGAGCAACTACGTGTTGCAACAGACTCGGTTAGCAGGCAAATCATGAGATTTGCCACTGAGGTGAGCAGCCGTGTGCTGCAACAGACTTGGCTAACATATGATAGAATGAAATGAATGAACGTACGAAAGAATGTAATGAACGTATGGATGAAAGAAATGATCGTACGTATGCAATGAATGTATGAATAAAATGAATGTCTGAACGTATGTAATGTATGAATAAATGAAAGTAAGATACGTACGAACGAAAGAACAAATATGAAAGAAAGAATACGTAAGAATATGAATGTTAACGATGAACGGCACATGAACGAAAGTTAATGAATGAACGACGATGATAATAATAATATTATCTGTGTACGTACTTGTGTGACCGCATATAAGTAAAGAAAGGTTTTTCCTTGAAATGAAAAGTAAAGTATTTTAATCTACAAAACTAGAACTCACTCAGCAACGCTGACTTTTATGTATTTTCCAGTTGGCAGGTAACAGGTTGCTGAGGATGGCACACGGGGATGGCTACACGACGGGCAAGACTGACATCCTTTTATGTTTTGACGATACTGTTGTTTTGTAATTCATTCGACTAATTATTTTGTGACTTACGAACTAGAATGTATTGCTTAACAACAGTGTTTTAAATGAATGAAGGGTTTTTGCCAACTTAATTCCGCTGCTTAATTTAATAATATGTATGTTTTATGCTGTGAATGACCAACTGTGAGGTGCCCGGAACGGGGCCTTACATCTGGGTTTTAACTTATTCCGCTTTCCAAATCGGACAATTCCCTTTGTGGGTGGTACCTTTAGGTAGACTTTATCTCCGACTTGAAATTCCAATGACTTTCTTCTTTTATCGGCATAGCTTTTCTGTCAATCACGAGCTGCTTTCAATCTATTTTTAATTTGAGTGATCTTATCAGAGGTTTCTTGTATCAATTCAGGGCCTGTAAGTTGTTGGTCTCCTATTTCATTCCAACATAAGGGTGACCTACACTTTCTTCTATACAAGGCTTCAAATGGAGCTAATCTAATACTAGAGTGATAACTGTTATTGTACGAAAATTCAATCAATGGTCAGTGGGTATCCCAGTTACCTCCAAAATCTATGGCACAAGCTCTTAACATATCTTCCAATGTTTGTATTGTTCTTTCACTTTGTCCATCGGTTTGTGGATGATAAGCTTTCCTTAGGCCTTTTGTAATGTTTGCCAGAATCTTGAAGTAAACCTACTGTCTCTGTCGGATATGATTAATACAGGTATTCCATGTCTAGACATAATTTATTTCACGTAAATCCGTGCTAGTCTTTCTATCTTGTAATCTTCTCTTATAGGTAAGAAATGTGCTGACTTAGTTAATCTATCCACTATAACCCATATTGTGTCATAACCATTTGAGGTTTTAGTTAACTTGGTTACAAAATCCATAGTAATTTGATCCCATTTCCATTCCGGAGTTTCTGGTTGTCGCATGTATCCTGAAGGTTTTTGATATTCCGCTTTTACTCTTGAACAAATATCACACTTTTCTACAAATTCTCCGACTGACTTCTTCATGCCTGACCGCCAGTATTGGCTTTTCAAGTCTTTGTACATTTTATTATTTCCTGGATGCACAGAATATCTTGACTTATGTGCTTCTTGTAGGATAATTGTTCTAAGCATGCTATTATCTGGCACCCAAATTCTTCCTTTGAATTTCAGGATTCCATCTGTTTCTTCTTCCAAATCTTTTAATTGTTATTTGACCTTCAATTTATCTTTTTGTTTAGCCTCCCGAATTTGATTCAACAAATCTGAATGTATTTCCATTCTCATAGCACGAACCCGTAATGGTTTAATTCTTTTCTTTCTACTTAAAGCATCAGCTACTACATTTCCATTTCCTGGGTGATAAATGATTTCACAGTCATAGTCACTTAGTAGCTCTACCCATCTCCTTTGTCTCATATTCAATATCTTCTGATCAAATATATGTTGTAAACTTTTATAATCCGTATAAATTACACACTTAGTCCCATACAAGTAATGTCTCCAAATTTTTAGTGCAAACACTACTGCTCCTAGTTCCAGATCATGTGTAATATAGTTCTTTTCACTACCTCTAAGCTGTCTAGACGCATATGCAATTACCTTATCCCGTTGTATTAAAACACATCCAAAACCTTGGCGTGATGCATCACAATATACTACAAAATTATCTGTTCCTTCTGGCAATGCTAAACTAGGAGCACTACACAACTTAATCTTGAGGAGTTCAATGCCTCATTTTGTCTTTCTTCCCATACATACTTCTTATCTTTCTGGGTCAATTCTGTTAATGGTTGAGCTATTCTTGAGAAACTTTCTATAAATCTCCTATAATATCCTGCTAAACCTAGGAATTGTCTCACTTCAGTTCGTGTCTTTGGAATTTCCCACTTCTTTACCGCTTCAATCTTTGCTGGATCAACTTGAATCCCATCTTGATTAACTACGTGTCCTAGGAATTGTACTTCTCTTTTCCAAAATTCACATTTTGAGATTTTTGCATACAATTTATCCTTTCGCAGTAATTCCAAAGTTTACCTTAAGTGTTGTTCATGGTCTTCCTTATTTTTAGAGTAGATCAAGATGTCATCTATGAAAACTAAGACAAATTTATTTAAATAGGGTTTGCATGTTCTATTCATTACATCCATAAATACTGCTAGAGCATTGATTAATCCAAATAGCATTACAAGAAATTCATAATGGTCATACCTAGTCCTAAATGCAGTCTTTGGTATATCTTCCTCCTGTACTTTTAACTGATGATATCTAGATTTTAAGTCTATTTTGGAAAAATAACTAGATTCTTGCAACTGATCAAATAAATCATCAATCCTAGGGAGAGTATACCTATTCTTTATAGTGACTTTATTGAGTTCCCTATAATCAATACACATTCTAAAAGTCTCATCTTTCTTTTTGACAATAGAACTAGTGCTCCCCAAGGTGATACACTAGGACATATAAATCCTTTATCCAAC
Organism: Flaveria linearis; assembly: GCA_024085815.1. Classification (NCBI taxonomy): domain Eukaryota; kingdom Viridiplantae; phylum Streptophyta; class Magnoliopsida; order Asterales; family Asteraceae; genus Flaveria; species Flaveria linearis. The sequence goes on from CM044006.1 coordinate 43,817,643, forward strand.
AATTCCTGTAATTAATTCATTAGTTCTTTTATTTTTGTTGGTGCTAAACGATACGGTGCTTTAGCAATAAGGACCGTCCCTGGAACTAATTCTATTTTAAATTCTACTTGACGAATGGGTGGCAAACCAGGTAACTCATCAGGGAAAACATCAGGATATTTATTGATAACATGAACACTTTCTAGATTTATCTTATCTAGTTTTGTATCAACTATATGGGCCAGGAAAGCTAAGCATTTCTTTTAAATATTTTATGCTTTCTTACAAGAAATTATTTTCATAGCACCCGTAGGTTTTTCTCCATACAAACAAATAGTTCTATTTTCTTTAATCAAGGGGATTTTTATCATCCTCTTACCACATATAATTTCAGCCTGATTTTTACTTAACCAGTCCATACCCACAACAATATCAAAACCTCCTAGCTCAATAGAAATTAGATCTATATCAAAACAATATTCATCTAGGGTTAAAGTATTGTTAGGAATGATTTCACAAGCTTCAATATTTTACCATCAGCTAACTCTATCATGTATTTGTGCTTTAGTTTCTCAGAGGTTAGATTAAGTGATGGTCTAAATGTATTTGAAATGAAACTACGAGTTGCTCCTGTATCAAATAATACTGCGTACTGATTGTTGATAAGGAACGTACCCATTACTACTTCTGGTTCATGCCGAGCTTCTTCAGCTTGCATTACAAAAGCTCTTCCATGGGGGTTGTTTTGGTTGAGTGGAGCCTTGCCTTTCAATTGTGGACATTCATTACAAAAATGGTTTTTGTTTCCACACTGATAACAGACTGGTTTAGGGTTGGTGGGGTTCTTACAGTCTTGGGATATATGTCCCTTCTTTTTGCAAGTATAACAAATTACTATCATACATTTTCCATGGTGATATCTTTGACAGGTACTGTATCACGGCTGACCTTCCGACTGTGGTTTCTTTTCTCGCGCTACTCCTAAGAAATTCCTTTGTGGTGGTTGGGTTAATCTTTTCTGGAGGTTTCCTCCAAATTTCCCTCCCGTGTGATTGTCACTCCATTTCCTTTTCTCTCCTATTTTTGGGTTACTTAAAGATCCATTTCTTATCATTTCATTAGTTAGACTACCTGATAAACTTACTACATCCTGAAAGGTCTTAGGCATTGTAGATTTCACTAATCCCCTTATTTGTGGTACTAATCCCCAAATATATCTTCCTATTCTTTTAGCTTCGGGGGTTGCCAGATGTGGCACTAATCTAGAGAGTCCGTTATACCTATCAGTATATTCTCGATGTGCTGATCCTTTCATTTCTAATGCTAAGAACTCAGTTTTTAGTTTTTCTATTTCATTATAGGGACAGTATTTTTCAATTACCAGCTTTCTGAATTCATCCCAGCTCATCTTGTTAATGACATGCCTTCCTTTAGTTTGCATTTCCATTTTCTACCAGGATTATGCCACCCCTTTAAGTGAATGTGAGGCAAATAGTGTCTTGTAATTGTCGGCACAATTACTAATTTCTAAGACTGCTTCAATTTCATCTAACCAGCGTAGGGCTTGTATAGCTCCTCCTCTTCCATCAAATTCCTGGGGTTTGCATGACATAAAGGTTTTGTAAGAACATCCTTTCATAACTCTATTAGTTTCCTCCTCTTGTCGTTCCTCTACATTGGCATCTTCTGGTCCTTCGTTCCCGTGTGTTGTAGCTGCAAAATACAGGTTCTATTATAGCTGAGCTATCAATGTAGGTATTGCAGCTTCTATTTATTGGGTTACTAATTGATAAATCCTATCGTTCTCATTTGCAGTATTGTTCACCGGAGTTTCCTCTCCAAGTCTGGTTCTGGGTCGTCCAACTCGCGCCGTTCTTTGTACAGGCTGAGTGTTTCTTTTTGGCAGTATGATTCACTATAGTTAATTATGAAAGCATCAAAAAGTAAGAATCTTAAATTTTTAACACAATTTTATCTAACACATAACAGATAGTAATTCCAAACACAAAAGATATATATATCATTAAGTTCTTATTCTTATATTTTGACAAGTTAGATTAAGAGATAGTTTCTAACTTTTGCAAACCCAGTTCCATATCTTTATAAAGATATTTTTCTTGGGTGTCTTTAATTTCTTAATATCCTTCTGGATCTTCCGGATTCCTTATTGTATTTTCTTGAGCTTTTTAAGGGTCTGCTGAGCAGTTTCTATCTGATCATTATCCAACCTTTGCCTTTTACTTTCTTTTTCTTCGTCATTAGGGAAATCAGAATTTTGTATTTCTAAGTTTTCTCCTTCTTTAATCATAAACTTGTCACCACGTCATACCTTTTTCCTGGGGGTTTTAATGGTATAACCACCGACTGTCTTTGATGCATGTCGAATATAAAACTTGGGTTTGGGGTTTATCTTAATCTTAGGTTGGCAAGTTTCCATATTATTCTGATGTCCTGGTTCAGGTGTTATCTCCTTAAAATTGCTATGGTCTAAATTCTCAAAGGGATCAGTTTCATTATAGCGACTATCTGAATCAGAAGTACTCATAGCTGCAGGGTTCTTTTATATGAATTTTATTAAAATAGTTAGTCAAATAATTTCATCAAATAATTCATATATAATATAGATGTATTGTAAAGATGAATTTCAAATTCTACATCTACACGCACTCCTATCCTCGATCATGTGCTCAGAGAGGTGCAACTCTATCACTAATTATCTCGTTCCAAGTCAACCTAGGTCTTCCTCTACTCCTCCTACCCTCTAGGGTGATGTTCTCTACTGCTCCAACTGGTGCTGCCATCAGTCTTCTCTTCATGTGCCCAAACCATATTAACCTTCCCACTCTTATTTTATCCATGATACAAGCCACCTCTAGCCTCTGTCAAAAGACGTGTTCCTTATCCGATCCAGTGTTGTGTGTCCGTACATCCACCTCAGCATTCGTATTTCCGCGACCTCTATTTGTCTCTCGTGCGATTTCTTTATGGTCCAACAGTCTGTTCCGTATAACATAGCTGGACATACTGCCACTCTGTATAGTTTTCCCTTTAGTTTTGCTGGAAACCTCTTATCACATAAAATCTCTGATGCTGCTCTCCACTTACACCATACTAATTGAACATTGTCACAACCTGGCGGATGCGTGAAATGTTTAGGATGTGACTAGCTTGTTCAGAACGGATTGATTAGAAATATTAATAAACAACACATATAGATATAAACGTAACATATTATAATATCAGTTCTGGTTACATTAATATTAGTACACAAAATTTTAATATAACCCTATTACAAAACATATTAATCTAACTTCTACATCTTCATATACGATGGAAGTGAGCGTCCACCGATAGGCTAAGATCGAACAGATTAACAGTTAGATTCACGCAGACTGTTCCTACCATTTCACCCCAGCCATTATATACATCAAATGAGAACATAATGTTGTTAGGCATGATGATTTCCTGAAAAGCATACTCAAAATAGTCAACATAAAGTTGGTGAGATCATAGGTTTAATTTCTGAACAAAATACATAACCTGATGCAAAATAACAACCAAACCTACTTATAGGATAGGTGATTCATAACTGTCAAATATAAATCACAAAAATCAGATAATATAGCATCACAACACTAATCCTGTTGGTGCAGGAAATAATTTCCTAAGTAGCGCTACCTATATTATCCAACGGTTACATATCCGAATTAATGGTTGTTAACATAACTGACACTAAATTCTCAAAATCTTATGCATCAGTCAAAGTAGTATTCTTTTTCCTCCAAAAACTTTATCTGTACTATATATAAAGCATTTAGGAGGGGTATTTTAAGATACTTTAAAATTAAGAACACATACTTTACTCAATGCATAAGGTATAACCATTTTTAAGGGTAAAATAGTAATTATGTCATTATTTATGGATTAACCTCTTACAGTTAGTTATATAATAACCCTATACTTACTAACATTTACATAAAAGTTTAACAAATTTAAACTATTTGATATTTTAAATTTGCATTATTTTAGGAATTTAATAACCAATTATTCAACTCTGTCCATTGTTTTAGGGATTTAATAACCAATTATTAGATGTAACATATAAACATTTTGATTACTAATAAGTGAAGTTATTTCTTCTTATTAAATGAAGCTTAATTTATGAGGTAATAGTGAATATAAACAACTTTAAACCTTTATATTAACATTTATGTAAAAATTTAACAAAATTTAAATTAGTAATAAGTGAAATTATTTTCTTTCTATTAAATGAAGCTTAAATTATGAGTTAATAGTAAATAAAAAACATATTTAAACCTCTATACTAACCGCTCTGTAAAAATTAAACAAAATTGAATTACTAATAAGTGAAGTTATTTCTTTCTACTAAATGAAGTTCAAATAATGAGGTAATATTAAAAAAACAACTTAAAATATATATACTAACTGTACACATATATAGCATTGATTAATAAACAACTTTAAATAACTTTACATATTTATATTAACTGTACACATATCTATAAAACACATGAAATGGGTATTTTAAAATATCATAAAATTGAGAATAATTACTTTACTCAATACATAAGACACAACTATTTTAAGGGTACAATAGTAATTTTAACATTATTTACACATTACCCCTTACAATTATTTACATAATAACTTTACACGTACCGTAACGTACATAAAATTTTACATTATCTATCCATAAACAAAAAAAAAAACTTAACTTGTTTTAAGATTTCAGGTATATCTTTTAATCTATCATGTTTAAAAACTTTTTAAAACTATAACCTGTGTACTTTTTTAAACGTTTTGGTGTAATTTTTTACTGAACTGATCTGTATTTTGTAAAATACAAGAAGTTAATGCGTAAAGATACAAGTCGTCATGCAAAACTCATTAATATGGCGTTTCAAATTTTAGCTTAGACAAAATATAATAGACTTTGTCAAATTACAAACAAGTGTCGGATGCAAAATATCACCCCTACCGCATTATGCGGACAACCTTCTAGTAGATACAAAATGGGGCTATGATTCTCACCTTGATTCCAGCGATAGCCTATAAAATCAATTATAAGTTAGAAAAGAAAATTTTCTTTAAAATTTTTAGTACCTCAGTCATAAAATTTAAAATAGTAATTGTGATTACCCAAATTCTCAAAAGTTTAATAGAAATATCCTCAGATAATATTAATAATCATATAAAAATTTAATTTCTAATTAATTCCAGATAATTTTTAAAATTATTACAAACTTAGAATAAATTATTAAAAATAGTTAATGCTAATAATAAATTCCCAAATTTTTTCATAATGCATATATAATAGTCCATAGCGCTCCATAAATTTTTTGATTATTAACTCATAGTAGATATTTTACGATAATTTTTCAATATTTTCTAAAATTCAAGAAAAATAGTTATATATCTTCAAAAATTTAAAACTTTATACATACTGTTTATTTTCAAATATCATAAATCATATAAATGTTTCATTTTTATCTTACTGTTTAAATATTTCTTTCGATTTTTGCTTTACAAACCATATAAAAATACAAATCTTAGTCATAAAAAGGAATTAAATTACGAAATTAATTCTGGAACTTATATAACACATAAGGATTATTATATAGTTTTTATATAATTTTACCAGATTCTGTTCTTCCAGTTAATAATTTCATTTTATTAAATTAAATAATTTGTATAAATTATTTTACTTATTATATTTATACCAAAATTTACATAATGTTATTTCATAATTTTTCTAATAATTTTTCAATGTTTATTCCTACAATCATGGTTATTTAATTTTTTAACCGAATTTACCAAGATTACACATAATTTCAACCCTTTATTTATATTCTTTTTGTTTGTTTTCATAGTTTATTAAAATTTTCAGATTATTAAACTTTTCTTACAGAGTTCCGATCAAGATGAAATAATTTATAAAGTTTGATGAAAAACTTTTCATATCTTAATCACAAGGGTTGATTATATGTGTTGTTTAAACACATTTAATTTGTAAACCTAGTTAGTGAATGATTAAGGGTTAGAACCTTGATTTTGACAGAAGGAGATGGTGAAAGGTGATTGATGATCGTTTCTTTCGTCTTGCTGAACCGAGTAGGATGATTAACTTGAGCTCCAAGGTTTTGGTCTTCGAATTGAAGATACCGAGAGTTGTAGAAAGCAATGATGGTCGTGAGAGACAAGAGGAAAAAGTGATGCTAAGGTGATAGCTCACGCTTGTAGATGACAAACCGGGAGAAGGTTGTCGTGAGATTGGGGTGGTCGTGATTTGTTGATGGTTATGTTTATAGAAACCGGGAGAGAGAATGAAAGGTGGCGGTTGTGATGCTCCTTTGGCCGAGAGTTTCAAATAGAGGAATGGGTAATAATGAGCTTCTAGGATTTAGGTTAGTGAGCTGGTGACTTAGGCATGCTTAGTCGACTTCTAGACCTTGGTGGCGGCATATATGCTTCCTTAGTGTTGTGCAAGGTGGCGAGCAAGGGGATGCATGAGTCACCTAGTTCATTAATGCAAGGTTAATCAAGTTTAAGTGGTTAATCGGATGGTTTGTTATCTTAATGATCGGGGTTTGAGGTTTTAAGTTTACTTAGGTTGATGTTTAGGTGTTTAAGGTTTGCTTAGTTTTGTTTTGATGTTAAAGTACCTTTGATGTTTCATTGTATTGTGGTGTTTAGTTGGGTTGTAACATGATACAATTGGTCTTGTAATGTTGAAGTATTTTTGATCAAACAATATTTGGTAACATAAACTTATACATGCATACGTAAATTTATACCCATGCATACATAATTCTCATGCATGCATGCAAGCATACGTATCATTTATATATACACATGAAATATATACATAAATCATAATGGGGTTAGTTCAAATAATGGTTAATTCGTAAGAATCTTAAATTTATCCAACCTTAATTTTTAGGGTTGTCACAAACACGATGGCTACATCGCTGTGTATCTCTCCGTCTTCCTGTACGTACGAGCCCAGGTATTTGAACATAGACATCAACATACCCTGGATACTGATTTGGGTGTCCTCTTCAATCTCACCACTAAAGTTACAATGCATGTATTCCATCTTAGAGCGACTTATTCTTAGGCCTTTGCGCTCTAGTGCTACTCTCCACTATTCTAGCCTCTCGTTAGGCACCCTTTTAGATTCTGATATTAACACAATATCATCCAAAAACAGCATGCACCTTGGGATTGGCTCCTGTATAGACTTGGCCATCTCATCCACACTACTATGAAGAGAAACGGGCTCAATGTCGATCCTTGGTGGAGTCCCACTTCCACCGGGAAGAAGTCTGTGTCTCCAGCAGTTGCTCACAAATACGTTTTTGCCCCGTCATACATATCCTTGATTATTTTGATGTACCTCTCTGGTACCCTTCTAAGTCGTAGACTTTTCCAAATGAGTTGACGCGGGATACTGTCATAGGCTTTTTCTAGGTCAATGAATACCATATGGAGGTCCCTTTTTGTTTCTCTATATTTCTCCATCATCTTCCTTATGACATGTATGGCTTATGTTGTAGAGCGTCCTGGCATAAATCCAAATTGGTTTATCACTATATGAGTTTTGCGTCTAATTCTCATGTCAATAACTCTTTCCCATACTTTTATCGTGTGACTCAAGAGCTTTATTCCCCTGTAGTTTGCGCAACATTGGACATTACCTTTTTTCTTATATATAAGGACTATAACACTTCTTCTCCACTGCTCCGGCATCTTCCTGGTCTTGAAGATAGTGTTGAATAAGTCTGTTAGCCATTGTAGGCCCTCATCTCACAAGCACTTTCGTACTTCAATCGGTATGTTGTCTGGCCCACCACCTTAGCCCTTCCTATTTTCTTAAGAGCTCTCGTAACTTCGTCGACTGTAATGCTTCTATAATAACACTTGTATTGTTGCGTTGTTTGAGTTGTTTTATCGATCTCAGTTTGTTGATTAGTGTTCCTTATGTTGAAAAGGTAACCGAAGTAGTTTTTCCATCTCACTTTGATGTCTTTCTTCTTCACCAAGACCTTTCCATCCTCAGTCTTTATAAACTTCACCATTCTCAAGTCCTGTCTTCTATTTTTCTTGCCTTGACAATCTTAAACATGTCATGTTTTAAATAATGAGATATTTATTAAAAATGACATTTTAAAAAAATAATATTCTTAGAACGAAATTTTCTCTTAATATATTTCTAAAATGAGAGTTAAAAACAATTTCTTAAAATTAAAGTTTAAGAAAATAATAAAAATATTTTATTAACTAAAATACTTACTAACACATAATTTTAGTTATATCTTATATAAAAATAGTGTTTTATATTTTCTACATTTTCATTAATTTTTAATATTTTTTATTTGACCCGTGTATACACGGGGTTATAACCTAGTACATACATACATACATACATAGTTTATACATGCATGCATACATACATACATACATACATACATACATACATACATACATACATACATACATACATACATACATACATACATACATACATACATACATACATACATACATACATACATACATACATACATACATACATACATACATACATACATACATACATACATACATACATACATACATACATACATACATACATACATACATACATACATACATACATACATACATACATACATACATACATACATACATACATACATACATACATACATACATCCATACATCCATACATACATACATACATACATACATACATACATACATACATACATACATACATACATACATACATGCATGCATGCATACATACATACATACATACATACATATATACATACATACATACATACATACATGCATGCATACATACATATATACATATATACATACATGCATGCATGCATGCATGCATGCCTGCATGCATGCATGCATGCATGCATGTATACATACATACATACATACATACATACATGCATGCATGCATACGTACCTACATACGTACCTACATACGTACCTACATACGTACCTACATACGTACCAACATACGTACCTACATACGTACCTACATACGTACATACATACTTACATACATACTTACGTACATACTTACGTACATACTTACGTATATACGTACGTACCTACGTACGTACCTACGTACGTACCTACGTACGTACCTACGTACGTACCTACGTACGTACCTACGTACGTACCTACGTACGTACCTACGTACGTACCTACGTACGTACCTACGTACGTACCTACGTACGTACCTACGTACGTACCTACGTACGTACCTACGTACGTACCTACGTACGTACATACGTACGTACATACGTACGTACCTACGTACGTACATACGTACGTACATACGTACGTACCTACGTACGTACATACGTACGTACATACGTACGTACATACGTACGTACCTACGTACGTACATACGTACGTACATACGTACGTACCTACGTACGTACCTACGTACGTACCTACGTACGTACATACGTACGTACCTACGTACGTACATACGTACGTACATACGTACGTACCTATGTACGTACCTACGTACGTACCTACGTACGTACATACGTACGTACCTACGTACGTACATACGTACATACCTCCGTACATACATGCATACATACATGCATGCATGCATACATGCATGCATGCATACATACATGCATGCATACATACATACATGCATGCATGCATGCATGCATGCATGCATACATACATACATACATACATACATACATACATACATACATGCATGCATGTAATGAGAGATGCTGGAAATGTTGGGTCTTAGGTTTTAATGGTTTAAAAAGCAGTTATATTTCATAACATAATATTTTCATGAATAACAACACATAATGGCTGAAGATGAGGCTAAAGCTGTAACTGATGTGGGGGTGAGCATATTGTAGCAAACGATACATGAGAGAGGGAGATGATCGACTAAGAGTAAGAACGACGTTAAATAGAGACTTAAGATTTCACTTTAATGTTTAGTGTTAATTTTTTAGAGTAAATTACACTTTTCGTCATATTGGTGTATAAATTTCAGATTTTGTCCTTAAACTAAGGAAACAGTAAACATCCTTTATGTTAATATTTTGAAACAATTTACATTATTTGCTCTAACACACGTTAATTTTATCCACTAAATCAGGTAATGTGCCTTGCATGTGGTGGTATACTAGTCTTTCTATCCTTACTACTTAAAATATAATATTTAAAAATATTAAATTGTTAAAACCCACCCCACCACACCCCACATTTCTCTCTTTCTCTCATCCAACCATTCGACATCGGCACCGCCGCCGCTACCATCCGCCATCACAACCACCACCATTCGCCATCGCCACCGCCACTACCACCATCTGCATGACCATCATGCGCCACCGCTTACACTTTATCTACTCTTACTTTACTCTTTTTTCTTTCTAGATTTACCACCATCATATCATTTCAGCTAATTCATCTACCATGGACAACTCACATTAGATTTTAGATAACTATTAGTTTTGACCGGGAGATATGTTCATTAGGACTGGATCTAACGCCCCATCAAATTTTCGACACAAAGTTATCTAGCCAGAAGATCTGTCCACTCTAGTGAGAAAGCCATCCCTCCCCTTTCTCCACCTGTAAATCGACTGGTGGTGTTCCACTAATGTTCTTGACAGTTGTTCCAGGTGTTTTCATGAAGTTGAAGTGGTGGTGTACTAGTGATTGATGGTGAAGATCTATGGTTGGTATTTCGTAAAAGAAGAAGAAGAAGATAGGTTGGAGAGAGAGAGAGAGAGAGAGTGAGTGTGTGTGTGTGTGGAGTGAAAGTACAGAGATATTTTATATATCTATTAAGTAAATGGGTAAAATGACTAAATTGCTACGCACATGACTGGACTGAACTGAAAAATATAATGTCCGTTAGAGTAAAGGGTGCATAAACTGTTACAAAATATTAACATAAATGATATTTACTTTAATTTCCTTAGTTTAAAGACGAAACCTGAAATATATTATAAACCTAAAGGACGACAAGTGTAATTTACTTCTTTTTTTATTAGGTTGATTGATCTAATATGTATGTATGTAATTTAATAATTGAATATATTAGGCCAAATCTACTACAGTGGTACATAAATTATCTACAAAAAAAATAAAAGATAATTCAAGCCGAACTGAGCTTAGGAGACCTTTGCTCATGCTTGGGTCATTTACAAACCAATCCGAGCTGATTGGCTCGTTTACAACCGAGCCGAATTTCGAGCGAGCATTTTCAAAGAAATTCCGAACGAGTATCGAACGAATGTCAAACGGCGATCGCTTTAAACAGCACTAGACTTAAGACTTAACGGATAAACACGAGACTTAACGGACAAACTAATATTAAATTAGGCCATTTAATTTCCCTCCTCATTCATTAGCTCCCTCCCCTTCCCCCAATATATTCAGTTTCCCACCAACCCCATTTCTTTACTCTATCTATCGCCAGTTGCCATTCACATAATCACATCAAATCTACTTAGGAAAAACCAGTGGATGACGTTGGGCTTCTACCTCTGCAGCATGAAGTTGCAGCCTCTCCACATCAAACCCTAAGGAGATATCGCTTCTTGAGGTTTCTTCTTTATCCTTAATTCTGTAGTGGATTCTATTTTTATTTACAAATTACAATTATAGTTATCGCAACAATAGCAACTGATCTAGGGACTCTTGATTCATCAAGTATAGATTTGAGGGGTATGCATAGCCAGGTTAGTTTCTACAACATTTAATCTCTGCATAACACTCAGTTTACTTAGGATTGATTAATTGGTGTATGGAAATAGTATGTGTTCTTTGATTAATATGGTGGTTTATGGTAATTGTACGTTTTTATAGATTATGGTGACCATAGAAGCTGATGATTGTAGTTAGAACTTTAGGGTAATTCAAAGATCTTATTAGTTAATAATAATGGTGGTCATTTCATTTAAAATAAATTTGATCAGGTATTTGGTAATAGTTCATTTGCAATAAAGAATATTTGATCATCCTCTTGTAGAATTTATAATGTTTAGAACCTAACTTTTGGGCAACTTGGTGGTGGTAGTGGTGTTGCTTGTTGAATCAAAATACTACTGTCACTTACTCTGTAATAAACTAATATTGTTTTATGTTTTCTTTTCCATCTATTTGTACTTTTAGGTTTCTGTTATGCCACTCATGGAAGCCATGGGTATGAAAACTGAGGATGTTGCGCAGCCATATCCATGCTTCATTTTTGAATAATCTCCCAAAAAGAAAATTGCAAACATGTTAGTTTAATTTTTGGGTTTAGTTGTATATTAGTTTCTAAGGGTTTCATCTGTACATATTTAATAGAATAGGTTCGATGATCTCTCCCCTTGTCATTGTATTCATATATATAATTACGAATGTTACAGTTTAGCACCTCTAATAATAATAATTAATACAAATGACTAATACTCTAATAATATTGAGGGTTCACCATTCATTATAATTATTCAGATATTTCTCATTTACTTGTATATGGTATCAGAGTTAATATCCTTAGCATAAACCCTAGTCACCGCTGGATCTAACCGTTGTGATTGCTTCTGTCCCAAGACATTTCTGTTTCTTGCTGTCTCTGCCGGTTTAGAGGGTGAGTGACTGTAACTGATATTCATTTGTCATCTGCATGAATACTTTTTAATAATTGATAATTATACATTCCTATATGGTACCAATTCGTGTACACATGTATGCATATAGGTATAAATTTTACATATGTATATGCAAGATAACATCAAACACTATAAATGTTGATTCTCCAATAACATGCATGCATGGCCCTTGTATATCTACCTATTTTACTGTATTCCTAAGGCTTGAATCCTCCTAATGAGTGACAACGATAACAAGTTCCGTTCTTTCCATTCATCAATACTCTCTTTTCGCCCTTCATTCGTTAAGCATCGATTGTGACCATCGAGTATGCTCACAATCGTTGTCATTGATGGTCTTAAATTGGGGTTCGACTGTGTGCACGCTATCGCTAACTTTACCAGCCTCCGCAATTCTGTCCTGTTGTACTCTCCATCTAACATTGGATCCACTATTTCTTCATAAGTTCCTTTTTGAGACTCGAATTCATGAACCTTTTTAACCAGCAACACCTCAGGCCGCCGAAAATCCACCGCCATCCGCCCTGTCACCACCTCCAACACCACCACGCCAAAGCTGTAAACATCCGCCATTGGTGTTGCTTCCCCCATCTTCATATATTCAGGCGCCATATACCCGAAAATCCCACGTACGCAAACCTTTTTGTCGATTACCACATGGTGGCCGTGCTCGTTTCGTGTTAAGAATTCTGCAAGCGCGAATGAGCCAAGCCTAGGGTTCATGTCAGGGTCGATGTATATGGCAGATGATGTGATGTTTCTGTGGATGACCTGTTCTTCCCATTCTTCGTGGAGGTATCGAATCGCGCAGGCGAGTGATTTCACGATGTTGTATCGATGGTTCCATCGAAGGAAGTTTGATTTTCGATGGTTGTTATGGGAAAGGAGTTGTCCCAAGAGACGGTTAGCCTCGTAGTCGTAGACCACGAGCATTTCCCCTTGCTCGGTGCACCACCCGCGGAGCTGTATGAGGTTGCGGTGCCTGAGCCGCCCCAAATTCGCAAGCTCGTTTGCGAACCGGAGGCGCAGTGCGGGGCATGTTTTCATCCCGAGCCTTTTTACAATGATGTCATGGTTTTCAAGAACACCATAGTAAGCTGTCCCAAAGTCCACCTCTGATAACCGGTTAGCATCGGAGAAGTTATCCGTGGCGGAGATGATTTCCTTGTAGGTTATCTCCCGTGGCGGTTCGACCATCAGGAACGGGTTTAACTGGCGGCGGCTCAGTTGCGCAGTGGCGGTCATATGACCTCCACTGCTGTCCCCATGCTCTTGTTGGGCAGTTATGTACAAGCTCTCTTCGTTGGCAGTGGCGTAGGCGGTTGAGCCACTGGAAGCAATTCCAAAAGATGTAGTGATAGTGATAGTGGTAGTGGTGGCCGCGGTGGTTCCAGTGGTGCTAGTGGTGTTACGCGATACAGATATGTAACTAGGATGGGATTTGAACGAGGGAAGATCCGGGAGAGTGGTAAAAGCACCACCCGAAAGCGCTTCTACGATCCACCTCATGTTGGGTCGGGTTAGCGGGTCGTGGAGCGTACACAGTAACCCCAGATGAATCAACTGTTCCATTTCATGAACGTCATAAGACCCATCAGGCAACCGGCTATCCGCGGCCTGCAACAGCCTCTTCTCATCGGCTAACTTTCGAAACCTATCGACAAGTATGATCTGATCATCGGGAAGCGTAAGATCCACAGCTCTTCGACCCGAAGCAACTTCTAGCAACACAATACCAAAACTGAAAACATCAGATTTCGCGGTGGCGGATGCCTTTTTCTGGAAGCTCTCCGGTGGTAGATACCCGATCGTGCCACCAATACTCGTCGTATCCGCTAGCTGGAGCGAGTTGTCGCTCATCGAAGGTGTTCTTGTTTCGTATCCGAGTTCATGCTCCATCCAACGAGCCAACCCGAAGTCACCAAGCCGCGCGTTAAAGTTGGAATCAAGCATCACATTGCTGGTTTTCACATCACGGTGTATGATCTGCGCCTCAAGCTGCTCATGGAGATAAAACAGTGCTGCTGCTAGACCCTTAACAATTTTCATCCTCCTGTCCCAAGCAAGCGATGGCGTGACCGCGGTTTTATCACTTCCCACCCGTCGAAAAAGCAGCCGGTCGAGACTACGGTTCGGCATGTAGTCGTAAACAAGGAGAAGCTGATCATCATGAACACACCAACCACGTAAAGGGACCAGGTTCCTGTGGCGTAGATGGGCTACAGCCACCAGTTCAGCCGCGAAGCTCTTCTCGAACCGGTCCCCGGTCTCGGACAAACACTTGACCGCTGCCACGGTCCCATCGCTCGGCAAGACGGCTCGAAACACCCTCCCGAATCCGCCACTCCCGAGAAGTTGATCCTGGCTAAACGCTTTGGTGGCTATATAAAGCTCGGAGTATGTAAACGTTTTAGGACTGTGGGCTCCAACGCTCACCTCCTTCGAAAACTGCACTCCGTCGGTGTCGTGGAACACCGCGGGGGGCGGTTTGGTACATAAACCGCACAAGCGAACGTCTCTTTTGGAGTTGAAGAACCTGTGAACCGTGTTGCGGAGGAGGTCTTGGAGGTGTATACCGCATGATCTTTGCTTAGGTTGCGGTGGCGGTGGCGGTGGTTGTTTGGTGGTGTGGTGGTGGTCGAATGGGTGGATGTCGTCGCCGTCGGAGGGTAAGATGAAGCAGACGTGGTGGAGGTGCATGTTGGTGAAGGGTGGTGGTGATGAAAATTAAAGGGTTGATGTGGATAAATAGGTGTATGAGTGGGTAGCTTATTGTGTTGTCAATTTAATTGTCACCAACTATAAACATAAATGAAAAATATAAAAAGGAAATACGTACAGGTGGAGCGGTCAATTTTTTATTTATTTATTTTTTTAACGACTGGTTAGTTGTTAGTTGTTAGTATCACCAAGTTAGTAATATTCACTCATGTCAAGGTTTGAACCTTGAACCTCCAAAAGAGGCAAAATCTTTCACCCTCCTTTAACCACTAGGCCAAAAGATTTTGTTCACTTAGTTGGTGTTTGTTTTTTAAAAAAACATCTTCCCCACCTCTTCATCTGCGCGTATACAGACGCGGAAAGAGGTTTTGAGTGCGCAGACTGTTTGTTTTTTGGAAGACGTTTCATTAAAAAACGTCTGCGCGAGGTCTTCTTGGTGCAGACATGGTTTTACCACTTTTCAAGTCTTCTAACCTCTTCTTCTTTACCCCAACACTCTTCTCCCCAAACTTTTGTTTTCTTTCCCCCAACCCTCATCTCCAAACTACAGCCTCTAACCCCACCACACCACTCATCTCTGGCCGCCGCCCGACCACGCCGCCGGCCTCCGCCCCGTCTCCACGCCACCGCCCTCCGACCCCGTCTCCACGCCGTCGCAGCCCTCCCCCTCATCTCCGGCCGCCGCCCGACCCAAGCCCTCCTCCGTCCGACCGCAGCCCTCCTCCGTCCGACCGTAGCCCTCATCCGCCCGCCCGACGCTCCCCCGGCCGCTGCCGCCCCTCCGCAGCCCTTATCTCCAAACTAAAGATTGATTGCAGCAATAACCGATTTGAAGGAAGCTTTGGGGGCTTCTTCTTGGGTTGAATCTCATCAGCAACCTGGTTTAAATCAGGGTATTGGGTTTGAGATTAGGGTTGGGACAGAAATAATATGGCTGGTCTTAGAGAGTGTTAATGGTTTTTAGAGAGAGTTGTGAATGAGAGGATTAATTAAACAATGGAGTAGGCAATCTTCTGGAGGAAGATGCAAGTCGATCTCTGCATGTATTGTGAATGGTTACGTGATTTCCAAACTCTTCACTTGGGAAGTTAGGGAGATATGGACGGATGTGGTTGAGATCTTGAATGATTTAATTTCCAAACTCTTATTTGGTTTATGATTTTATTAGATTTTTTATATTAGTTTGTATGATTAGTGATTTTAATTTGTATGGTGAGTAATTTGGTTTGTTTGGTTGATGATTTGGTTTATGGTTAGTTTGTGATTAAACTTTAAAAAATAGGTTTAGTTTAATTACAGAATATTTCAGCATTCTGCAGATGTTAAAAAAACAAACAGTCTTTTTCTTGCAGACTGCAGACATTTGGTCCACCTCTTCTGCTGCAGATGTCTACAGATATGATCCGCAGACTGCAGACGTTTTCTTGCAGAAAAAACAAACAGTACCTTACCTACATTGACTTTTGATAGAGAGGGGCAAAGGGAGTTCATTTTTGTGTGGGACATTGCAATAATTCAAAAGATAATATTATTGGGATCAGCTAAACAAGTATCCCCTGCTTTATTACATATATATAACTTCTCGTAACAACAGTATACTTTAGAATCGAATAATTGGTTTTCTTTTATATGTGAGTGTGTGTGATAATTTAAGGAGTACGCTAGGTGTAGATTGTAGAGTATTAAAAAAAAAAGAAACTAATCAACCTCTACAGATTTGATATTATATATTTATATGCGCAGGAGTTATATTTATACTCCCTTATCTATCTATTACAATAAAAGAAGATTTTAAAATGACACTTGCTAAAATTCTAGACCGTCTAATTTTAACTTTTCCGCTTCTCTTTCATATTTAATAACTACATTAAATACTAATAATATCATTTAATTATTTTTTATATTAAAAATTATTAAATTGAAAGAGATGCTTTTATAAATGTAACTTTTAAATGAACAAAATTAAAAAAATAAGAAAATTTTCTAAAGCAACAAACACTCTTAAGAATATGAAATAGTTTAAAATGTTTTTTTAATTATTTTTTGTAAAATAAAATAACTAAAATTAAGAGTTATAATAAGGAAAATTTTAATATTGATATTTTTTAAAACGGTTTTTTGGATTAAAATATTTATTTAAAAAAAGCAATAAGTGTTTAAAAACAAAAGTTTAAAAAATGATATCATTGTTTTATTACTCACATTTTTACTCATATCAATTTCAGTCATATCGTTTATAATTAATAAATTTTCATTAATAATTATTTAATATTTTATTTATTTAACCCGTGTAATATACGGGATACTAACCTAGTACAAATGATATACATTGCTATGTACTCGAGCATGAGTCACGAGTTGGTGTGATGATAAAAGAGGGGCTACTTTAGCATGACCATATTTATTTCTATATGAAATAAGACAATTGAATTACACATACTATTTTAAAAAATTGGTATGATGTGCGTACGTGTATGATTTCGTAGATTTCTTTATGTGTTTTGATTTTGGATATGCAACACTAGAAGAAGCCAAATTGTTCTATGACGTAAAGAAAATAAATAGAGAAAGATGTTAGCATCGGGTCCAATTCGTGGCATAGTTAGCATGAGAGCGACGTCATTTAAGACTATTGTCGGGTCCAAAAAATGAAAACTACTTGATAAGCATTTTGGTATTCGACTAAGGCATTAATCGGTGCAATTTTTGCTCCGCTAATAATAGCTACAATAAATGTAACATCAACGGTAGACTTGATTCATACATTAAGTTGCATAATGTATAGATGAAAGTAGACTTGGTTTTGTATATGAATGTAAGCATAAAGTTTGGTAACGAAGTGGATTGGGTAACCGATAGATAAGCTAAGATTAATTAAACTAATATTATTTTTATTAAAAATATTTAAAATTTGAAAAGATTGAAAGAAAATGACATTGATTGGTTTGAAATCTTGAATATTAGGGCACGATAGATGGGTTTAGCATCATTTTATAAGTTTTCAAGTGACTTTATTCAACTATGGATTTGTTGCATGTTTGAATTTTGTGTTCTCAAGTTGGCCAACAATTTCTACCCTTTAGTCTCCATTGTGATCAAGGGAGGTTGGTGAGATATGAGTAGGCAACATAAGTTTTGACAAGTGATCATAAAATTAATATTTATTTCAAAACATATATTTCAAACCGATTTCTTGTATCTTATATTCGATAGATACATTTATGTGAATTATTGGTCAACAGTATGAGACTTTGAGCAGCAAAGGTGACGATTTGGGCTAGGTTGTGGGGTTAGAACAAATTTTTTTTTTTCTTTTTAGATTTTCAAATTTGGTATGGGAAAAACAAGTAGTTTAAGAAAACATGTTATTGGGCTACGCTTAAAATGTATTGAGCTGTTCACCAAATAAATTTATTTTAATGGCACGGCAACAACTATGGCGACGCTGATTGCATCGATAACGTCATAACGACCTTTAGATAATGGTAACTTCGTCAATGATTTCTTGGTCTGGTGGTCAAGAGTGAGGTGGGAAGCTTTGCATCTCTTAAAGGTGTAAGTATCAAACCTTGACATTGATGAATAATTACTAACTTGGTGTACTAACTACTAATCACTAACCCAGCCGTTCAAAAAAAAAATAAGATGGTTGTAGTTTCAGTGGTGGTGATGGAAGTAGCGTCAATGACAATGGTGCTGCTAGCGGCTACATATTGATAAAAACTTTACAGGAAAGGATGCGAAGGACATTAATGCAATTAGAAGTTTGGTGACTTTATCTTACCTTTTATAGGTGAATGAGCTTGACACTTTTATGAACTATTTCTGTATTTATCATTTATACTCATAGTTGTTAACATATACTATTTAAGAAATGTTAAAGAAAGACTGGTAACATAATAAATCGTCCATTTACGACAATAAACATGGAAAAAAAATCATGAGAAATGTTCACTACGTGAGAAAACTAAACAGCTTAAATTTTCTCTTTACATTTGCAGTAGATTGAAACTATCGTTTTTCACACGGGCGTACGCAGAAACCTAATCCTATATGTTCTAATCTATTTCAATGGAACAAATCTTAATTGTTTTGCAAACCTTGTAATCAAACGTCCATAAACAAATCGGGATCAATTTCTTAGGACACACGTGACCTGATTCAATGGAATAAAATTCTGTAATGCTATCTACCAATGACCTCCATCTCTATCCACCAATGACCTCCATCTCTATCCACCAATGACCACCATTTACACCATTGCTAACACCAGCTGGTGTTTTTAACCGTGTGATTCTATAATGTTTTTGAACTGCATGATTTTAAAATGTTTTTTAACCGGTCACTTTGTGATGTTTTTTTCCCTATGGGGTTTACCATACTTTATAGCGGTGTATGATATGCCAGGTTGATGCCATTGATCAAGCTCGGTTTGCACCCTTTAACATTTCACATGAATCAAATTTTGACCAAATCTTTGGATTCCTTGTGGTTGCTAGAATCCTCATAAGGAAGCTTCGCTTGAAGATGCACCGGTTGGAACATATGATTTATTAACAATAATTAAATATATTACTGCATGTTTCTATTTATTTCATATATTGTATTTTAGGTAGACATATACAAATTGAATAGGTATAATATTAGCTGTAACTATTCCTTGATTGGCTCCTTAATTTGTGCTTGTACTCCTTAATTTGTGCTTGTACTCCTGTTAAATACCCATTGAGGTTAATGGAAATCAAATATCTTCCAATCAATTGATTCTACTCGCATATGGTATCAAGAGCCTAAAGCAACTCCCACGAGTTCCTTTTTTTCAGATCCTCTGTTTCCTGACTTCATCTTCTTCATTTTAAAACCTACCATGGCCCCAAAACCCATCATTCCTCTAACATCCGCCACCCACTTCCCCATCAAACTCACCTCCAATAACTTTCCATCGTGGCGAAAACAGGTGCTTTCCACACTCATTGGTCTTGAACTCGACCATCATATCACCGACCCCACTGTAACTCCGGCCAAAACCATCGTCACCGGTGACGTTACCACACCAAACCCCGTACTAATCGTGTTTCTGTTGAATTTTTCCCCTTTCCTTTCATGGTCAAGGATCTACGCACGGGGGCGCATCTCATGCGAGGGGTGAACATTAATGATGTTTACTACGGACCATTTCCTTCGTCTCCTCAAGTTAATGCAACCGGAACAAGATCACTACTCGCGTGGCACCACACTCTTGGACATCCTTCGTTCCAAGTGTTTAAGTTCTTACTTAATAAATTAGGATTACATTGCAATAAGGTGTCACCTGAGTTGTTTCATTGTAAATCTTGTTCCTTGAATAAAAGCCACAAGCTCCCTTTTGGTCAAAACTCATTTACTGCTCACAAACCATTGGAACTTATTTATTCGGATGTTTGGGGACCGGTACAAACCTCTATCGATGGGTTCAATTACTATGTCATATTTGTCGATTTTTACTCTAAAATATATGGCTATATCCTATGAAAAAAAATCTGATGTCTCCTCTCTATTTCCACAGTTTAAAACTCTTGCTGAGCGATTCTTCAAGACACCTCTTGTGTCTTTATTCACCGATAATGGCGGTGAGTACATTGGCCTCAAACCCTACCTCATCTCACAAGGGATATCACACTACACAACCCCACCCCATACACCCGAACAGAATGGTGTTGCGGAAAGGCGACACCGCCATGTAGTTGAAACGGGCCTTGCCCTCCTTCATTACGCAAACCTTCCTCAAAAGTTTTGGTCACATGCATTTCAAACCGCCACCTATCTCATAAATCGTCTCCCAACTCCTATCCTCAATAATCAATCTCCTTGCGAATTGTTGTTTGGAAAACCACCGGATTACACAAAACTCAAACCTTTCGGGTGCCTTTGCTACCCGTGGCTATGCCCATACACTACATCCAAACTACAACCCCGCTCCAAATCTTGTATCTTTCTTGGATACTCAACCCTGTAGGTCGGCCTTCAAGTGCCTTGACCAAACCACATCAAAATTGTACCACTTGCGTCATGTTGAGTTTATTCCCCACGTGTTTCCGACTCATCACATTGAACACACAAAGTCCCATCCACTACAATCGTATGACTTTCCAATTCCTCACTCTACTTCATCCGCTTCCCCTTTCCCTAACAACACGTCTTCTAATCCACCCTCCATACCACCCACTCCTGTCCCATCTGCACCCACTACACAGTCTGCACACTCTTCAACCCACACCTTGGAACAAACCAACCCCTCTTGCCTCACACCCACGCCCCCTGTCCTATCCCACCATACTCCTAACCCTCAAAACAATCCTGACCACACCCCACACACTCCACCAAACAACACCACCCCCAACTCCACACATACCTCTGATCCCACACCGACTGCATCTTCTCCCACAACGGTTCCTAATTCCAACAATGATCCACAACCCTCACCTCCCATGGTTAAACGCCAATCAAAACCAAACAACAAATATTTCAACCCAAACTTTGTTAACACAACCACCATTCACCCACTCCCTCCCTTACTTGAACCCAACACTCATATCCAAGACATGAAAGACCGTCAATGGCGACATGCCATGGATCTTGAATTCAATGCTCTTATTCAAAACCACACGTGGGAACTCGTTCCTCGCACCACCCAACATGTCATTGGCTGTAAATGGATTTTTCGTATCAAGCGCAAGGCGGATGGCACCATTGATAAATACAAAGCTCGTCTTGTTGCCAAGGGCTTTCACCAACAATTTGGCAAGGATTACTTTGACACCTTTAGTCCAGTAACCAAACCCGTCACGATCCGCACAGTTTTATCTATTGCTCTCTCCAAGCGGTGGACCCTACGACAACTCGATGTCAACAACGCCTTTCTTCATGGCACCTTACATGAAGACTTCTTCATGATTCAACCACCTGGGTTCACCAACTCCGAATTTCCTAATCATATTTGCAAACTTAGGAAATCATTATACGGCCTCAAACAAGCCCCACGTGCTTGGTACAATGAACTCACCTCGTTCTTACTCCAGTCCGGCTTTCGTAAATCCATCTCTGACCCGTCTCTCTTTATCTATCAGCATCAACGCATCACATGCTACCTCCTAGTCTATGTCGATGACATCGTGATCACCGGCAGTGACCATGCCTTTCTAGAAAAATTCATAACTTCACTTGGCCATAAATTTTCCATAAAGGATCTTGGTCACCTGCACTACTTCTTAGGCATTGAGGTTATTCCCACACCTCAAGGTCTCTTTCTCTCCCAACATCGACACATACAGGATGTACTCGCTGCGTTCAAAATGGATGGTGCTAAAGATGTTCTTACTCCTCTAAGTGCTTCCGATCCTCTCTCACTGGTTGATTCTACTCCACGGTTGATCCCACTCCATATCTTTAACTTGTTGGTTCCCTACAATACTTGGCTTTCACCCGTCCAGGCATTTCTTTCGCCGTTAACAAACTCTCCCAGTTCATGCACACACCTAGACAATCTCATTGGCAAGCTCTCAAAAGAGTGCTCCGCTATTTGAAAGGAACGGTACATTACGGGTTATACTTACATCGTGACTCTCCCCTCACACTCCGGGCCTTTTCCGACTCTGATTGGGGAGACGTCAATGATGGGGGACGGTCCACTACAGCATACATTCTATATCTTGGCTCAAACATCATCTCGTGGCGTTCGTCTCGCCAAAAGACAGTTTCTCGCTCTTCTACTGAAGCTGAATATAAAGCAATTGCAAATGCTGCAGCCGAAATTTCATGGGTACAAAACTTACTTCTTGAACTTGGCATCAAATCAACTCACACCCCACAACTGTTTTGTGACAACACTGGTACAAATTATTTGTGTGCTAATCCTGTATATCACTCCAGAATGAAACATGTTGCATTAGACTCTATCACTTCGTCGGGAACAGGTAAACGCAGGCAAACTACATGTTCTACATATCAGTTCCAAAGATCAACTCGCAGATGTTCTCACCAAGCCACTACCGAGAACACCTTTTACTTCCATTCGTTCCAAGATTGGCGTATCCAATGGATCCTCCATCTTGCGGGGGCGTATTAACAATAATTAAATATATTACTGCATGTTTCTATTTATTTCATATATTGTATTTTAGGTAGATATATACAAATTGAATAGGTATAATATTAGCTGTAACTATTCCTTGATTGGCTCCTTAATTTGTGCTTGTACTCCTTAATTTGTGCTTGTACTCCTGTTAAATACCCATTGAGGTTAATGGAAATCAAATATCTTCCAATCAATTGATTCTACTCGCATATGATTTAGATGCCGTGGCCTTGATATATGAAAGCTATTTTGTCGTTTATAGTTTGGGTTTACATTTTGGGTGTTGTAATCAAACCAACACAAAAAATTCCTATCGATCTATACCAACATATGGGATAAAATGGTCCAAAAACAGACTTTAACAGTCTGACACAAGCAATAAACGGGTATATGACCCTTTTCAAATGGTCAAAAACTTTCAAACAATTAGAATATCTGGGTCAAGTTGAAACCGGGTTAGGACTAGTTTTTCGTGCGAAGGAGAACCGGTCTTAACATGACGGGTTATATAGGATTACGACTGTTTTTTGGAAAGAACGGTTTGGAACCGTATTGGGTGTGTACTTCCATTCCCACTTGCTACTTCATGGCTTAAAAACTCCCTGGAATTAGAATATTCTAATAGTTGATTTGTATTATTGATTATGTTTCCATTTTAAAAATTGCCATGCATATTTTAGTTTTAAAGTCAATACAAATTATGAATCAATTTTTAAATGTGATTATGTTTCCAATTTAATAAAAGCTAATAAAAACGACAAGTGACAATAGCTTTTTAAGAATGTGCCAAGTGGTAACGATTGATTTTTTTGTTCTATATGATCGTTTTTGCTTTGACAGTACTTAATTATGATGTGCAAATTGGTGAAAGGTTCTAAATATTCTTTATAATTTATCTTGTTCTTTTTGTATGTTATACACTGACATGATGTAGGACAAATTTAAAATTTTAATTGAAATCATTCTTACCATGTTACTAATGTTTATACTTTTGTTTCTAACCTTACTTTTTAATGTTTACCTTTTTCTATATGATCATACTTTGTTTTATTTAATTTACAAGTCTTTTACAGTATCCAAAGTCATTTTATTAATAAAATCTTGATATATCATGTCGTGATTATACCATCAAGTTTCATAAGATTCGATTGTTAAATCGACCAATGTATAACGATCCGTCAGACTTTACTCTATTGAGTTTATACTCAGAGTCAATCATTATTAAAAGTTGATTTGCTTTTTAAACAAACAGTTTTTACACACAGACAACTGTATGTCGTATTGACAAGAGTTACAAGACGAGATGGATTAAAGCTGGTTATATTTGTTGGACCAAAAGAACCAATGAGCCAGATCAGAAAAACCTCTAAGTCCCACAAGACATCACAACAACTGCTGAAAGCTTCATCAGCAGTTTGACAAAGATTGAAGACTTCAACAGCTGAAGATCAAAGTATTAAAGAACAACAGCTGAAGATCTCAAGTACTGAAGACTGAAGTACTGAAGCCTCAAGTACTGAAGACTCAAGAACTGAAGCCTCAAGTACTGAAGACTCAAGTACTGAAGAATATCAGCTGAAGACTGAAGTACTGAAGATCAACAGTTGATGTACAAAGATTGAAGACAAAGACTGAAGACATCAGCTAATGACAACTACTGAAGTCATCAGCTGATTAAACATCTGAAGTTAAAGTCTGAAGACAAGTACTGAAGCTTCAGAGTTTGTCATAACAGCTGAAGAAGTATTCTTCAGTTGTTGTGATGGTTTACCTTTCAGCACTTTCTTTTCAGTAGTTGTCTTTTGTATTTCACTAGTTTGTAAAATGACTGAAGAGTCTGTTCTTCAGTCGTTGTAGTTATCAGTAGTTTCTTTTCAGTTCTTGTAATAGTTTGACACTTAGTATTTTGTAAGAAGATGTCAGCTGTTTGACATCTTCAGTAGTTAAGTTAGTTTCAGTAGTTTGTTAAAATAACGGTTTGATGTCACTGTCAAGTGACATCAGTTGACGTCATTTCTTCTATAAAAGGAAGATGACCTAATTGTAATCCTGGCCGAAGCATGTGATCTAATAAAAAACACCTTTTTGCAGAATTCTCTCTCTCTCTCTATAACTTACTATTACATGCAAAATTTCTTGTGTTCTTGTTATAATTTCTAATTCTTGTGCTAAATCCGCCGCGAATACAACCTAATTGATCAAACTAGAGGCTGAGATCCTATCAAATGGTATCAGAGCTGGTTAATCATTGATCGATTTAACGATTGATCATTGAAACTGCTCTTTTGCTATCTACGTTTGATCGAATTAGCAAATTTGCAAGAATTAGCTATAGAGATTGAGTTTCTGCTGCTTCTGGCCATTAAACTTGAGGTTCTCGTGGTTTTGAGCTAGATTTGTTTTGTTTACCTTGAATTTGCTTGAATACTGAGATGGCGACACCAACTAATGATCCTCATAATACTGGCTCCTCAACAAAGCCTCCGATGCTTGTGAGGAGTGAGTATAACATATGGCAACGTCGTATGCTCCATCACTTGTCTATCAACAGTGCTGGTTGTTGGAAGTCAGTGGTACATGGACCATACAAGCCTATGGTGAGCGTCCCTGAATCAAATGAGAGGGTTCTGAAGAAACCCGATCAATATTCGGACGAAGATCTTAAGATGTTCGAGATTGATGCTAAAGCCCATGGAATTCTGGCCATGACACTGCCTAATGAAATCTATTTTGGGCTCATGCATCATGAAACTGCTCATGATCTCTGGGTTGCTCTGAAGGAACAATTTGGAGGAACCGATGAGGTCTTAGCAAACACAAGGGAAATCCTCGCCCAACAATATGAGACATTCTCTCATAGGAAGGGTGAGACTCTAACTCAACAGTTTGAGCGATTCTCTTGTTTGATCTCTGAGTTGAAGATGGTCAAACAAGAGTATTCAAACAGCCAGATGAACAACCAATTCCTCAGATCCCTGCCTGAGAGATGGGACACTTATACCATTGTCCTACGCTCTAGTGCAAATCTGAGCACTCTATCTCTCACCTAACTTCATGGGAAACTGCTTACATTTGAGAGAGAGATAGAACAGAAAAGGAAGTTGTCATCATCTGGCAAGCTTACTGATGACTTTGTATCAGGCAATACTGCCTTGATTGGTCAAGAGTCAGAATATACTGCATCAGAGAGTGCCTATGATGAGCATATTGATTTCTCTACCAATTCTGAACATGCTTTTGTTGGTGTTGATAGTAGTTCAGGAGGTAGCAGTGATAACCTGTGCTTTCTGATGGAGGACTTGAAGGGCATTCAAGATGATGATCTGAAGAGATAGATATTTTGAGTCAAATGGCAATGATAAATATCAGATCTCAGAAGTTCTACAAGAGAACTGGCAGGAAATTTCCTAGTCTCTCTGGCAAAACCAAAGTTGGTTTTGACAAGAGCAAGTTGAGGTGTCACAAGTGCCATAGGCTTGGACACTTTACTGGAGAGTGTAGATCATCTGGATCTAACTCCTCTGCACCCTTTGTGACTTTTCCAAGCAATAGCTCACAGAACAAAGGGCAACATTCCACCAGTTCTGGTCATCCATCACCAGCTCAGGCATCACCTTCTTACTTTGTGCCTCAGGGTCATATGCCATACCCATACCCCTGCTACTACATGCCTCAGCCAAGTCAAGTTCAAGCACCCACTACTCAGCAACCACATGCACTCCCTGAGCCTCAACCTTCCCAATCTCACCATCAAACCCAACCTCAACAACACAACTTCTTCACCCCAAGAGTTGTTGACTGGAGCAGTTTACCAGATGATATGTCTGGTCATGAACAACTGTTCTAAGGTGCTGGTCAACATGGTGGTGATCATCCTTTTGGGAACCTTGCTCTGATGGCCCTGGAGTCTGCTGATGGTTCATCCTCCAATGCTTCATCATAGGTATCTTCTGAGGCCAAAGCCAAGCTATGTTCTGAAACTTGCATAGCTGCATTTGCATCTATTAGAGAAGCAAATGTAGCTTTAATTGATAAAAATCTTGAGCTAGAGCAAACTCTTTCCAAAAGAAAAGCTGAATTTGAGTCTATGCTTAATGATAAAAATGATGAGATTTATAAACTTAAATGCCAAATCAAAGATGATAAGGCTAGGGAAGAGGTACTTCTAGAGAAGTACAAAGACCTCAAGGAAATACTTGTAGTTACCCAGGTAGAGTGTGATCGCTGGGTACAATCCTGCAAGGGTTTTGAAATGCTTCTGAGTAAGCAATCAGCTTTCAATGTGAAGTTTGGCATTGGTTATAATCACACTGCTCCTCCTACAGATTTTACTTCCAGAGCAGAAGTTGAATCTGATAGAGAAAGCAATAACCAATCCTTCTCATCATGTGACCTACTATCTGATACAGCATCATCAAAGGTTGAAGTCAGCATTAATTCCTCACAAAACCAATCAGCTGATGCTAAAACAGCTGATGGTTCAAATCCTGACTGTCACATGATCAAAAAGTTGATCAACTCAGGTGTTGTCTCTAAAAGTACTGAAAGTACTGGAGAGCAAGTGATAACACCTGAAGTTCAAACCCCAACTACTGCATGTACTAAAGGGAAGAAAACTGCAAGTAGAAAGGGTTTGAAGACTACTGAAGATGATATCAGGAAAGCAAGTACTGCAAGGAAGAAAACTACAAGTACTGATAGCAAATTGCTGAAGAACAAGTCTTCAGTAGTTTTATCTTCTTCAGTAGATGATCAACCAAAGATGAAGAAGAAGCCATGTGAAATATGTGGCTTGTTCAATCATCTTACTGATGATTGCTGGTATAAAAGGGGATCCAAACTCAAACAAAAGGAGAAAATTAAAGAGAAAATAAATGTAATGAAAACTGAGTTTGAGACCAATTTTGTACCAGCAACATCAAAACCTGAAACCCCTAAGTCCAAAAAGAAATCCAAAAAGAAGGAAGGGGTTACTCAGGCAACAACTGAGGTTGCTCAAAAGAAGATGGTGCAACACAGGAATCCATCACAAGCAAGCACTAATATGTCTGATGAGCTGAAGGCTTTATCACAAAATCAGACACAGCTTGTTATGATGGTTCAACATCTAATGGGAAGAGTCAACCAATTAGATGCTCCTGTGCTGAAACCACAGAAAAGGAAATCCAAGCCAAAGGATTCCTTTCTACACCATCTCCTTCACCTCAGGCTGTCACACATAACAAACCTGTTAGTGTCACATCTGTTGATAAGAACAGACCCAAAACTAAAAAGGTCTGGGTCTTAAAAACTAACTAATTTGTTTTGATTGCAGGGTTCTTTAACATGCCAAAGAAGCATCTGGTATGTAGACAGTGGAGGATCCATGCATATGACAGAAAGCAGCTCACTTCTTAATGACTACTCTCAAGGAAAGAAGGGGTTTGTTTCCTTTGGCAATGATGCAAAAGGTTACATTATCGGAAAAGGCTTTGTTTCAAATGGGGAAATAAGGTTTGATGATGTTAACCATGTGGAGAATCTCAAGTACAATCTCTTGAGTGTCAGTCAAATGTATGATAAAGGTCATGTTGCCCTTTTCACCAGCCAGAACTGTCGGATTCTGTCATCCAAAGTTCTGAGTTTGATTGACAAGGTGTTGGATGAATATACTCTCCTGAAGGCCAACAGGACAGGAAGAGTATATGCATTAGATCTTTCTAAGAAAATTGATCTAAAAGGCCATCCTTTCCTATTCTCTAAAGCTTCCTCTCAAGAATCTACTCTATGGCATAGAAGGCTGGGTCATGTGAATCTCAAAAACATAAATCAGCTGATAAACCATGGTTTAGTAAAAGGATTGCCTTTGAAGGAGTTCAAATGTGAAGACAACTGCACTGCTTGTTTAAAGGGGAAACAACACAAAGTCTCATTCCCTCCGATAGAAGAACAAAGTCCAATGCCTGCTTGCAACTCCTGCACATGGATCTCTTTGGTCCTATCAGAGTGATGAGAATGGCAAAGAAGAAATACTGTCTGGTAATTGTGGATGATTACTCCAGATTTGTATGGACTTTCTTCTTGCACTCCAAAGATGAAACTACCAAAGCTATTATGAACTTTGTATTATATGTGGAGAAGTAGTATTCCCTTCCAGTCAAGTGCGTGAGGAGTGACAATGGCACAGAGTTTAGAAATCACACACTTGATGACTTCTATCTGTCAAAGGGGATCAAAAGGCAGTTCAACATTCCAAGAACTCCTGAACAAAATAGAGTGGTTGAGTGAAAGAACAGGACTCTCATTGAAGCTGCAAGGTCAATGTTGGCTGACTCAGGATTGCCACTGACCTTTTGGGCTAAAGCTGTCAACACAGCTTGCTATGTGCAGAATAGAGTATTAGTGAATAAGAGGTTGATGAAGACTCCTTATGAAGTACTACATCATTTGGCTCCTTTGATTTCCTTCTTTAGAGCCTTTGGGTGTCCTTGTTTCATTCTCAACACAAGCAATCCACTCCAGAAGTTTGAATCAAAGGTGGATGCAGGGTATTTTGTTGGTTATTCATCAACTTGCAAAGCATACAGAGTTTTCAACTGCAGAACAAAGATGGTTGAAGAGACTTTGCATGTGAAGTTCAATGAATTCCAAAGGACAAGATTCCACAAAACCCTGTGGAGTTATTTGATCTGAACGTACTGCAATATGTTCCTTATCAACCTCCAGCTGTTGTTCCTGTCAACAGTTCTCCACCTGGTGGTACTAATGATGATGTAGCCAGTACTCACCTCTTTAGGTTTAGTGACCACCTGCCAGAGTCAACTAAACCTGATGCTCCTGTAGCTTTAGTAGTTCCATCCACAACAAATGCTGATGAGATTTCTGAATCCTCTACTTTATTTGAGTTGCCATCTCCTACTTGGTTTCAAGAATCTGCATCACCATCTGTTGTTGCTGAAGGTCCTACAAACACTTGCACTGATCTGATTGTCTATCAAGAGCTAAAGAATCACCAATGTCTTAAATCATTGGTGATATCAATGTTGGAGTTTCAACCAGGAGTCAATTGTCCAATTTCTGCTTCTATGCTCTCTTCATCAGTCAGCAAGAGCCAAAGAATTATAATGTTGCACTACGAGACAATGGATGGGTTGAAGCAATGCAGCTTGAGCTTCTTCAGTTTAAAAAGCAGCAAGTGTGGGAGCTTGTTCCTTTACCCCAAGGTAAGTGTGCAATAGGCACTAAATGGGTGTTTAGGAATAAAACTGATGAAAAGGGCTAAATTGTCAAGAACAAGGCCAGGCTGGTTGTACAGGGTTTGCCCAAGAGGAAGGCATCGATTATGATGAAACCTTTGCCCCTGTAGCCAGACTGGAGACAATTAGATTGTTCTTAGCTTATGCTGCCTTTCATAATCTTAAAGTTTTTCAAATGGATGTAAAAAGTGCCTTTTTATATGGTAAAATAAAAGAGGAAGTTTATGTGTGTCAACCACCAGGCTTTGAGGATAATAAACATCTAGATTGGGTATATAAGCTTGATAAGGCTCTATATGGGTTGAAACAAGCTCCTAGAGCCTGGTATGAAACATTGTCTAACTTTCTTCTTCAAAATAATTTCATTAGAGGCTCCATAGATAAAACTTTATTCATTAAGAAAGTAGGGCAGCATAAGCTACTTGTTCAAATTTATGTTGATGATATAATTTTTGCATCTTCTGATCCATAGTTGTGTGATGAATTTACAAACTTAATGCAAAAGAAGTTTGAAATGAGTGCTATGGGAGAATTACAGTTCTTTCTAGGTTTGTAAATCAAACAAAGGACTGATGGAATCTTCATTCATCAGTCTAAATATACAAAAGATCTGTTGAATAAGTTTGATTTACAAAACTGTAAGCCCTGTTCTACTCCCATGAGCAGCATCACACAACTGGATGTTGATCAAAAAGGTAAAGCGGTTGATCAAACCCTTTACAGATGTATGATTGGGTCCTTGATGTACCTTACAGCTTCTAGACCAGACATTTTCAGGCTGCACCTAAAGAATCCCATTTGATTGCAGTCAAAAGGATCTTTAGATATTTGCAAGGTACCCAATCACTAGGTCTTTGGTATTCTACTGGGCATTCTTGCAAATTAGTTGCTTTCTCTGATAGTGACTATGCAGGATGCAAAGTCACCAGAAAATCCACTTCTGGTGGTTGCAATTCCTAGGCAATTATTTAGTTTCTTCGCAGAGTAAGAAACAAACTTCAATTGCTACATCCACTGCTGAAGCTGAGTACATTGCTGCTGTAAGTTGTACATCTCAGGTACTCTGGCTTCAGAATCAACTTTCGGATTATGGCATTACAGAGACTAAGACTCCATTACTAATGGATAGTGCTTCAGCTCTTTGTATTGTTAAAAATCCAGTCCAACACTCTAGGACCAAAAATATTGAGATCAGACATCATTTTATTAGAGATTGCTATGAAAAAGGTCTGATTGATCTAAAGTTTGTGCCTAGTGCTGATGAGCTTGCAGACATATTTACTAAGCCTTTAGATAGTGCCACATTTCAAAATTTGGTACTAAGGCTTGGTATGCTGCAGCTAGAATAATTTGACTAATACTGATGCTCTCAGCTCATAAGTACTGATGAGCATTAGTATCCAAAAGTCAAAAATAAGTACTGATGAGTAATTTAGTCTTCAACATTTTTCATAACTACTGAAGACTAAAATACTTCAAAGTACTGAAGTACATTATTTGCTGAAAACAACTGATGTAGTTACAACTATTGATGTGGTTATAACTGCTGATGTATATTTTTCTATCAAATAAGTACTGAAGAACAAATTTTGTTCACAGGTACTGATGTGTAATCTTACACATAAGTACTGAAGACAAAATTTGTTCACAAGCTCTGAAGAACAATTTATTTCATCAGATCTTATGAACATTTGTTCACAAGAGCTGAAGAATAAATATTCCCAAGAGCTGAAGGCCAATGAAACATCTGAAAGTCAGCCAAAGAGCTGATGAGTAAATGTTGAGGTCAGCATGAAACAACTGAATTGACGACAACAACTGATGAGTAATTTTACTCTTCAGCTTCTTTCAACATCTGCTGTTTCATCACCAAACAACTGAAGGACAAAACCATGTCTTCAGTAGTTCTATAACTACTGATGACTAACACCAAGTCCTCAGTTGTTTACAACATCTGAAGATGAAAACCATGTCTTTAGTAGTTTACAACTACTAATGTTAGTAGTTTACAACTACTGATGACTAACACCAAGTCTTCAGTTGTTTACAACGTCTGAAGATGAAAACCATGTCTTCAGTAGTTTATAACTACTGATGACTAAGTCTTCAGTCGTTTGCAACATCTGAAGGACAAAACCAAGGTCTCAGTAGTTTCAACTACTGATGACTAATACCAAGTCCTCAGATGTTTACAACCTCTGAAGGTTAAAACCAAGTCATCAGTAGTTTCAACAACTGATGACTAACACCAAAACCTTTAGTCATTTTCTTTCAGCCGTTTCCATACCCTATAAATACCCAACCTTACCTTCAGAGTTTTTCATTCTCTCATAACCTAATATTTCAAAAACTCTAAAACCTCTCTCACCCCATTAATGGCAACCATGTAGCTCAAGCCAAGGCACAACTGCGTTGCCTACCTCACAAAATCACCATTTTGGACCAAATTTGATAACGCGATTGATCTTATGGTTGATTCACCTTACCAAACGGCCTTTCTCATAAATCCTACCATATATGCCGATTCCTTATCCCAGTTCTGGACGAACGTTACCCTGCACACTGGAGAGAACGACACCGAGGTCTCTCTCCAGTCGTTTGTAAATAACCAGAAGGTGGTTATCAATCCTGCAATCATCCGCCAAATCCTAAAATTGGATGATGCCACCTTCCCAACCGAATATCCAAAAGGCACCACTGATCTTTCTTTTGCACATCATGACTATCAGGGTGACCTATCTGCTTCTACCCTGCTCAAGAAACATTTTCATGATGCCGAACGACTTATTTTTCACATGGTGAATGTTTGCTTAGCCCCAAAGACCTCCTTATGGGATCAAATGTCTACAAGGTGGCAGCATGTATTATTCTCTATCCTTGAGAAACAACCACTAAATTTTTCTGAAATAATCTTTTTGGAACTTACGGATATGGCCACAAAACCTTTTGCTAACCGCTGGATTTTATATCCACGGTTCATAATGGCCATAATAGAGAACCAGCTACATGCTGAGGGACTTGTTGGCACTGGAGTCCCTGCCATGGCTGTATTGCCTGAGGTATACTCCAGGCACAACACTGACCAAACTTTGAAAAAGGCTGCCAAACTGCGAAAACCCACGCAGCTGGAACCCACAACCTCCACCTCAAAATCCAAAGTCCCCACCAAACCCAAATCCAAGAAAACCACAAAGGCTACTCAGGGAAATGAGTCCCCTGAGGATGCCCCTGCACAATAAAGGCAGGAAGTAATTGCTGGCACGATTCTCCCAGCAATTACAACGACTCCACCAACCACAACCGCTCAGGCATCCTCTCTACAGGAGCCTGATGCAACCTTTTCCGGGGCAGCCACACATCTGGAACCTTTCTCACTTGAGAAGATTTCCATTGAAATGCACCAATATCCCCAGGTGCATACTGCTTCTAACCCATCTCCCACTACAACCGCCCCTCAAAGCCCTACACTAATAATTGCAAAAGTGTTGACTCATCTTAACACTCCACCCTCTCCCCAGGAACCAACCACAACTGGGAAAACTCCAACCACAGAGAGGGTGGATACAAGTGTTGATGAGAGCCCACAACACAGAGAATCTAATGTCTCATCTCCAAGTGTGGCAATGGAGATAGGACAATCTGGTGAGGCTGCCACTTCCCCTGTATCAGCACATAGACAGGAAGAAGCTGGTACCATATCTAAGTCCTCACCAGAGGCAACTTCCAATGATGGATCCAATCCGGAGGCTGGAAGTCCCCAGAACCGAGAACCAGGGGCACATGTGATAACTGAGCCACACTCAGCACATGTTTATCCTGATTTTATCAGGAGGTCAGGTGATTCAGTTCCAACTGATGATGACCTGAGCTTTTTCTACGATGTAGTAGCTCAAAACACCATTCTTGAGGAGGAGGTGAGTAGACTCAAAGAGCTACTTGCCCAATTCTCCCAAGAATCAAGTCCATCTGCCACCATTAACCCACAGATGGCACCTTCACCCGAAGGTCTCACATACACTCAGCCACTCCCACAAACTCAGACACCTGCCCCTGCTTCTGGCACTAGTTCTCAGGGACAGATCCCCCTGAGCAATTAGTTGCTATCTTTCAAAATTCCTTGCCTCTCATCACACCCATTATCATAGATGTTGTGATCAAAACCCTTAATGAGAGGCTTCCCTCTACTATCCAGCCTTTGGTGGAAGCTGTTGTGCTGAAGAAGCTTTCTGAAGGTCAACCCCTTGCAACCAATGCACCCAAAAAGGGGGAGACTTCAGTGAAAGCTAAGAGAAAGAGAGTGGAGGAGGAAGTGAAAGATAAAGAAGTTGAGGAAGATGTGGTCTATGAGAGGGAGTTGGTGGTGGAGACTGAGAAGGGGAAGGAGAAGGAGAAGAAGGCTGAATTGGAGAAAGTGGCTGAAAGTCAAAAATACTTTCATGTCACATACAAGAAAAAGAAGGGAGAGAAGGAGATAGAGAAGGAGAAAGATCTAGCTGTCCTTGTCAAGGAGGCTGATGCTGAACATAGCAGGTCAATGGATAACATCATTGGTCAGCTGTTCAGGCAAGGCTTTGACACTGACACTTCTGAGCTAGATCAGGAGATAAGGAAATTGGAGGTGAAAGAGATTGAATACCGATGGTCTTGTTATAGCCAAGAGGAGAAAGAGAGACTTGAGGCTATGATAAGATTCATTTTGAAGTATCTAGGGAGAGCAGTCCTGAGGATAAAATCATGGACCAGGGACATCATCTTGGCAATAACCACCAAGATCTGTTCGTCTGAAGCATTTACAAAAGGGCTGGTCATAGAAGCCCTCAGTGAAGCCGGTGCTGGGAACAGGACTGAGTTAGCCAAACAAACCAAATCCTCTTTCACATCTAAACTACTAGCTTAGCCTGCTCAATTTCCCACACTAAAAACCAAACCACCACCCACAAAACCAACCCCCTCACCATCAAAACCCATAACCGATGATGCACCCTTGAAGAGGAAGAGAAGGGTGTTGAGGCTAGCAGAAGAAGAAGAGGATAATGAAGAAGAAGATAGACTGCCTCTCTCTGTAGTTCTATCTTTACCTAAAGCCAAACCTTTACTCATCACTCCCACCTCACAGATGGAAACTGTGAGGGTAAAGATCATGATGATGAGCTGTTGAAGAGAGTAGATAAAGCTTATGCTGCTTCCTCATTAATAGTAAATATGAGAAAACAAGCTCTGAGATTGTATACTTTAAGGCATACATTTCAATATGAAAAGGATAAAGTGAGAATTTGGCCTGATCCCAGGGTGTCTCACAGGATCACTAAGAAAGACATTCCACTGAGATACAATGGCCAAGTAAAGAAGATTGTAGATGAAGTGATCACTTTGGCCATTGTAGTATCACCCTGGGAAATAATTGAAGACTTTAAGAAGGCCTATCAGGCTAACCTCCCACCATAAAAGATGTTAGAGAATAGGGTGGTTAAAAAGAGGTTAGTCTACAAGAGGCTTGAGAATGTTAGGAGAAATGAGCTCCAGTTGTTCTTAGAGGGTAATCACCCTGATGAGTTCGCCTATAGGGCTATAACAACTATGGAGCTCAAAAATGGAAAACAGGCCAAATACATCTCAGAGCTCTATGGGCCTGAAGGATTATTTGAAGATGAGGCAAAGGATTTTACCATGGAGGAACAAGTAATATTTTTAGAGGCCTACACCAGAGAATCCTACATGCTCATAGTAGGGAAGTAGGTCTCATGGATGGGACAACAACCCTGTGTCCAGTTCCCCAAGACAGGGTTCCCATCCATCCTTTGCCAAACAGATCCTTGAGACCTCTTCTCAGGCCAGTGCTTATATGGGTCAACTTCTGAGCTGATCCAGAAGGAAATAGACCAATCATTCTGCCACAATAAGTGGGACAACAATAATCTTAGAGGTTTTGGCTGCATTGGTTCAGGGGGAGTTTGTTGGACCAAAAGAACCAATGAGCCAGATCAGAAAAACCTCTAAGTCCCACAAGACATCACAACAACTGCTGAAAGCTTCATCAGCAGTTTGACAAAGACTGAAGACTTCAACAGCTGAAGATCAAAGTATTAAAGAACAACAGCTGAAGACCTCAAGTACTGAAGACTGAAGTACTGAAGCCTCAAGTACTGAAGACTGAAGAACTGAAGCCTCAAGTACTGAAGACTCAAGTACTGAAGAATATCAGCTGAAGAATGAAGTACTGAAGATCAACGGCTGATATACAAAGACTGAAGACAAAGACTGAAGACATCAGCTGATGAAACATCTGAAGTAAAAGTCTGAAGACAAGTACTGAAGCTTTAGAGTTTGTCACAACAGCTGAAGAAGTATTCTTCAGTTGTTGTGATGGTTTACCTTTCAACACTTTTTTTTCAGTAGTTGTCTTTTGTATTTCAATAGTTTGTAAAACGACTGAAGAGTCTGTTCTTCAGTAGTTGTAGTTATCAGTAGTTTCTTTTCAGTTCTTGTAATAGTTTGACACTTAGTATTTTGTAAGAAGATATCAGCTGTTTGACATCTTCAGTAGTTAAGTTAGTTTCAGTAGTTTGTTAAAATAACGGTTTGATGTCACTGTCAAGTGACATCAGCTGACGTCATTTCTCCTATAAAAGGAAGATGACCTAATTGTAATTCTGGCTGAAGCGTGTGATCTAATAGAAAACAACTTTTTGCAGAATTATCTCTCTCTCTATAACTTACTGTTACATGCAAAATTTCTTGTGTTCTTGTTATAATTTCTAATTCTTGTGCTAAATCCGCTGCGAATACAACCTAATTGATCAAACTAGAGGCTGAGATCCTATCAATATTGGATGAGAATAGTGAACTTTTAACTACAACCTCAAATGTCGTATACAAAGAAGTTGTTAGAGATTTGTAAACATTTAGTGTTTTTTTCTATTTATTTAATTCAGATTTATCATCTAATTTTATTTTATACATATTTTCTTAATTCTCATGTTCTTATACATTATAGACTTATATTCTCATGATTACTATATTTTAAATGCATCTAATGATAATTTATTTTTTTAACCCATGTAACACACGGGTCGTTAGGCTAGTTATTGACTACCGTATGAAAATACACTTGTACTTATATGTATTCCCTATGTTTTCATGTTTTTGTATTAGCTTTTTGCTTCTAGTGCATTCCATAAGAAGTTATATTCTTATATCGACTTTTGGCTAATCAAGGCTTCGGACATCTTTGAGCTACACTGACATGTGAATAAACATACATGTTAATAATGCATATCATTCCCCATTTTGAGTGTTTTTTGTTATAAATTCATCTTTATCGATACTTAGTTGTGATTAATTTGGATTTGTAGTTTTAGGTGGGTGCTTGGTGATCTCAAAGGAAAATGACAAAAATTCATGAAGATTTTGGATGTTTAGAGTCTACTATGGTCATGAATGATTCTGTCATGACCATAACAAGCATCAGGTCCCCCTTTCCTGCATATTACGGCCATGACTGATTATGTCATGACCATAACACACATCAGGCTCCCTTTTTAGTCTTTCTTCTTTCCCATTTCACCCAAGCTGCAAGAAGGAAAAAAACCTAGTTTCTCTCCATCCTCGAGTTTCATTTTAAAGAAATTTCACAATAGTAGAATCCAAGATTGAAGATCAGGAAATTCAATGAAGAATCTAACTCATACAACTTATCTTAGCTTTATTTGGTTTGATAGTCTCTACATTTAAACATGCATCTTTAGTTATTATTCAAGTTGTTTGGGTGTTTATCTGTATCATGAGCTAGACTCTTTAGTTCACTTAGATTAGATGAATCCTAGCTAATTATTGATGATATACATGTTATTTATGGTGATTATTATATTGATAACCTTAACAATGTTTTGAATGTTCTTTAATGGTTATGTGTCTTTGTTTGACTTGAGTATATGTTTAATCTCGTGGGTATCTTGACCATGTTATGTTAAAAAACCTTACGTGTTAGGATATTTATTTATGAATAGGTATGTGTATTAATGACATTTTGACTAGAAATGGTGGATGGGGAATGAAACAGGTATGATTGTTATTGAAATGTACATCCTTGTGTATATGCTTGGAACGGTCATTACATTTGTTGTGAATTTAACATATCATTGTGTATGTGTAATTATGGTTTACTAGCGTAAACTTGTAGTTCATATATTTGTGGTATGATATATACAAGTTGGAGGACTTCACGATATCGTTTTCATTACGTGATTCGAGGTGGTAGGTTTGTATTTAACATATTAGCGGATTATAGGATTAGATAACCTTAACATGAGTTTAGCCTATATTTATATTCAACATAATTGTATCATTGGATTTTTATAAAATGACTTTAGGTGGTCATTATGTTAACATCATTTTGACTTTCCATAGAATCATATTATTAAGTAGCCTTGATGGTGGTCTAGTCTATTTTCGTACTACACGTGTATAGAATGTTCTTATCATAAATTTATGTATGTTGTCATTATTTGGCTAGGTGGATTCAAAGTCTAGGTGAACATTATCTTTAATTGATTATCTTTCTTAATTTCTATATATCTATGTAATCTATCTTTATATATGTTTATTTTAGTTTAAAATACAAAAAAATACAAAATAATCTATATTTGTCAGGTTAAATAATAACAAAGGTTTACTATTAGTAGCTACCGCGCCCTTGGATTGATACTTGGTTCTTGCCAAAGCTATTCTACATATATGATAAGTTCACTTGCTATTTGTGTGTAGTTTAGTTTTAAGGTAAAAATCATTTCTATAAATTTAAATCCAAGTTGTATGGAAAATCATTATTAAAAATATATATACACCGCACACATCAAGTTTTGGCACCGTTGTCGGGGATACGACAATTTAGAGAACGACCTGAGTTGTTACTTAAGCCATTTTGTATATATTTCTTATCTTTTTGTATTTTTACCTAGTTTTTTTACTTTTATTTTATTTATCTCGGGCGCCTGTGATCTGTGTTGCTCAAGTGTTCTTCATTGTGATTCTCATGTAGCGCTACTATGGGGACTATAATGACTACAACTTTTCTCAAGCTCCACCACTGCACGGTATATAAATTGTCAGAGAAGAATGAAAATGATTTGTTTGTTTATTGATTCAATGGATAGCAAAATATACATACATCCATATGTGAAGACAATTAGGAGAAAAATAAGCGAGCCTATAATGACAACATTTGACTCAATATATACATACTAAAAATAAATTATAGAAAATAATTTGAGAGCCTAAACTTTCTGCTCCAATTATTCCTTTACATGCCCCCGCAAAATGGACGATCCAAGGTGAGACCAATCTTGGAAACATGGAGTTGAAAATGTGGTCGTAGTAAAGGTTTGGTGAGAACATCTACAAGTTGATCATCTCCTGATATGTGCGTGACTCATAAAGAACCATCTTGAACCTTTTTAGGTAGAAAATGAAAATCCAATGCTAAGTGCTTCATGCGAGAGTGAAAAATTAGATTTGCAGAGTAGGTGGTTGCACTTAAGTTATCACAGTATATGGTTGGAACTTTTGATGACTTGAAACCAAGTTCAATAAGAAGTTAGGTGACCCATTGAACTTCAGTGGTAGTAGAAGCTATTGCCCGAAATTCAGCCTCGGTTGTTGTCACACCCCGGGCCCAGAGAGGCGGGACGTAACGATCAGTAATCAACAACCAAAATGCAGCAGAAACTAAATGGTTTAATAAAGTACAACTTGCAAAATTTTACATCAGAATATTGGCTTAGTTTCAATTTACAAGGTGCCTAAATCTACAGTCTATAGATGTCATGATCAATCTCTTGGTATATGTTTCTTGATGCTTCGGTAACTAAGGCTTTTAGGCTCAGCTTTTGTCTTCAACACCTACCCACATATCTTGCTTCAGATTTAGGTAACTTCTATAGCTCAACTATTCTTCCTAGCTGTACCTGAAGACATGCTCAAAAAGATTTTGTGTCAACATAAAGTTGGTGAGTTCAAGCGGTTTTGTTTCAGAAAATAAAAGGGACTCTTAAAGTCCATATGTTAAAGTATTTGCATCTATTATAGTTGTTGTGGGGTCACAATCAACCCTGCACTCAGTCCCGGCTTGCCTCTTCTAAAGTTGTGTTGAACCGGTTAACCCCAAAGGGGAGAATCTGAGCCTCATAGCAGTGGACCCACCTGCCGGATGGTCCACCTTTGTATCTTATATAAACTTGTCACATGCCACATACGACCCTCAGGATCTCAGTGGGGGGGTACCTCCCTGTAGCGGGAGCCACTGTGTGTGGGGGATTCCCCAAATAGATCTATCCATATAATCAAGCGGTTCACCAAAGAATTAATGATTGTCATTCATGTATCAGCAGGTATCATAAAAATCCACAACATAATTTGTATCACAGATAATAGTTTCAATTTAAAATAGAGCATGCTTCATCCCAAAAACAGTAAGTAAAAGGGATCACTAGAACTCACCTTGTATCCTTAAATAATTCTGAGCTTGATAAAAAAAAGGATGATCACCAATAAAGCGATCCTAATTCGAACATATAAGATTCATGTTTAGAATTAGCACGACATTATCACATGCGTGCGGTTGAGCTCTTTAGTTATCTTAAAGTTGGTGATTAGTATCCTTGTTGTATCTTAGCTTTTGTACAAGTATTTGTTGTCATGTGCTAATTTGTGCATATTAGATTAATCAATGTTCTTATCCGAGTAATGATTCTTAGTACAATAATTGTAACAATAATTTGTTGATTTGGAGATTTAAATCTTTATAGATGATTATCATTGATGACATTATCCATACGAGAGAGGGTTATACCACAATGTATATATATATATATATATATATATATATATATATATATATATATATATATATATATATATATATATATTAGAGTTTTCAAGTACTAATAATCATACCTTCTTAAATATAAGTTGCTTAATTGTTAGCATGTTATAACTATTTCTCATAAATAGATGTACATCTTTACCTAGGTTATACATGGAATCTTATTTTCATCAACTTCAGTAGTAATATTATATTCCCAAAGATGATATTTATTTTGATGACCAATCTATAATTATTGTGAGAAATTATATCCTGGTATTATTAAATATGCTAATAACAATTTAAGAAAGTAATGTTATTCCATTATATGTACATATTTGTGGTTTTGAAAACGCTAACAAGTCACCCGCATTTGTTTAAATACTTCGTATTAATAAACTATACACCAGCTATAGTAACATCTTGATCGGTTTTAATAACTATTATTTTATACTTATATCTCGTGTATGAACTAACCATTTTAAAGCAAACAATTATGTCCATTGACGTTCATTTTCATCTTTATAATTTATGTATTTTTATAATTAGAGCTCAAATAACATGCATGTAACTTATAATTAAATTTCAAATGCGTAACGCGTGCGATTATACCTTCCACTTGGTTCACGCTCGTTAACCCACTCGCATGGCTCTTGACCTTATCATGTTCTTGTTGTTGACTACCCCCTTCAGCCTCCGTTGACCACGCTTGACCGACACACGACTCGCAAATCTTAATTTCCAACAATCCGACACGATCAACAACATTACAACATCACTAAAACGCCATTTCAACCACTATTTTCCATAATCATTCTAACCGGCTTTAGGCCGTTATCAAAGTAGTTAAACTCGCCACCCAAACTTAATAACCCAAACCAACAACCATAATCACATCTATCTCCGCCACTACCACTCGGTCACCACCTCAAACCGCCATTGGCTATCACCAAACAACTCCATTACCATGACCACCAACAACCATAACCACCTTCTTTCGTCTACCGCACCCATTGCAACCGACATCCAACATTAACACCCGACAAACATAGCCAAGATCTGCCATAGACTACCAGTAGCAACACCAACCCATCTCTTTCCCCATTCACGACCTATTCTACCAATTTCTACAGCCCACAGCTGCGACCGACACTAACGACAGCCACCAAACACAACCACATTGACATGCAAACTATTACACCGCCATCAACAGCCCCAAATCACAACCACAATTGATAAAAACCAAAAAAAATGCCAACATCACATTCATCACTGCTGTTTTACAACTATCACCAAACACCAACCACATGCAGCCATCGCCACTGCCATCCCAACCATCACCAAACACCAACCATCAACATCCAGCAGCAACGCCACCATCACCATCCCCGCTGCAGCCCTGCACCACCATCAACAGCCCCCGAACCGCCACTATGAACCTCGCCCTGCCTTTCCCCTGAACCCGACATCACCATCGCTGCTGCCTAATATTCATAACCATAAATCACAGCTAACAATCACAGATTACCTCACCATTCGTGGCTCCGATCTGTACAGATCTGCACACGAAACCCAAATCAAGAGAGAAGGCAGTAGGGGCGGGTCTAGGCCACCCTCGGCACTCCCTTCTACTCACTGCCTCGACCGCCGCCGCTGGTGGTGCGGGAATACCACGACAACACCGCCATTCGCCACTACGAGGGTTCACCGGAGGGGTCCTTCACGACCACCTAAACTCCCCACTGTTCTTATTTAGCCAAAACCACCGCCTCCCTCACGTTCGCCACAGTCAGGGCTTCGATTTGATGTTTGGTGCACGCGAGAGCACAGCCACGCGCCGCCGTGCACGGTGGTCGGCCGCCGGTCGCCGTTGGATTCGAAGAAAGGGGGGAGGAGCCGCGACCTGCTCTCTCTCTTCCTCTCTTCTCTGATTTTTTTTCTTTTGTTGTTTGCTAACCCTAAAGTGAAGAGTATGTTGTATATATACTAGGGTTAAGGAAATGGGTTCGTAAGAGGGTCGGTTCGTAACGCGTTCGAATCAATTTTCACGTATCGTTATGAACTTCACTACCCGTTAGATTCGATTATTCAAAATGTTATGAATATTCCGAGATTATTAATTTTATCGTATTTCGAACATGCCGAAACATCAAACGAGTTGTAAATTATCTCGTATTTAACACGTTAAACGGTTTTACGCGTTTTTATCAAATAAGCGTTAATATTATCATTTTGGTATCAAAATATATTCAATTAAGTATTAGAATGATATTTTGAGCGTTATCTTCCCATGTTGGTCACGTTAAAACCTTATCTGACGAATTCTCGGGTTTTACCTGATCGTAACCCGGTTCGCGTCACGGTCGCGTTTCGGAACGCAGTTATTCCGGACAACGCACCATTCATCAAATTTAATATGTTATGATAATAAACAATGATTAGATAAATATTTTCAGAGTTACGAGGCTCGGTTGTCATAACGGACGTCAGTTAAATGCCAGT
Organism: Flaveria linearis; assembly: GCA_024085815.1. Lineage (NCBI taxonomy): Eukaryota > Viridiplantae > Streptophyta > Magnoliopsida > Asterales > Asteraceae > Flaveria > Flaveria linearis. The sequence continues at coordinate 43,861,749 of CM044006.1, forward strand.
GAAAACCGGTATTCGTGTTTCACTTACGTATCTCCGTTGCTTATGCATGTTTGATGAAAAATCTTTTAGTAAGCATTATTTATGATGTTGTTAGCATTAACAAGGATTTAGATTAGATGACAAGCCATTATAAGGAATTCTGGTGGAATTCAGATGTTAGTACGTGTTAAATTGCCAGATATTACCTGGTATGGGTTCTGAATTTGTTTTCAGTTTGGATCTTTTCCATAGTTGTTTCAAATCACATAAGAATTCGTTTTTTTTCATGGTTTCCCATTAAATTAGTTCGTAAACATGCATTTGGGCCTTAAATGAGCCTTGTTTGTATGTTCGGGCCCTTATTGGGCTTATTGGGCCCAAAAGGCTAGTTTCGTTTTGCAAGATTTCTTTGGTAAGCCCAATTAATCCGGACCTTTATTGGGTCCTATAATACATTAAGATTTCTAATTGGGCTAGATTTCAGAGGTGTTACAGTTGTACTCCGTGCTACGGTGCTTTGTCATTTTGAACTCCAAGTGATAGGTTTAGCTCTAAGATAAACAACATATCTGGTAGTGTTACAATAAGTATCTTTATCACCTGCCCAATCTACATCTGTGAATGCATGTAGATGAAGAGGAGAGTGATTTTTTATTAATAGAACATGAGATAATGTTCCCTGTAGATATCTTAGTAGTCTCTTTAAATCTTGCCAATGAGTTAAGGTTGGAGCATGCATGAATTACGAGATCTTGTTGACGGTAAAAGCAACATCGGGCCTTGTAAGAGATAAGTATTGCAAGGCTCCAACTAAGGTGCGATACTCAGTAGGAAATGGAGGAGAAGTGCCATGAAATAATCTTAACTATTTTGAAGTCGTTATAGGTGTAGATATGGACATACAATCACTCATTTTGGCGTTATGTAGAATGTCAGTAATGTACTTCCTTTAAGAAAGGAGAAAACCGTGAGGGTGGGGAATGACTATGACCCCTAGAAAGTAAGAAAGGGATCCAAGTTCCTTTAAGGAGAATTTTGATGAAAGAAGGGTTATGAATCAATCTATGAGAGTAGAAGAGGAACCGGTGATGATGATATCATCAACATAAATAAGAATAAACATAGTGGAGGAATCATAAAAGAGTGTAAAAAGTGAGGAATCTAAAATGGTTAGTTTAAAACCATAAGAGAGGAGATAGGAGTTGAGCTCTTCATACCAAGCATGAGAGGCTTGTTTAAGACCATAAATAGCTTTGTTTAGTTTGCAAATATGACTTGGAAAGTAAGGGTTGACAAAACTGGGAGGTTGAGAACCTGACTAAAGGTTTCATGGTAATCAATGCCTAGACGTTCATTAAGTGTACCTTGGAGAAAGGCGTTATTAATGTCATGTTGATGAAGGGGCCAACCGTGAGATAGCGATGAAGAGCACAAGTTTGTGTTGACACATCTTTATGTACCTATTTTATATTCTTAAATATAAAGTCTTTCATGTTTTACACTGATAAAATCTGATGTAATATAATGATTCAATGATATATGAAATGAATTTTGATGTTTATTTGTGTTTGATTATATCATATTATCATTGTATTGAATGTGATTCACATGTATGAACTTAATATATAGGTTTGAAGTTGTTGTAAATAGTTCTAAGTCAATAATGACTTAGAAATGTGTTCAACTTAGTCATGTGGTTATTCATTCTAATGGACCATACTTATGGCCCATACGCATGAATGAACCATACTTATGGACCAGTCGCACGACTGTACCAAGTGACTGAATCAGTTGTATGATTGAGACAACATTAACTCCAACGCACGACTGAACCTTTAGTCGTGCATATGAGTCAACCGCATGAGTCAGTCACACGACTAAACCAAGCTAATGGTTCAGTCGTACGTATGAACACTGAAAACCTATAAATACCACATAATTCATGGAAAGACATAACACTTCAAATACTTTCATACCCTAGCCATCCTAAGTCGCCCATCCAAGTTCATAGTTCATTCCTAATCGATTCAAACTCGTTATTAACGTTTGTCTCATCATTAGATCGATGAGGTTGTTCGTTCTCACTGATTGGATCGCCAATCAAATAGAATTCCGTGCTATTTGATCTGGTCTCACGCAGAATCCGTTAGTACTCCGTACGAAAACGGTCCTAACAAGTGGTATCAGAGCTTAGGCTCGTGATTTTGTGTGGATTCAATTGGTTTTGGTGTTAAAAATCAACGTTTGCAATCAAAAGATCCACTTTTTGGCTTCAAAACGTGTTTTTAACGAGTCTCTATGTTAAAGTTTTGACCTTTTACCATACGGCAGATTAGGGTTCGTAAAAATTCATATTTTTGTGTCAGTGTTCAAAAATTCGATTTTTTTCCCGCAGCAGCAGCTTTAGTCGCACGATTAGTTCAATCGCACGACTGAATCCCATTCGTATAGCTCAATCGCACGACTGAATCCCATTCGTATAGTTCAATCGCATGACTGGACTCATTCGCATAGTTCATTCACACGGTTGAGTTATTCCATTCAGTTGACTCACACGTCCTGTGCATTCGCACGACTGAATACAATCGCACGATTGAAGACATTCGCATCCTTCAATAGCATGATTGACCCAGTCGTCTTGTCCAATCACATAAGTCAATCTATCCTGTTCTAGGTTCATCAAGTTCAAAGTAATGGAAAATCAGTTTTCTGCGTTCACTGCTAGAAAGGATTCGCGTATCTAGAATCTTCTACTTCTGGAAAATGAGATCGGGAACCACAACAAACCGCCAAAGCTGTTAACGTTGGATGAATACCCACAGTGGAAACAACGATTTGAAATCTACTTGAATGGAGTTGACCCCAATCTGTGGACATCTATTGAGACTGGTTACGTGGTACCAGTTAGTGCTAATGGGGTAAAATTGACTTTGGGAGGAATGAGTGAATCCTAGAAGACTCTGCATAATACTGAAAAGAAAGCATATGCCTTGTTGACTCAGTATATACCTAAGGACATCTACTATCAGTTCTCAGAGAACAAGCAGTCGAATAAGTTATGGGAGGCCTTAGAAAAACGATATGAGGGGAATGCAACTCTGAAGGCACTGAAGGCTAAAACTCTTAAAAAAAGAATTTGAAAATTTCTCATCGATAGGAAAGGAGAGCTTAGATGACATAATTGATAGGTTCTATCACTTAATGAGTGAGTTGCACACTCATGGCATGAGCACATCCATGAAAGATAAAGTCTCAAGTTTTGCTGATGGTCTGCCAGACAAATGGGATTCATTTGTGTCTAATTTGAGAAAATGATATTCTTAGCACATTAGACAAATGATTTCATTCTGAAGTTAAGGGAGGAAGAACAGTGTCAGAAATACAAGTTAAAGAAAGGATCCTACGCTCAGAATCCTGCATTGTACAATTCGGTTTCAACTCCTACCTTATCAGGCGCACCGCTACAAATGGCGTTTGTGTCTAACTCTTCTACTCCTTCCCAAAGTAGTTCCTCAGGAACCGAAACGTCAGGGTATTCTGGAACCCAATACATTGTTCATGAGGCAAATACAAACAAGCTGAAGATCGAGAATCTCAGAAATGTCACGGTGGAAGTTGCTAAAGAGCACATGGATCTTCTAGCTGTTGTTGTTCAATCTTATGATGGATTAGTTGCTGGGAAGATTGGAAATTGTCATCTTGCTGACGAGGACTACGAGCAAGTTGATAAAACTGAGTTGGAGCGCATGGACATCATGTGGGCCTTAGCCAGTGCTGTTAGACGGGCTAAGAAGTTTGTAAAGAAGACGGGGTAGAACTTGGTTGCTACTAAGGATACTACATTTGGATTTGATAAAACCAAGGTCACGTGCTTCAACTGTGGAGAAAAGGGGCACTTCAAATGTGAGTGCATAAAGCCAAAGAAGACGGGGAATGGAAATCCTTTTCCTACATTCAACCGTCAAGATAAGGAGAAGGCTGGAGCATCGTCAAGTAAAGAAGCTAAGGCTTTGGTTGCTTAGAGAGATGAAGGACAAGACCGGTCCTTCCGATTTGTATCTGAGGGAGAATCAAATGTTGCATTAGTTGATACCTTGGATGATGGATCTGCAAGTGAAGAAGACATCGTAGCTGAGCATGCACGTTCAGATATCAAAGAAGCTATGGATGTTGTTGATCATATTGTTGAAGAGGAACTAAGTGCTGCAAACTCAGAATCTCCAGTTACTGAAGAGTCTGACACTATGTTGATGGCCGATTCGTCTGGTTCTACACAGGTATACTTTAAAGACAAATTATTTGAGAAACATGCTTGTGCTGAATGTAATAAATTTAAAGAAAGCATTGATTTAAAATTTGCTAGGTTATTAGGACACAATGATAATCTAGTAAAATGATTTACAACTCTGCACTAAAGCAAATCGAGTTTTAAAACAAAATAAGTGCAGCTTTAAAGAAAAGTTAGAACTTGTAGGGAAACAACTAAGGGAAACTGAAGTTGTTGCCTTAAATCAATCAAATTACATTAAGTTCTACTTAACCACTTTGGAAGAAACTAAAAAGGAAAAAGCAGTTTTGCAAGTTGAAGTTGAATCATTAAAATAAAAACTGCACAGTTTAGCAAGTTCCTCTCACATAGTTCAAAACTTAGTGAAAGAATGAAATAGCTAGGAAGGTCTAGGTTATAAGGTAGTACCACCACCATATGCAATCCTTTTGAATACTAAATGTAGACCAATCAATAATAACCCAGTAAAGGATCATGTGGTGTCTACTCCTCTGGTTAGTGATCCAGATTCTACAGGTAAAACAGTGCAGTCTGTCACTGAACAGAAGGCGACTACTTTGATATCTTAAGATAAGATTCCTGTTGAGGATTTGGATGATAAAATTAAAAGGGTTAACTTAGGGTCAGGTTCACAAACGTCTATTTCAGAACCTAAACAATCTAAATTAATGAACCCTAAATATGTAAGTCATCAAAATCAAAATAAAATGAAAGAAAAAGATGTTCAAAATGTCGAAACAATTAAGTTTGTTAAAGAAGGTGAAACATCTAAAAAGGAAGAGAAACTACCCAGCCCCCGACCAAACTCAATCCCAGATCAACACTTTCCTTATACTGTCAAAGGGAGATCCTGCTACAATTGTGGAGAACGGGGACATATTTCTCCAAATTGTCCTTACTATCAGACACCTAAAAAGAAAATAGAACTTTTTAGTGATAAAAAACCAAGATTTTCTAAAATCAGATCTAATACTCCTCCAAAACACCAAAGTCAACACATACAAGCTTAAAGCGAAGCTGTGCCACCTAAGGTTAAATCTAGAATTATTACTGAACTGAAAGTTCAAACCATAAGCCAGTCATCTGTTTACCACAAACATGCCTTACACAAAACTGGTTTTTGGAAGGAAAATCAAGTAATATGTCTGATAGTGATGACAAGAAAAAGAAAGATGTGTCCTTATCCTCTGAAGGTTAGTGGGTTGAGTTCATGATGTGTGATACCTCTGGGACACCCAAGCCAGTTAAGGCTTGGGTCCCAAACCTGAACTAATCATTTCCTTCGTATGTGCAGGGTGTCCGCTATAGCACTATCACTAATACCTGGATTATTGATAGTGGGGCTTCCAAGCACATGACCGGGAATTCGTCCCTCCTTTTTAACGTCAAGCAAATTAAAAGGGGACACGTATCATTCGCTGGGAATAAAGGAGGTTACCTCACCGCATAAGGCGAAGTGGGAAATGAGAAAATGAAGTTTGACAAGGTCAACTACTTTTAGCAATTGCAAAACAACTTGCTTTCTGTCTCCCAAATCTGTGATAAGGGATTCAAGGTTGTATTTGACAACAAGAAGTGCTACATACTGAAGGAGTATGTCATCCTGATGGAGCAAGTTCTAATGTCGACGTCAAGATATAACGACCTGTATGTCTTGGACCTATCCAAAGCCTCCACAACTGAGTCTTTAGCTCAGTGCTTCTTGTCAAAAGCAACAGAAAGAGATTTAGTTTCCTGGCACAGGAGAATGGGACACATCAATCCCAGGAAGATGAATCATTTGGTTCAGAATGATCTGGTGGATGGAGTTACTGTCAAGAACTTCCAGCTTCTAGACTTCTGCATAGCATGCAAGAAAGGGAAATAGAAAAAGAAGTCTTACAAGTCAAAGAAAGTTAATTCTATCGACATTCCTCTCAAGCTCCTACACATGGATCTGTTTGGCCCAGTCAGCACAAAGAGCATAGCTGAGGATTGGTATTGCTTTGTGGTGACGGATGATTACTCAAGATTCTCTTGGGTGATGTTTCTGAAAGCTAAATCAGAGACATTTGAATCATTCAAACATCTTGTTACCACATTGGAATCACTCTACAAGCTGAAATTCAGGAAAATACGTACAGACAACGGGACAGAATTCAAGAATCAGTGGATGGAGGCATTCTATCATGAGAAAGGGATTATTCATCAATTCACTTCTGCCTACACTCCACAGATGATTGGCGTTGCTGAACGAAGAATAGGAGCTTGATAGAAACAGCAAGGACAATGCTAGCTAACTTAAAACAGTCAGTTCAATTCTAGAACGAGGCAGTGGCAAATGCATGTTATACTCTAAATCGGGTCTTAGTGATCAAACGTTATGGAAAACTTGTTATGAATTGCTCCAACAACGTTAACCCAATTTAGAGTATCTGGAACCATTTGGCGCACCCTGCATGCTGCTAAAGAAAAATCAGACTGGGAAGTTCTGCGAGAAGGCAGAAGAAGATATCTTCCTTGGATACAGTATACCAGACAAAAGAGTTTATAATAACTCAACTGGTCAGGTAAAAGTGTTGTGCATTGTTGATGTACAAAGATACACCACCCCCCTGCGGGAAAAGGACCTTCCTTTTTCTTTGACTATGATGGATTTTTCAAATCCTTCAATCTACCTTCTTCCCATTCTGATGATGAGTTAGCTGCTCGAATGATGTACGATGTTCTGAACACTCCTACACGAGACTCAACATCATCGTTTTCATTAAAAGATACTTCTAGCCCTTCAGGGGAGAGCTTGAGGTAAGTGATTCTTCCTCTGATGATGAGGCCGTTGAAACTGAGAGTGCAAACCAGGAGGAGTAGGTTCCCACTACCGAAAGTACACCAGCATCTGATCATGATGCAACTGGAACTTCTTAACCCCATACTCCAAAAGTTCAGAATCTGGATAATGAAGCAGCAGTACCTTCCACTCCTGGAACTCGAATTAATATGCATCATCCCCTGGACAGCATCATCGGGGATATTCTATCAGGAGTTTTGACAAGAAATCAGCTATACTCTGCTGATTATGCGGCAGTCATGGAAAAGGGATGTCTACACGATGGTGCTTATCGATGTTTCGTGTCTCAAGTTGAGCCAAAGTATGTAAGCGAGGCTTTAAGAGATGACGCATGGGTAAGTGCTATGCAAGAAGAACTCCTTCTGTTCAAGAAGTTACACTGCTACAAAACTGTTGATAGATGACGTGCAAAAGATGACGCGCGAAAGAAGATGACACACTTTTTTGGGTGTCAAAAAACTTATGTCGTATTTTACAAAATTTATACAAAAAATGACACGCATTTTTGCGTGTCATTTTTGTCCATCATCTTTTAAAACGCGCGCCCTGGTAAATTTTCAATTCCTCCGCTTTTAACATAAACCCTAATTTCTCAAATACCCCTCCATTAACCTCACCTTACACATCTCCAAATCAGAGACCACACCACCTCCCTTCTGCGGTTGAGGAGGTTGGGAGAGAAGTCGATGGCTGCTGAGTTTGCGGTGGGTTGGGTGGTGCAAGATGTAGGCGGTGTTACAGAGGTGGTGCCCCTCGCCGACGGGAAGTGGTGATAATATTCTTAAACCTCAATTCTTGTTACTTTCTGTATTAATCGTTTATATTTGTGAGGTTTGTCGTTAAATTATATGTCATTTGTCTAGCTATGACCCTAATTTCTGATAGCTTCTTTTTGTTTAGTGGATAAGGTTTGATTTCTATTACTTGAGCTATAGGCACCGGTGCCAGCAGTAGTTCAAAGAGCAATTCATATTCCCACTCATAGAATAATCGCATTAAAAAAGATCAACATTTTTTAAGAGGTGTGTATATCCCTTTCTCTTCTAAAAGTTTATTTTTTAATAGTGGAATGTAATTATCTAATTAAGTTAATGTTCTGAATGTTCAAAAGGCAACAACTTCTTACGGAGATAGAACATTGTGTGAGGCCCCTTGTTATCAAGGTCTTGTTGAATTTTATGGAGCATTTTACACTCCTGATTCAGGGAAAATAAGTATTGCTCTAGAATACATGGATAGGGGTTCCTTAGCAGATATTATAAAAAGACAAAGATGTATACTTGAAGCAGTCCTTTCTCGAATGGTTCAGAAACTCTTGCAAGTAAATATGTTGTGTCTTTACGTCTTTTCTTATATTTCATTATAATCTGTGTTTTACATATCTATCTTAATATATTTTTCAAGGACTAAGCTACTTACATGGGGTTAGATAATGTTGAGTTAATCAGGTTTTGTTCCAAGGTCACATGGGTCACATGTTGTTGTGAAATTTGTCATCGAACATCAAATGGGTCACGGGTCACTCGGGTCAAGTTAATTTCGAGTCATCAATTGATTTTATTTAGCATGTTTTTTTATGCTTAGTTATTTGAGTTTGATTGTCTTATTAGTGGTTAGATCATGGGTTTTATATAACTAGTTTTTAGGAGTTGAATAAGCACATGTTGTGCTATTTATTTTGAAGTCAGTACATGAGTTTGGTAGAAGTAATATTTCAATTTTTTGTTGTTGTAAAATCCACTTTTTAATTTTTACAAAAGTGTGTTATGTTTTGCTTTTCTTCTTATCAATCAATGTCTCTAGATCTACCAATATTTGGTCCACAGAGACATAAAACCTGCAAATTTGCTTGTGAATCTTAAAGGAGAAACAAAAACAATATACTTGGAATAAGTGCTAGGCTAGAGACTTCTATGGCAATGGTATGTTTCTGGTTGTTGTTGTTATGTGTGTGTTTTTCTTACTCCCTTTGTTATCTAATATAATCTGTAAAGCTAACTGTTGTTCATAAATATGATAGTAATATCCCGAGATTATTTTTTCAGTGTGCTACATTTGTTGGAACTGTAACATATATGTCAGCCGAATGGATTAAGAATGAAAGTTATTTATATCCAGATGATATTTGGAGCATAGGTCTTGCTCATTGCATAATTACATCTTATCTATCAACTCAAGAAGATCTTGATCATCAACTGTTATCTATTTTCCAGTTCCATACATCAAGGTTAGTGTTCAAATTACTTAGCTAATCAATTCCTATTTAATACCAAGTGTTTATAGATTTAAGATCAAATTTTCATGTTAACAGATACTCTGAGTTAGCAAGAAGGAAAAGAAACTCTAGAATCTCATGAAATTTTTAGTTGTTATTGGAATTAAGAAATAACATAAACATGTATCAGAAAGATCATATCATTAAGGTAAATATTATTACATTAATATCTGCCATGTTATGGTGACCTTTTGAGAATTTCTAAGTATTAAGAAACTATGAAATCTTCACTGCAACAAACTAAGATCATTCAGTAGAAAAAGGGTGGGTTTGGGAGAATAAAGCAAAACAAAGAATTAAGTTTTATGACCTGTTTGATAAGGTATTCATCTTCTATTTATTCAAGTTATTTGTATTTGTGGCATAATAGACCAGAGAAATGAAAATAGGTTAAATTGTTGGTCAATTTGTGTTTACCAATTGTTGCTTTTTAGTAGAGGTAAGTTCATATGGATTGTCCAAATCGACCTTGGTTTAAAAAAATGCTTAAGGTGTATGCCTTGAGGCGTGGTACGTTGAATTTTGTTTACTTTGATTGATTTGGTGATTAAATAGTTGAATTTTGTATAATATATATGTGGGATTTGGAATTTGAGTGATTTTTGTTAAAATAGATAGGTAGAAAAAATTATGTCGTACTTTGTTTACTCGAAGTGTGCATTGTATGACAAATCTCATATGTAAATTTATGAACTAATATAAAATAAGTTCTTACCTTTCTATTTTTTACAAATATGTTTTGTTTTTATAAAAGTTGGTTGCTTTAACTTTCTATGTATGAGCTTTTTTATAAGTAAATTACCATAATTAGTAAGTAGAAGTATGGCTGGTTATGTATACATACACATATATGGCTATCTATATACATACACATGATCTAATAATCTAGTCAAGTGTTTGAGATTGTTTAACTTAAACTGGTCAGGTTGATGAAAGCGATTTTGGTTGTTATTGACAAGTTTAATTTGGTGAATTGGTTTTGTCTTAGGTTGGTGGAGGTAAAGATGAATACACCGATGGTGATTTTGATGAAGTTTGTGAAGACTGGTCGCGTTACGTATCGAATTTCATTTATATAATCTACCATTTTATTGATATCAGGAAAATTTATGATGTTGACACTATTGATATCAGGCCCAAAACAACCTGGTAACAATATTGATGTCTACTTGGCACTATTATCTTGATTCTCTACGGGTCAGCACTATCAATTTGTTGTTGAAACAAACCATTGATGCGTAAGTAATACAAGTTATTAAAACTTTATATTATATATATTTCTTAATTGATATGATCAACTTTTTTGTAGGGCAATGGGCTTATATGCTGCACAAAGTGGTACCAAGAAGAGGCAAACTAAACTCAAATGGGTCAATTCTACAGTGAGCACTTAATTTTTATTTGAATTTGCACCTTTACTTAACTTTATTAAGCTGATCATTGACTACCCCTTATAGTGTCCACGTCAGCTAGGAAGTACCGAATGTGGATATTATGTGTTGAAGTTCATGAAAGAAATAGTAGATAAAGGGCTTAAAATATTAGTCAATAACAATGTAAGCTGATCATTGACTACGTACCCCTTATATTTACCATTTGTTGCTTTGTAGTTTATATTATTGAATATAACTATCTATGTATGAGTTTTTTATAAGTAAATTACCATTGTTGTTGCCTTGTAGTTGATATTAATAAACTAGTCAAGTAAATTACAAGTGTTTTACATAATGGGGTTTTTGGGTCAAAACTGACAAGTTTAATTTGATGAAATTGGTTTTGTCTTAGGTTGGAGAAGGTAAAGAAGAATACACTGATGGTGATTTGGATGAAATTCGTGAAGATTGGGCGCGCTATGTATCGAATTTCATTTATATGTAGGCCTGAAATGATATATTTGGACTTGTGTTAGTATTGGTATTGGACTTGTATTAGTATTGGTACTAATTGAATTTGGACTTGTTTTGTGCTTTGTAGTTGTTAATTAACAACTTTTGTAAACTTTGTTGGTATTTAATGGATTTCGCTTTTAATGTTATTCGACAATTTGTTTTAGAAAACAACAGGTAAATTTATTAAAAATAAAAAAATTAAAAAATACAGCTAATTTTATGACGTGCATTGTGCGTCATCTATTGCATGTCATAAAAATTTCATAGATGACACGCGGATGCGCGTCATCCAGTCATTTATGACTACCTCTTCCTTGACGCGCATTGCCCGTCATCTTTTGCACGTCATAAAATGCGTGTCATCTTTTGCGCGTCATAAACAGATGACGCACGGATGCGCGTCATCTATCATTTATGACTACCCCTTCCTTGACACGCATTTGCGCGTCATCTGACCCCAAAGATGACGCGCAATGCGCGTCATCTATTGCAGTTTTTCCAGTAGTGTTAGGAGTCTGGACTCTTGTGGACAGACTAAAAGGTGCAAAGGTGATTGGCACTAAATGGGTTCTTCGGTGTAAGAAAGATGACCAAGGGGTCATAATCAGAAACAAGGCTGGGCTTGTAGTTCAAGGGTTCAGGCAATTCGAAGGAGTTGACTACAATGAAGTGTTTGCACCTGTGGCATGGATGGAAGCAATTAGAATCTTCCTAGCCTATGCATCATTTATGCAGATTAAAGTCTATCAACTGGATGTGAAAAGTGCATTCCTTCATGGTTAGATCCATGAAACAGTGTACGTTAGTCAACATGAAGGATTCGAGGATCCTTATCATCGGAATAGAGTTTATAAACTCGACAAGGCTTTGTACAGGCTCCATCAAGCCCCTCAAGTATGGTACGAGAAATCTCCACATATCTGCTGAAACATGGCTTTCGTAGAGGTGTAATTGACTGCACGTTGTTCATCAAGGAAAAGGACGGTGATTTACTACTGGTGCAGATATATATGGATGACATAATCTTCGGTTTCAAGAATGAAGCATTATGTAAAGAATTCGAATCTATGATAAAAGCTGAGTTTGAAATGAGTGCTATAGGAGAGATGAAGTTCTTTCTCGGTTTACAAGTAGATCAGACCCCAAATGGTATCTTCTTACATCAGACCAAATATGTTGGAGATATCCTGAGTCTGTTCTACATGGAAAATGCAACGGTTGCAGGTACTCCACTTGCCACGAACCATGACGTGGCACCCTATGGAAATGGTGATCTGGTTAATGCCATTATGTATCGAGGAATGATAGGATCTCTCATGTACCTCACAGCTTCTCATCCGGATATAATGTACGCCACGTGTCTCTGTTCCAGATATCAGGTAAAACCAAAAGTAAATCATCTGATTGGGATAAAAAGAATATTTTGTTAACTGAAGGGTACTCCAACACTTAGGTTGTGGTATCCTCATGATAATGACTTTGAGCTTACAGTGTATAGTGACTCGGATTACGGTGGTTGCAAGATGAATTACAAGTCAACATCAGCGGGATGTAAGTTCTTTGGAAGACAATTAGTCACCTGGCAGTGTAAGAAGTAGACGTCGGTTGCTCTATCGACATCTGAATCTGAATACGTTGCCGCTGCAAGTAGCTGTTCATAAATCATCTGGATTCAACAGCAAATGCGAGACTACAATTTGCAATTTTCTAACACCCCTATCTTAGTTGATAATTCTGTTGCTATTGCTGTCACAAAAAATCCAATCCAACACCCTAAAACTAAACACATCGGTATTAAATATCATTTCATATGTGACTGTTTTGAAAAACAATTAATCGATGTCGTTAAAATAAACACAGATTTCCAATGCGCCGACCTCTATACAAAAGCTTTTGATAAACCTCGATTTCAGTATCTATTAGAGGTCAATGGCATTAAAAAGAAAGATGATGTGATTTCAGATGAATCAAGTTCATAGTCCGACTCTATGTTTTATTTTTTATTTTTCTTTCTTTTCTTTTATTTTTTTCTGTTTTTAAAAATTCAAAATACAAAAAGATTTCCGGTTTTAGAATTTTAGGGTGAGAATAGTTTTAGTTTCAGTAGTTAGTATTTAATTACTAAAAAAAATGAGGGCGGGCAGATAAGCTTAAAAGCAAAGACATCACATCAGTGAAATCGATTCAACTTAATGGAAAATGATAGTACACAGGCATCGAATTGTTTGGGACACCAAAAGATCTAAAATGTTATAAAATGCTATATTCAAAGTTACAGAAATTTATAAGTCTAAGAAGTCACAACCTAATGAGTGAAAATATGATAGTAAGCTAGTATGCTACTGTGGTTACATAAAGAAATTAGATCTAGGGTTGCTAGTCCATTATATGATGTGTTGGTAGATTTAACCCAATAGACAAGTAGACTTCATTGGTGAACAACGTTAAAACTAAATCGTTCAACAAGCTGTGTGTTTCCATCTTATCTCTAGTTAACACAATCAACTTACTTCCAATAAGGGGTGAAGAGCAAAATGAATGCCATAAATGTGTGCGGAAGACCATAAAAATGAGCAAAATGAAAAAAATGTGAAATGCAATCAAGCTAACGACTGATGTCGTTGGTGCGTTATATGTATAATAAAATTGCTCTAACAAGAAGATAGGTTGTGTGGCTCTCTGCTGTGCGATGGCACTGACCTGAGGATAAGCAAAATCTAAATATTCTAGAATTCATTGTTGTTTGCGCCTCTCTGCTGTGCGATGGCACTGACCTGAGGCTTGGCATCTCTTTGAAAGCTCTTAGAATAGTTTCTTTTTATCAAAACCCGTAGACCGCTCAAAAATCTCCTGAGGAAAGTTGATTACCATATAAGTGTGGGATCCACAAATGCTTGTTGAAATAATAATCCTAAATAATCACCAGTGTATGTCAAAAATCTGTGTATGGATTTAGGTGGACAAATATACCGACAATCGTCATGGCAGCATTCCTCGATGGTCAAAATCAATATGTACTACATAACAGCTCTAGCATGATTTGATTTCCTGTTAGTACTCATGACTCTTAAATGAATAAGACTCTGAAATTAGTAAATATAACATTCCTTGTAGTTACACAATGTAAAAGGTCCCAAATGATTATGTTTATGCCTGTATGATTCCATAAGAGTCTTTCTAGATAAGATGTAAATGCTTGATGCTGTGCTGCTCAGGGGGAGAAATCTTTTAAGGAATGTTAAAATGTTTTCAACCCACCTCACATGAAAAATACAAAAAGATTGTCTTAATTCAGTTTGTTTCAAGTTTTTCTTAGTTTTAGTTATGTCTGTATCGAGTCGTCATCGGATTATGTAACAAGAGGAAATCTATGAATGTCATAATGTGAACCTAACGTTAATCTGAGAAAAGCCTATTTCTGAAATGTTAAAAGGATCACGTCTGAGGTGATTACAAGGCATTAAAGTTAAAAGGATCATGTCTGAGGTGATAAAACAGTTTTGATTAAAAGGATCACGTCTGAGGTGATCAAAAGTTTTCAGTTAAAAGGATCACGTCTGAGGTGATCACAAGGTCTTAAAGTTAAAAGGATCACGTCTGAGGTGATCAAACAGTTTTGATTAAAAGGATCACGTCTGAGGTGATCAAAAGTTTTCAGTTAAAAGGATAACGTCTGAGATGATCTATGGTCATAATGTCATATATAAATTAAAGGTTTGAAAGGTTGGGAAAAAGTGAAGTCAAACTCATAAGAATGAGCCAATCACACGATTGGATCATAAGTATGGACCAATCATATGATTGGACCGTAAGTATGGACCAATCTCACGAATAGACCATGAGTATAAGCCAATCACACGATTGGACCATGAGTATGAGGCAAAGTATACGAATGGATCATAAGAATGAACCAATCGTACGATTGGCTAAAAAAAGTTTAAGTCAGTCGTACGACTGAACCTCAGTCGCACGACTGAACCTCAGTCGCACGAATGAATCATGGACCATGTCCAGTCACACGATTGAAACACATATTAGTATAAAAAGAGGCTCAGTCGGTCGTAAACCCTACTTGACTTCAAAAAACTCTCAAAAACCGCCTAAATACCCAGCCACTCTGCCCAAATTTTTCTAAGTCTGATTACCTCTCCTATTGAGTCGTAAACCCTACTTGACCTTTTATTGTTCATCTACAGGTACTTTGAGAATGAAATCAGGACTAATGAGGAGATAAATTGACCAAAAAATAGTCTGAAATTGTCAAAACAAGAACCTTAATTGAAAAACCTAAAATAGAACACTTAAAAGGACATAAACGTTGATTTAAATAGCATCAAGTGTTATATCGAGTCCCTGCGAACCTAATGAATCTAAAATCTAAGTGTAATTGAATGTTTTGAAAAAGATTCAAATTTTTGGACTCGAACAGTGCAGATGTGAGTGGATAGGCTGATGAACTTCAGTCGCACGATTGAGCCAGACGCACGATTGAATTAATCGGTGACTCAGTCGCACGACTGACTCAACTGCATGGCATAACACACGACTAAGTTCAGTCGTAGGCTCAATCGCACGACTGAGCTCAGTCGCATGGTTCAATCGTACGATTGAACCAGTTGGTCATAGTCTGTTCAAATTCAATTGTTATTTCTTATGAACGGATCTAACGTATTTGTTTCTTGTGTTGCAGCAATATGGCTGAGAGATGGACGATGAGCACCCAACAAAACATATATGCTCATCTAGATGCTACATATCGGAACGCTTCTGAGTTCGTCGAAATCATTTCTTTTCTGCGTAGATCGAGGATTTATAGAGCCATCTTGACTCCCTGCACACCGTACAGGTCTATTTAGCAGGCATTCTGGGAGAATGCCACAGTCGATAGATCAGTTAAGCCATACCGCATCCGAAGTTCTATCTTCGGTCAAGACATCGACGTTGGGGAGGACGACTTCCGGAGGATCTTGGATTTGGGTGAGGACGGAGCCTACCCAACCAAGCTACATCCCCTTACCATTTGGGGATGTTTCTTAAGGATCAAGTATGCCGGTAACATCAATGCCGACGTGCTAAACAAGAGCAACATGTGCCTACAGTTTAAGTACCTGGAACATGTGATTCTTAAGTGCATTGCCTACCGGTGTGGAGGATTTGATGAGATGTCAGACCAAATCCAGAACGCATATGTTGCACTGGTACTGAACCACTCATCCAATTTTTCTCGTATGTTCTTCACGTATCTAACAGAGAACACCGAGGCGAAGGGCAAGGAAGGCTTCTGCATGTATTCGAGGTTCTTACAGATGATTATTGATGAGAAGCTTCTTGAGTTGCCAAAGGAGAAGGACGAAGCGATGTGTTTAGAGGTGATGGATGACACCACATTGGGTTGGATGAAGGTTTACGGGGGAAGCACGTGAAGCCCCGGTTAGGAGACTTTTCGGCCATCTGGACAACGAGGACTACGTGGCGCCAGCTCGAAAGAAGTGGCATCACGACGACAGTGATTCTGATGTTGAGCCCATTGTGGTTCTAGCTGAAGACGACAACGATGATGACGACCATGATGATGGTCAGGGTGGTGGAGACGCTAGCTCCAGTCATCCACGAGCCACCGACACGTCTACTACGTCTCCACCACCTCCACACAGTAGTTCCTTAGCTCCCGGTGGTCTGAGCAGGCTGCCATCTATCGGGACATCTTGGTAGATGAAGACGAAGAGGAGTTGAATGATGAGCCTCTGACGAGGACAGTCGGTAACCGAGTTATGGCTACCAAAAAGGGCAAAAAGGCGGTTGGGGGACGCCAGGATGGTTCTGAGGGTGGTGATACTAATGTCACTGATCCTACTTATGCACACGACCAACCAATTAGCCCAGGGGGAGCCCAGATTGCCAAGGGCTTGAGGAGGAAGAGGATGGCCCAGCCTCATGGCAAGAAGGGCAAGAGCCGAAGGATTGTTTTGATTAATACCTCCACCACCACCACTCATACCACCACTACTACCACCACTCCTACCACCACTACTTCCACCACCACTACTACCACTACAGCCACTACTACTCCCACTATCATTCATACATTTACACCTACCACATCCACCTCAACCACCCATACATCAATTCCACCAAAACCCACTCACATTCCCACTCCCATGTATACCACATCCACCACCACACCTACCATACCCTAAGCTGGCACTTCCACCTCATTCCTACCTTCACAGGGATCTTCTCTACCCACTGTTAGGTTAGAGGACCAGTTGGCTAGCCTCAACAAATTGGTGCTCAAGATACTCATAACAGATGATCTGAGAGCTAACCAGATGAATCAGTTGATGGTAGTCAATGCTGCTCAGGGTAAACAGATAGCCCAGCTAACAGAGAGGGACGCTGCTCACGAGAGAGCGTTGGCTAGAGCTCACCGTGCCCTTACTTCACAGAATAAGCTATTGATGTCATCGATTAAGAGGATCGAGGAGGTGGAGAAGAAGAACAAGAAACTGATGTTAAGGCTGAAAGAGACGAAGGGTGAGCCCTTGAAGATAAAGGGTGATGGTGATGATAGAGATGATGATGATGACGATTCTCTTAATGATGAATCGGATGATGATGATGAGGTTGATACCGGAGGAAGTGGGAAAGGCAAGGAAGGAGATGATGATGATGAGCATGATCAGGAAGGTGATGCATCTGTATCAGCCTCAAATCTGTCGGCTCGGGAGATGCCCACAAAGCATAATCAAGATCAAAGACCCTCTTCCTCAGCTTCACAAGCTGAAGAGACGCCCGATCAAGGCAAAAGTAATGATTAGATGTTTCTGTATTTAAAACTTTTGTACCTAAATTATGTATTACATTAAAGTAATTAATTATTATTAATGTTTAAATATCTTGATTAATGAATTATGTTTTATGTGTTGAATGTCTAATCAAACAGATGAAGCTCAACAGACAGATGACTATGACGTCGCCCCTTCAGCAAATCAAGACTCAGCTCACTATGATTCTTGATTTGCAAGGAGTCGTAAGACGATTTGTGAGCTACACTCCTGAGGAAGGAGAGATCATCCACGACCTAACTGACGAGCAGCTCGCAGACATGTTCAGATTAAATACAGACGAGCTCGTCAAAGACGCTCCTGAGGTCGATGTTATTAGTGATAAAGAGCTTCAAGGCATGGATGAGATTGAGATAGAGAATATAACGTCTGAATATTATCCTTGGTACACTAACCAAGAGGGCAATGTTATCCCCAACTTGGGTTAAACATTTGGCAGTGCTACTTTTAAGAAACTGGATGAGATTGAGAAAGAGAAAGAGAAAGATGAAGGAAAAGCCCATGCTACAGACGCTAATGTTGATCTTAAGAAGGCTGAGTAGGCATCTTGTTTATCTGAGATGGAAGCCCAACGAGTTCCTCCAAAGTTGAACACCTGCACCAAACTCTACCGAGTAAAGAAGCATCAGAAGGTGTCGGGCAAGATCATAAGTTGCGCATATTTTGAAGACTTGGACGTATATGCTGTCAAGAGGGAGAAGGGGATTGAGTACTTCAGATATCCTCATGATCTAAAGACTCTTTCAGGTTTTGAGCTTAACAAGCTAGCCTGTTTAGATCTTTTGTACGCCAACCCAAGGAAGATGTCAGGTTGGTTCGAGACAGCACTCAAGAAGGAATACCACACCAGATGGGTCAACTTCAGGCCTCAACAACCTAAGAGGTTCGTACATAAGACCGATGTTGATCCTATCTCAGGAAGGCCGAAAGTAGTGCTGAACTGGAGTCCCCCGCGCACAATGTTTAAGATCCCACCGCGGGAGATGCCTCAGGACTTCACTCCACACTTCAAGTGGTGGTATTATGACGGCGAACAGGAGAAGCATTCATAGTTTTGCATAAAGAGGGCAAAATCGAGACTATCAGGGTATTTGACCCGATATGGCTAACCAACTTGTCTGCTGAAGATGTTTACACTCTCTACAAGTGGCCACTGTTCTATGACTCGCAAGATATTGTACAAGCTCTACAATTCCAACACGTCATACGGCTCTACTTCGCGTTTGAGATTCATGCGGGAGTCACAAGAGAAGAGAAGTACAAGAAGTTTCAAGAGCACATGAAGAATGTTAGACAACAGGCTAAACTAGGTCTAAGGGGGAGTTTGTTGATACATCTTTATGTACCTAGTTTATGTTCTTAAATGTAAAGTCTTTCATGTCTTACACTGATGTAATCTAATGTAATGTAATGATTCAATGATATATGAAATGCATTTTGATGTTTATTTGTGATTGATTATATCATATTATCATTGTATTGAATGTGATTCACATGTATGAACTTAATATATAGGTTTGAAGTTGTTGTACATAGTTTTAAGTCAATAATGACTTAGAACTGTGTTCAACTTAGTCATGTGGTTATTCATGCTAATGGACCATACTTATGGCCCATACGCACGAATGAACCATACATATGGACCAGTCGCATGACTGAACCAGGTGACTAGATCAGTCGTATGATTGAGACATAAGATTGACTCTATCGCACTACTGAAGGTAACTGAACCTTTAGTCGTGCGTATGAGTCAACCGCCTGAGTCAGTCGCACCACTGAACCATGCTAATGTTCAGTCGTACGAATGAACACTGAAAACCTATAAATACCACATAATTCGTGGAAAAACATAACACTTTAAATACTTTCATACCCTAGCCGTCTAGATCATCCTAAGTCGCCCATCCAAGTTCATAGTTCGTTCTTGATTGATTCAAACTCATTCTTATTGTTTGTCTCATCGTTAGATCGATCAGGTTGTTCGTTCTCACTGATTGGATCGCCAATCAAATAGAATTCCGTGCTATTTGATCAGGTCTAACGTAGAATCCGTTAGTACTCCGTACGAAAATAGTCCTAATAGTTTGAGGGTAGCAGGTTTGAGAAACTGCCTAAAGGGTTCATGGTAATCAATTCCTAGATGTTGTGTAAAACCCTTCGCTACTAAACAAGCCTTTAAACGGTCTACGAAACCATCAGGTTTGTATTTTATGGGATAAACCCATTTAGAGCCAACTAGATTCGGGGCATCAGTGGAAGGAACTAATGTCCATGTATGATTACATTCAAGGGCATCAAATTCAAGTTGCATGGCATGGCACCAAGAATGATGTTTAAGAGCATGAGTAACGGTGGGTGGTTCAGAGAAAGAAGTGGTTGTATGATAAAGTATATAATCTGAATTGTGATAACGTGAATTAGGCTTAGGATTGGAACGGGGTGGAGTTTTTGATGGGTGCTAATTTGTAGTACTGTTGATGGAAACAATGGGGCGGGAGAAGTCGGTATTTACTGAGGTGAAGATGTTATGATAGGTGAGTTTAATGATGAGTTGTTTATTTTGGAATTAGATGGTGGAGATTGACATGCATGATTGGATTGTTCCATATTAAAGATTGGAAAATTAGATGATGGTGAGGTAGTGGGTGTTAAAGGTGTTGAAATGGGTGAAGATGAGTGGGAATTAGAAATAGATAGGGATAATAGGACCCAATCGTGAACATCTACAAAAGGTGTGAGGGTGGTTTTAGTGAGATTTTCATAAGGAAATTCATGTTTCACAAATGCTACGCATGTAGAAGTGTAAAGTTGAAAGGTTAGTGGGTTAATGGCGTAATAAGCACTTTGTGTTGGGGAGTAGCCTACAAAAATACATGGGTTGATCTATTATGTAGTTTATATAGGGAATAAGGTCTTAGCCAATGATACCATAGGCATCCAAAGCTATGAAGTTTGGAGTAATTTGGTTGTTTTTGAAACAAGCAATAGAAGGGAGAGTGGCTTTGTAGTGTAGATGTAGGGATACAGTTTATGAGATAAGCGGCTGTGGTGAAGGCAAAAGGCCAAAAGATGGTTGGTAATTTTGCATGTGACAATAGTGCTAAACCGGTTTTGACTATGTGTCAATGACGACGTTCGGCATAACCATTATGTTCCTGTGTATGTGGTGGTGAGGTAAGATGAGAAATACCACAAGAAGATAAGTGTGATGAAGGTTGATATATTCTCCTCCGTTATCGGAAAATAGTTGTTTATTTTCCGATTGAAATAATTTTCAACGAGTTTTTAGAAACGGATGAAAGTAGTGACGGTGTCGGATTTTTGTTTAAAAGGATAAACCCATATGTATTTTTTAAAGTGGTCGACAAAGATAATATAGTATTTAAATTTGTCATAAGATGATACCGTGGAGCACCAAACATCCAAAAAATGAGATTAAGTGGAGTATTAGATACAAGAGAAGTAGTTGAAAATGGTAAATAATGAATTTTATTAACTTGACAATAATTTCAATTGCCATGAGAAGTAGAATTAAAAGAAATAACAGAAGATAAAAGTTTAAAAACTTTATTATGCGGTAAAAACTTTATTATGTGGGTGCCCGAGTCTATTATCCTAAGTCATCAGGTCGCCTTTTTGCATAGTGAAAACGGATGGTGGTGTTGATAAGGATGAACTTAGTTCATAAATTCCTTGTGTTGTTGTTCCTTGAAAAGCAGGATATTGGAGACTCGGTCCTTGATAATAAAGACAAAAGAGTTA
The DNA here is from genome assembly GCA_024085815.1 of Flaveria linearis. NCBI lineage: Eukaryota > Viridiplantae > Streptophyta > Magnoliopsida > Asterales > Asteraceae > Flaveria > Flaveria linearis. The sequence goes on from CM044006.1 coordinate 43,883,614, forward strand.
AATTTAATAAGAACATAATTATCTAGACATAAGCAAGATATGGATATTATGTTTTTTTTGGAGATATTAGGAACATAAACAAGATATGGGAATGAGTCAAGTGTGAGAGGTGGGAATTATAACAAAGCTAATATGAGTAATTCTGAGACACGAACCATCACCTATGACGAGTTCTTCAGTTCCATCATATGGTGCATGCAAGTATAGGTTGTTGAGATCATTGGTGACATGATAGGATGCACCACTATCAAGAATCCAATTAATTTGTTCTGAGCTATCGTTGGTGTTCATTATGTAGGCTTGAGCACTTTTACCCTTTGAAGAACGATGAACGATTGAAAGATGGTTGGGTATACCTTTTTAAAGACCATACAATTAGTTAATGAGTGGCCTCTTTGGTGACACCATTGGCATTTGCCAATATATACATACTAAAAATCAATTATATAAACCAAAATGAGAGCATAAAGTTTCGGCTCTGATTATTCCTTTACACGGTATACCAGCATAACAATCATAACAAGCCGGTTATTATTAAACGAGACGTGTAATGTTATGACTTATGACCGATCTAATATGCGCCTTCAAATTAATAATTCAAAGAAGTTGTTGTTATATGAGTTCTTTGCTTGTTTGGGTTAAGTTATGCATTGCACTCTTATATATATATATATATATATATATATATATATATATATATATGTATATATATATATGTATATATATATATATATATATGTACATATATATATATGTACATATATATATATATGTACATCTATATATATGTACATATATATATATATATGTACATATATATATGTGTATATATCTATACTATATTAATAAGCTTTTGGGGAGGGTAAGATGGTAATTTCACCAAATCTCTTAACTTTAAGAGTTTTACAACTCTTATAGCACAAAGTACTACTCACAAAGCTTGAAATCCAAACTTGTTTAAAACCCCCCACCCCCCCCCCCCACCACCGCCAAACAACAAGATTGATTTCAAAATTCAAATCACAAATTTGTTATAAGAGTCTTATTCTCTCCAGGCTCTCTCTCTCTCAGAATAAGGTTTTGAAATCCCAGCTTGTTCAGCCACTCCTTTTGCCCTTTCAACACCGCAACAATAGCTTTCAGCCTTTCACTCTTCAATATGGTCGTCGTTTTCTTCTTCCAGGTAAGTATCTCAAACACTACAGAAACTCATATACACCCTTCGATTGCAACTCACAGAAACCCTAATTTTGGCTAAGAGATCAAAGCAATCAAGAACAAAACATTCCAACGGCGGACGATTAGGGTTCTTACAATCTACAAATTCTCGAGAAATCATGGCGGAAGTAATGTCAATGGAAGACATACGAGCCCAAGCCGCTCGTTTGAACATCGATTTGTCTGCAGTCGATTGGAACTACGTTCATCTCCCTCCCGGTGAAGATTGTGGCATCAAAATGTATGATAGTCGATAGATTGAACGCGTATTGTGTGGAAAACGTAATAGCCAATTTTTTTTACTTGTTTGACATGTTACAGATAAAATATAACCTGAGTTGAACCATTTCTAAGTAAATGGGCTGAACTTGCCTACTATAGTGTCTACATCAGACATGAAAGCCAGTATATAAGTTATATTCTTTGTTGCAGATGGTTCTAAGTCTTCTTTCCTTTTATCAGTTTTTGCTACAGGTCATTTCTGAATACCCACAGGCAAAAATGTCAATTGAGGAACAGAAAGCATCACTAGGAGAGACACATGCTGAGTTGGTGAAAAGGTTGGATGATGGTACTTTCGCAATCATGTACCTTGTTAATATTTTTTTGTTAATTGCCTCTCAACGACAGATCTATATGTTTGTAATATATTGATAGTGAGATATTCTCTTTTGACTAACAATAAGCTAACATTTTTATGATTGTTTTACAGCTCTTCATAGTTTTGTTGATGGCCCACCGTTTACCCTACAAAGGCTATCTGAGGTGATTCTGCCATCATTTGTTATGATCATTTAATTTCTTTTCTAAACTGCAGGAGTGTAGTCTACCTTCTAATTTGATATAAATTTATGCATAAAAATATTTAATTTGGGTTTGCTTTTTGTTTGTTGATAAGATCATATTGGATGCGAGAAGCTTGTATCCAAATCTCTCAAAGCTAGCTCTGGCCTTAGAAAAGGTAAGGTTTATAATTTCTTTGGAACATAAACCATACCATTGTAATAACGCTGATGATTGATTTTAATCTCTATTTACAGAACTTGTCTGTGACATCAACTTTGACAATCTCTACTAATCCTTATCCTTCATCACTAATAACAACACCAAATGGACCTAACAAAGTAATCGAGAATCCAAATCCAAACCCGCAACCACAATCTGATGCTGTAATAGAGAATGGAGTCCTACCCATGGCGATGTCAGTAGACAGGGATGAAATCATGATGGATGTGGATGCTGATGTCACCGATGTTATGACAATGGACGTGGAAACAACCGAGAAGCCATCAGAACCAAGTCCCATGACAATAGGTGATTCATAAATCATAAGTCTTTATTATTCTTTGAAACAACCATCAAATGTTATTCTAAGAGGTAAAACGCTGATTTTGGTGACACTTGAGATCATACATTAGAGCATGTAATGTGAATTCATCTGTGTGATATAGAAAGCAAGAGAAAAAGGGTTGGTTTTATGACTCCCACGAGTGTCTAATATAATAAGTTTAACATCGTCAAAGTGAAATGTTTATTCTTGTTTAAACAAAACTAATACATGTTTAACAAACAAGTTACATGACATAGC